>CM073004.1:54020000-54362500 GCA_037038555.1 Rhynchonycteris naso
AGAGATGTCAGCCCAGCAGGATAGCCTTCTGCCCTTGTTCTACTTGATTTGGGGCCCCTTGTAGGATAAGTCAAGTCCTTAGAAATAGGAAGATTTTTTTTTTCAGATATAGGTGCAGTGAGGCAATCACTGTTTAAAAGGAGGAGTGGGGTAAGTTTTCTATAAAGTGAATGATGCTTTTATAGCAAGAGCAGTCACTTTCAGGTAGTTGGATATCGGCAAGTATCCTGTGAAGGAAATAAGGGAGGTACTATTTTCAAATCCTATTTAAAGACCTAAGAATATAAGATTTATAGAACTAAAAGGACTTGGCTAACGTCAGTGGCGACTGGTGGTGGAGCCAGAAATAGAAGCTGGGTGTCCTGATTCTGAGAGGAGTGAGTTTATTACCATAGCACCCTGCTCTTGGGAGTACATTTTCACCAGCTGAGCCAGATAAACTACACATTAGAAACATCTAGAAGTCAGGGACCATGTTTTCCCCATGTATTTTATGCAGTTCCCTAAAAAAAAAAAAAAAAAAAAAAGCTTAAATGCTTTTTTGAACATAATGGGAAAAGAACTTACCTATCAGTTCCCTATTTGAATCAAGAAACAGCCCTTACACTTGCAGAATTAAAGCAGAGAAAGGATAACCATAAAACTTCCGTGGTGATTCTTACAAACTCTTTTCCTCTTGCACAGGACCTATTAGTAACATGGCATAATTTTTTAAATGGACCATTTTTAATAATAGAAGGAGGAGGGGGGAAATCTCTCATTTCCATTCCCAATAAAGTACAATTTTAAAACTGCTTATTGAAAAGGTATAGCATTTTATCCTACGGGCAATGCCTAAGGCTGATGCATTTAATTTTTTGTGGGTTTTTGCTGCTGTGCCCTGATACGTGGCTCCTTGCAGCCAGGGGAGAATTTGCTTAAAAAGTAAAGGGAATTCTTAAGGCTACCTCGGAAGCATTTGAAAGTGGGACGCTGCCTCTCTCTCCCCACTACACGGGGCTAATGCGAATGGCTCCCTTTCCGAGGAGGGTGAGCATGGTCCTCACTCACCTGCCAGTCCTGAAGGAGTCAGAAAGACATGCAGCTGAATCAGGGTGACCTACTTCTGTTACCACGGCACCCAGCATCAACGTTCTTTTTAAACCAACTCCTTGCAAAATCAGATTGAACAACAACAACAATAAAAGGGAAAGTGCATTAGTACCTTTAAGGTCTCCTTAGTCAAGGGGTTGGCCAGCAAAAATAAAAAAGCAAAGGAAAAGAAAATTGAATTAGAACCTTTTCTGGGAGAAAGGAAGGTTAGATTTGAAATGTTATGAGCAGCCTCACCATTACACCATCTTCTCCCTCTTGATTGGAATAAAGACAAGCCTCCTCCTTAATTTAATATAATTCTTTTTCATGCCGTAAAGGTAAGAATTAAAACCACAGATGAGCAGACACGTTCAAAGGTAGTTTGCATTCTCTCTCTCCATTTTGGGAAGGTTTGCTGTTACGGCTCCAGAAAGACAATCAGAAATTATCCTTTATGTAGAACTTTTCCCATTTCCAACCTCATAAAGTGTATTGACAAAGCTCTCCTAAAAGTCCACATACTTGTGGTGTTAAATGGATGAAAAAAATAAAAAGAACAAAAAAGCACTCAAAAGTCTATTGATCATAAAAATAAAAGTCCAAGGATGCAGGGTAGCCCTGTCTATTTTGGGGTAGACACTCGTATAATTTAGCTTTCACAAAGTTACATAGATTTTACTAATATCTCTCTCTCTCGTGGAGAAGCACATGGCCCTCAATGCAATTCTGGCAGGCCGATCTCAGCCTTCAAAGAGAATAGGGCAATGATGCCATACTCTCTGCCTAGAATGCTCGTACCTGGAGATGTTCCCCTTAAAGGGTCCCATGATTCATGACTCATTGTTTTAGTGATACAGTTCTGCTAGTGACGGTATATATTTACCAGGGATCTTGCCGGAAAGCATTATTTGTGGTTAAGTAGGCAACTGGTTGTATGTGTGTGTGTGTGTATCTGAGAGCAGGGTGTGTGGAGAACCGGCTTGTATTGGGTCAGGCCCGTGGTGACTGTTGGTTTGTGTTTTTTATAGACTGTTTTATTCAATCCTTAAGACTATCCATTTTGGTTGGCACCATCCAGCCCCCATGTAGGTAAGGCACTTGAACCAGAGAAGGCAGGGGACTTGCTGGAGGTCCCAGCAGCTCAGCAGCAGGAATGATGTTCTCTCTGACCCAAACTGAGACCTTCAAAGTCTACCTACTAGCCAGCCCTCCACATCTGGTTTCGTGTGTAATGAAGTAGCCTCAGCCTACACATTCATGGTGCTAACAGACAATTTGCTTGCTCCCCCGCGAGGCAGAGGCTCCGGGGATTCCTTGTGACCTACCCAGCTGATGTTAACCTAGTGGGCCCTTCCTGCCTCGGTTTCCTTCAAAGGGAGACTTAGCTGGGAAACCTTCAATTGAGAAGCCCTAAAAACAGTAGTTAAAAAGGGATTTTTTCAGGTATACCAAGTCCCGTTAGCAGAGAGGTCAAGAGGATGGGGCTTTGTAGCTGCTAAGTTGTGGGTTCAAGTCCAGCCGACCCCAAGCTGTCTGTGCACTGCAGCTCCCTTCAGTTCAGAATGGGGCTCAGCCAACCTCCGTCTCTGTTATGAGACGATTTGCTTGCAATTTGCCATGAAGCGTTTCATCCAGGTCCTTCGAAGCACGGGGTAAGGGGAACAAAGGACAGTTGTTATACCCCTCTGTCTCCAGGCAAGGAGGGTATTTTTTTTTAAGGGTAACTAGGTGTTCTTGGCATCCCTCTAACCAGCCTACATGTGATTATGTCTCCTTGAGTGAATAAAAATTAACCGTAGAGAATAATCTTTGGCTCTGCAGAACTTAAGAGATAAAGCAAACAAACAATTCACTCCCTAAGTTTACTCGGAAGAAAAGCCTCCTTTCCCCCAGATTCCTCGCTGTTTGTCCCTGTACCCCGGCCTCTCCTATTTGAGGCATAATGAGCACTGGCTTGACTCTGGTGACAAGGCCCCCCACACAGCGGGGCGGGAGGTCTGCGATGAGGTGCTCCGGAACTGAGCCAGCCCCTTGGAAAAATGCGTGCCAAACGGTGATGTCTGACTAATTGGTGATGTCTGGGGAGTTGGCACCAGCAGAAAGGAAAAGGAAAGAGGCTGGTGGATTTTGAGGAAGACAGACTTGAAGCCAAGCATCGAAACCCTGAAGAAAGAGCCTAGCCAACATGGAGTCCAGAGAAGTTTGTCAAACAGTTGTAAATTGGTCAGTTGGAAGGACAGTGTGCCCAGGCGACAGTGGGAAGGGTGAGGCAGGAATGTGAGCGGAGCCTCAGGAGCGCCCTCTTGAGGCCAAACGACTCCTGGCACCGCGGGTCTGAGACCCTGCGACAGCATTGTAGAGGCACAGAACTGGGGTGCTGGGTCAAGAGCAATCCTAGCACCAGCCACACACTGTGTCTGGAACCAGCCCTCCTCTGGTGTTGAGCTGAGGCAACTCACCCACCCAGATGTTTTCACCTTTCAAGCTGAGTTTTATCTGGAGAAGGAATAGGGGAAGGCTCGCTTTCGGCCATGTGACTCGATACTGGTCACCTCACGCCATCAGATGAGATCTAATAAGGTGGATTCTCAGAGCAGGCTCTTTGCCTTGCGGCCTCCTCAGGTCCAGGAGCTTTTGTTTCATGCTGGAGAAGCTGGAAATGGCAGGCTTACAGGGGAGAGAGGTTCCTGCTCCTGCGGCTGCGCGACTCCAGAAGGCCACGCTACATGGAATCGCCCAATGTGTCCGCTTCCAAAAGTGACCCGCCAGCTTTTAAGAGGCCGCCGTTCTTCTTAAAATAGAAGCATAAAGACCTGCCTTACTGGAAACACTTCTTTTTTTTATTCTCTTAAATTTTATTTAGAAAATTAACTGGGAATATTTCTATACATCTGATGTCATCTTTGCAAGCTAGAATTTTCTACCTTACACAGTCTTCAGCCGTGTCATTGTCATTTTCTCTTGGTTTTAGAGTGGTCTTTCTGAAACAATACACAACAAAAAATCCAACCATGACTCCCCTGCTGACAGTTGTTCAATAGGGACAATGAGATGAGGAGTAATTGGAATATTATTTACAGTTGGTTGGAGGGTGAATTGGTGTAACAGATTTGGAAAACAATTTAGCATTATTTGGTAAAGTGGAAGATGTGTATACTATATGGTAACCTAGTGTTCATGTGTGTGTGTGTGTGTGTGTGTGTGTGTGTGTATTTATTTCTCCTAGAAAAATATGCATAAGAATGTCCCTAGCAACACTATTCAACTAGCCAAATGCTTAGAAACAATTCAAATTTCGACAGCAGTAGAATGCATAAATAAATATTCAAACAATGAAAAACTATACAACGAAATTGTATAGAAAAAAAAAATGGATAAACCTAGGGTTCATCCTAACCTAGGATTAAGTCACAGGAAAATATGAATGTTTTCACTTATATAAATTTCAAAACATGTCAAACAAAACAACCTCTTTTTGTATTCATAGAAATGTGGTAAAACTCAAAAGCAAACTAAGGAAATGATACACACAAAATTTAGAATAGTATCAATTCTGAAGGATGAGAGGTAGGAGAGAATGGGGAGGCGCCCTCAGGAGACCTCACAGGAAAACAAGGTGTTCTTTGTCTTAGCAGTCTGTGATGGAATTTTGGTAGGGGACAGAACTCCTCTATATCTTAATCTTGGTGGTGTTTACCTGAATCTATATTTTTCAAAATTCGTAAAACTATTCACCATACAGGGTGAATTTTATTGTATGTAACTGATAGCTTAATTAAAAAAAAAAAAAAACAACACTTGTCAAAGAAAGGTGTAGCCACACAGGTGTGTTTATTATATTGTAATTTTTTATACTTTATATGTAATTTGTATTTTTTATAGCTACTCAGTCTACTCATAAAAGCAATTTTTAAAACCTCTCGATGGTTCACCATTTTCCTGAGTTTGGAGTCAAACTGTTACTGTAGCCAGTAGTCCCTTCATTTTCTTCGCCCCTGCTGGCCTCTCCTGCCTTCCCGCCCACCCCACACCCAGCCCTGGGCTGAGCCAGGTACCCTGATGGCCTGTCACGTTCCTGTCGCAGTGCTGACCTTGCTGAACTTTAACCGTCTGTGGACTGTTCTGTCTCCCACTAGATGAAAGTTGCCTTGAGTGTTTCTGCCCCATCAACCCCCAGTCCTAGCAGATGGTCTGGTACTTAATAGGAATTCAGCAGAGATGTCTGTGCCATGTGGGGGTACAGGCATCCCCTTCATTCTGTAGGAGGGAAAGTAAGGGGAAGACATGGGGACGGAGGGGCATAAGAAGTATACACGGTGATCCTTACTTCAGACTTCCCAGTTCTGCAGTTTATATGGTATATTCGTCCCCTGTTGCTGTGACAACATATTGCCACACAGTTAGTGACTTAAAACACTTAGTGATTTATTGCCTCATTTTTATGGAAATCTGCAGTCTGAAATGTGTCTCACTGAGGTGTAAACAAGGTATCAACCCTGCTGTGTTCCTTCTCTGGGCTCTGGGAGAGAAGCAGCTTCCCTGCCTTTTCCAGTTCCTAGAGGCTGCTCACAGTCCTTGGCTTGTGACCCTCTTTCATCTTCCAAGTTGGCATTGTCTGGTTCTGTTGTTCTTACATTATATCTCCCTGATTCTAACTCCTTGGCCCGCTCTTCCACGTTCAGAGGACTCTTGTGATTGATTACCTTAGTCCACCTGGATTATCCAGGATAATCTTTTTATTTGAAGGTCAGCGGATTAGTAACCTTAATTCCATCTTCAACCTTAATACGCTGTTGCCACCTAACTTAATATATTCATCCATTCTGGTGATTAGGATGTAGACATTTGTGGGGTTGTACATGACTCTGCCTGCCACATATGGTGAAGAATTAGTGAAATCACCCCCTGAATTTGAAGACAGTGACAGCATGTAGCGGATGCCTCCTTCTGGTCTCAGGCTCTCCTTGGATTTACGTCTTAGTCGGTGTACTCCAGCAGCAAACCCTGAGACAACATTTAAGTGCATAGAGAGTTTTTGGTTTCCTTTTTAGATGTTCCCTGGAATAGATATTCCTGGTGGGAAGCAGGGAGACAGGGAGGAGCAGACGGCAATAACGAGGCTGTGCTCAAAGTAGTCACCCTGTGTGCGAGGGACACTTCATCTGGGAGCTGTGAGAGGCAGCAGGAAATCGCCTTGGGGTTATTTTCCAAGAAGCATTAATTTTTGGTTGACGCATTGTTCTTAGGGGACCTCAGTTCCTGGTACCTGTGGACCACGTGCCCACCAGAGCCAAAGAAAACCCCCACACAAAGAGATGCAAGTGTTAGCAGTTGGAAGCCAGGCCAGAACACACTGAGGAAGTCAAGGCCAAGAGGGTGGTGTGTGTGTGTGTGTGTGTGTGACCAACAATGTCTGTTAGCACTTGCATTGCAATTTGGAAATCTGAATGTAATAGGCGCATGGTGCTGAGTAACTTTCCAACCAGTTTTCAGAGGGAATCCGTGGAGAAGCCCCCAGGTTCCTTGCAGGAAAGTCTCCAGCCTGTCCTTCCACCAGCCAAAGGCGCCGAGTTTTCTCTTTTCTATGGTGATACATTTTATTTGAGAAAAGGAAAAGATACACTTAAGGGGGGGGGGGTGGAGAAAACCACTTTCTTGGTCCACAAATTATAGAAATTGTGTGTCAGGAATCTTTTCTGCCAGGTAGGAATTTAAGGGAGGCAAAGGAGAGCTCAGTTTAATTTCCCTCGGGGTCTTTGAAGAAGGGACAAGGACAGAAATCTGGACTTCGTTTTGTTCATAAAAATAATCTTTCCACCCCACCCCCAATATACAAAGCTACATCATTTAAAATCTTTGGGCTTCTTCATTTCAACATGGCCAGGAGGAAGGAGAAGGGAAGGGAGATGTTGAGCTATTTAGTTTCAATGAAATGTTTAAGGCTAAAATAATGGTTCTGTATAGCTTTTGACATAATTTATTCTACTTTGTGTCAATTTGCCTGAAGAGTGTAGCGTTGTGGGTTTTGAGCTGTAGAAGGCTCTCACCCAGTCATGGATTATAATTTACATGTAAAAAGTCTACACATTCCATAATTATGGTGTGCTATGAATTAGTAGAGTAATACTAAATATCTCCAAACCCCTTGTTATGGCTTCTCACTTGAAATATGTTTTCAATATACATTTATTCAGCAGTGCTTAAACATGGCAAGTCATAAACACATGCTTTTTAAATCATGTGACTGCATTTTCTTCCTGCTTAAATGTAAGATCAGATGTTATTAACAGTAGGAGGGGGGAAGAGGAGCTGTTAAAAAACAAATAGTATTTTTTATTTTAGAAGAAATCTCTCCTATTTATGATACTGTTTTGTCAAAGCAAAAGAGGAAGCAGTACTTAGAGGCTTTTGGTAGTTTCTCTCGAGACAGTTTATTTTATTCTTGAAGCTCTTTGCCTCCCAAGAGCAATATTATGTTTGAAACCTGCCATATATTACATGAATATGCTTGACCAACTGATTTGGTTAGCAAATGCTCTCTGGCAAAGATCCAGGGGGAAGAGTTAAAGATCCAGCTCTCAGATAATTAAGGACATGGCCCAAATGGCTGGAGCCTTGAAGAGGCTTCCTATAACTGTCTCTAATGTGAGAATTTAACTTCAGTCTTTGTGGAGAGTAGCCCAGGCACTGAGCCACAAGATGAGGGGATACTTCCCAGGGAATTCAGTTAAGAAGTTTGGAAAGAGAGGCACTGCTGTCCAGGACATTAGAGGTTTATTTTAGAGGCTAACCTCTCCATGTCCAGCACTCCTAAACCTATTTGAGGCCTATGCTTGCAATTTCAACATGCTGACAGCAGGTGGCAGGCAACACTGAGCTTGTGCCAAATGTCCTACCTAGGACAGCTAGGGTTCCCTCCAGTGACAACTGATGAGTTGAAAGGCATTGAGGAATCAAAAGAGAATTCTTTATGAAAGAATAACACTTCCTAAAAGCACTACAGAGGCCTCTTCCACTTTTTAATCCAATGGACTCCTTGTAAAGGCCCTGTCAGGGCATACTAACAAAAATTATTGAAAAGAATTATAATGTGGTTTTGTAGGGGGGGACACGATTGTGTTTATAGAAGCATAACATGCTCTATACGCCACAAGATGCAACAAGTTCTGGGTATATGGTTACGTTTTCTTCATCTTGAATAAGAAATCCCAGAGATAAAATAAATATATTGGTATCAGGAAATAACAGACTATAGAAAGGTGATAATAGTACTTATAAAGTAAGTAAATCTAAATCACTAAGATAATGGATCAGACTTAATGTCTAATGAACTGCCTGCCTTGTGGTTTGATTTTCACAAGAAGGTAGAATTATTTATCATTTTACCTCTTGGGCTTTTGGTTTCCAAAACCAAAAGTACAAGCACACGGAAGGCAGGATCATGCCTGGATGTGTTTTAGTGGTGGAAAGGAGGAGGGTACATTGCATCCTATATGCCAGTAAATAAAGCAAGCACTTTCTGTGCAAGTGATCTATCTCAGTTTCTACTGCGTTCCTTTGATCTGTTCACTTAGTGGCAGAAACCATAAAATGATCTGATAGAAGGAGCAGAAAGTAACTCCTAGGACTCTAATTAGACTCCTAAGTGAAGGAAGAACACCAGCTATAAAGCTTCAGGTAAAGCAGGGACTGCCTGTAATAAAAGTGATTAAGTTGCGCAATTGAGAGGACGATTGAAAGAGAAATGATGAACTCCTGGGCAAAATCAAATGTCTCGCTCCCTAACACTAACACTTGTGAATTAATCGTACGGTAAACTCGGACTTTCTCTCTTGTGGTGACATTGTTTCCTGCTGACTATTCCCGTGCTCTTCCCGGGCTTCTCAGAGTTCCTTTACAGAATCCAAGTTAATTCCTTCCTCATGTTTTCCATGTATCAGAAATGCTTTTACTGTGTGCCCCTTGAAACCCCCAGATTATGTTCCAATCAACTCAGCTCTAACTTCTTATAGTATTAAGGGTTTGGTTTGTTCTTTTATAAGCAATGATTGGAAAGCCTGAGGAGTATAGACTTTGAAATCAATCCACTGAGGTGGAAATCCACCCTTACCATTTCCCAGCCTTAAAACCTTGAGCTAATAACTAGGAACATTTGTAAAATTAGAATAATAACGGTACGTACCTCAAAGGTAGAGAAGGTTCAATGGGGAACCTATGTACAGTGCTTAGGCTCCGTGTACCTGTACATAAGTAGGTGCTCAATAAATGTTAGTTATTTTTATTACTATTTCTACCACTACTACTGTTATTATTAGTGGGTCTTTGATTACCTTTTCTGAATCGGAGGCATACTCAGGGTTCTTAAACTTGTTTTTATACCATCAGTAAAAGCATAGAAAGGTCACTGTTTCAGAAATCCTACCGGGACATCACCTGTGCTTTTCCCACTTTCCCCTTTCCATTAAGTATCTGGGACAACCAGTGTCCCGGGCCCCTGTGGCACAGGGATTGCTGAACACACTTGTTTGGATGCAGCCCTTTTCTTGTCAGAGTCTGTATCTCTTTTTAGAGAAAACGTTATAAATAGAGGCATGTGTCACTTAACGATGGGACTGTATTCTGAGAAAGGCATCATTAGGTGATTTCATCTTTGTGTGAACATCACAGAGTGTATGTACCTAGATGGTATAGCCTTACCCCCCTAGGCTACATGGTATAGTCAATGCTCCTAGGCTACAAGCCTGTGCAGCATGTTACCATGCAAAGCAAGCCGAGATTAAATCAAGTGCAAGAGAGAAGGATACCATTAAGGGACGAGGTAAATGCAAGATGCACCACACTGCTGCCTGTGTAACACAGCACACTGTTTCATAGCAACCTTATCTGTTTATTAAGTGGAAGGAGTACACTCTAAAATAATGATCAAAATTATTGTCTACTAAATGCATAAGCCATTAACTTAGTCATTTTTATCACCGTCAAGTATTACGCACTGTGCGTAATTGTGTGTGCTGTGCTTTTACATGACTAGCAGCGCAGTAGGTCTGTTTACGCCAGCTTCACCACAACCACGTGAGGAATGCGTTGCCTTGGGACAGCTATGATGTCACTGGGCATGTTTCAGCTCCATTATAATCTTATAGGATCACCACCATATATGCAGTTCATCATTGACCAGAATGTCCTTATGCAGAGCATGACTAAACAGAGCTGTGTTTTAAATTGGCATTTCAATTTATGTAGAGAGTCCTTTGGGATTAGCACCTTAGAGTTGGTCACTTTTAACTAAAAGAAGAAAATTGCAGCATAGCCAATGCACTGAAACTTGACCAGGGACACCCAGTTAGTCCCTCCGAAGCCTCCTCAAGAAGCCCCAGCTGTGTGACACTGAGCCTGAGCCGTATTCTGTATGCTTGCCAACAGCATGAAGGAAAGGGTCAAAATTTCAGCATGGCTGTAGGGGAAGCAAAATAAGAACAGGTTGGATTTATGGTGTGAACCATATGGAGTAGGGGGAGCGAGAGTAGCAGTCAGGTTTGAGCTTCCCGGTGCGAGAGCGAAGGCGAGGACGCAGGTGGGGGTTTAATTCAGCCACTGGCCGGACCAGCCGACCGTTCTGTTGGTTTACTTCATTTCTCAGGGCTTCGGGTCAGTGCTATGGAACATGATTCTCTTTTTTTGTTTCTTGATCAATGAGCATTGATGAGTTCTGAATTGGAACTCTCTTGGTTTGGGGTCAGTGGTCACTTGCGCGGGGTGATGTTCAAAGGACCGTGTTATCTGGCATTTAGGAGCCTGTCCGAGCTCTGGCTACTGGATCCACTCCCTACTGGCTGTATAACCTTATGCAAAATACCCGTCCACGCCTCAGTGTCCTTATCCCTAAAATGGAAAAGAATTCCTACCTCAGCGGGTTGCAGTGCTAATGAAAGAAATTATTACAGCGAAGTGCTAACAAGAGTGCTGGGCACAGGAGAAGCCATTCGTACATGTTAGCCAAGGCGAGGAGGCTCCTGAAGATGCTGACAGTGATGCCAAGTCCCCTGCCCACCTTCACCCCCAACTACACACAACCATCTTTTTTCCAACCTGCTACTTTACCCGTGTTAGGATTGATGAAGACATTAAAAAAAAAACCCTAATCTCATTTTAAGGGCAAGAAGCTAAAGCCAAGAGTGGGTAAGTGTCCTTTCTAAAATCACACAGCTGCTTAGGGACAAAGCCAGACCTAAAACTGTGGTCTGCAGAATTCCAACGTAGTACTAATTAATAACATCTGCCATGCCAAATTTCCGCCAGAATAAGGACTTTTTAAAATTTTTTTTACTAAGGTCACATTGGTTTATAGCAGCAATTTTCAACCGCTGTGCCACAGAATATTTAAAACATGCAATACCTAGCTAGTCAGGGGCACTGACCTCTTTTCTCTTAGACTGTCAAATAAGAAAATGACAACAGCCAACACAACAATAGCCATCTAGTGTGAATGAATCAAAATTATACCTATTATTTTTGTGTGTATCAGCTTGGCAAAAAAATATATTTTGGGGTGTGCCACAGAGTTTTAATAATTAGTTTATGTGTACCATGAGATGAAAAAGGTTGAAAATCGCTGATTTAGAACATTAGTTAAATTTTGGGTGTACAACATTATGATCCAACATCTGTATACACGACATCATACTTCCCACCAGAATTCTAGTTCCCGTTCGTCACTGTACATTCGGCCCCCTTCACCCATTTTGCCCGCCCCATACTCCTCTTCCACTGTAACTCTGTTGTCTGTATCTATGACTTTGTTTTTGTTTTGTCCGTTCATTCATTTTTTTCCATTTTACATTCCACATATGAGGGAATAAGGCATTTTTAAAGTGCAAATGCCCAAGATGATTTAGCAGGTTCAGTTTCTTCAAGGCTTAAATGGAAGTTAGATTATGCCAATCCATTTCAACCACACAGCCAGCTTATAGCAAAGCCCACGGGTGGGGAGCTGGGCAGGGAGCGGTGGACAAGATGGACTTGAGACATTTAGAGGGTGGAGGAATGTTTCAAGTCAAACCATTTCTCACAAAGGCAAGTGCAAAACTAGGTAGCAGTCATAGTTGCAAAAAACAAAGATTATACAGTGTGTCCGTAAAGTCATGGTGCACTTTTGACCGGTCACGGTCAAAAGTGCACCATGTCTTTACGGACACACTGTATATATATCTGGGCTCTGGTAAATATGGGAAATTTAGGACATCTAAAATAGTTAAACTGATGAACAATAAAATGCAGATGTGTTGCTGTCCAAGCAAATGCAGCTACGTATTTCTGGAAGAAATACTCTCTCAGCATTTCCTTGGTGGACAGAGACGCAGCTGTAAGGTTTGCAAGGTAACTGGTGGGGAGTTACTGCAGGCAGGAGCCTTATCATGAAAGAAGAATTTTAGAAGCCCTAGAAAAAGAAAGTCGGGGCGTTTTCCAGTGCAATGTTGGATTGAGAAAGAAAAGAAACCTACGTTTGGCTAAACAAGATGGCCGATCCAGTTCAGAGAAATTGAGTAAGAGACTAAGTTCCAAGAATCACGAGAAAAACTTGTCCAAGACTTCCCTGGGGAGCGCCCAGATCAAAACACTGACTCGGGGGCTCTCTCTGCAGGTTGCTGGCAAGGGGCCTGCTGCAGTTGGAGGGTGGAGGGGCGGCTTGGAACTGAGTCAAGAAAAGACCCCAAAGCCCACAGGGACAGAGGGAGTTGAAAGTATGGTCTGGCGGAGTGGGAAAGAAGTGGAGGTTGGTCAGGCGAGGCCTGCGCACAGAAAAGTGGCTGGAAACAAGAAGCATCTGGAGAGGGCCATTCTCATGCTTTCAACTCATGCCAAGCTAATTGAGTAATGTGAGCGTGTGTTCTTGTGAATTATTGCAACTGTGCGTCGTGCTGTCCCCGAGGCTGCCTTACCCTGCAAGTCAAGATCGGTTGTGTTTGAATAGGCTCTGTGTGGGCTGTAAGTCTGTGTGTGTGTGTGCGCACACACACACGCGCGCGTGGTTTATTGATTATAGTCTCCATTCCCAGGACTGTGCACTGACTGATTCGATTTACACAATTATTTAACATGGCAGCTCCTATAATTCCCGTATTGCCGAGATGAAGGCTGTTTGGCTGTGGCATTTCATTCCTAACCCCATGCTGCTGTGTGGTGAAGAAGCTTCTGGAATGAGGGGAATGCATGCCTCAGTGTGTATTTCGGAACTGCTTTATTGGGACGATCTCTTCTGTTGGTCCAGCCTGAGTGCTGAGAGTTTTTGATGCAGGAGCCCCTGAGCGCCTGGGACAGACCCCTGCAGCTCACAAAACTGAGGATGGAGGTTTTAACTAGAATCAAAAGGAGGATTCCTGCAGAGTTCCAACCAGGGCCTCGCCCCAACCCCGATCCTCCTACCTTTGCTTTCCTCACAGACAGCTCCCAAGATCTCAGCCCACCTATTTGGTTTCCGCGTGGAAGTCGGGAAATCTAGGTCAGTTTATCCATGTAGAAAGTGTTACTTTATTGAGTTAACTCTGTCCAAACTGCTGCCTTGATGCTCCGTAGCAACAACGTCCCTTGTGTAATCACTTAGATTTAAAATCAACAATGAAAACCCTTCTTTTTTTAGAACTACGGTTTCCCGGTAACCTACCTCCTCAAGAAATTGAGAATAAGTCACAATATTTGATCCTAGGCACGTGCACCTCCTGAATCTTTTTCCTCCACCTCAAGTCAAATATCTCTAGTTTTTTAACGGTTCCTTGTGTGGTATGACTTTGGTATTCCATCCCTAGTCTCAGCATCCTAGCTACAGTCTACGTAGTCTTTAATGTTCATTTTTGAATGGATGAGTCCCCGAAGCTAAACCTGGCATCCCAAAGGTGGTCTGTCAGAGTATAGGAAACTGTTCATCTCCCTCAATCCAAACACTGTATTTCTTATAATTCAACCTAAGACTGTATTACCTATTTTGCCACCACAGCATATTGCTTTCCTGTAATAAGATTAAATTGCTGTCTTTTTCATTTGACATCTTCATTTGGCAAGTTACTCTATTGACCCACTAACTTATTAATTGATGATTCCTTACTTCACTCACCATCCAGCCAAGCATCCAGACAGCCAACCAGTGGGATTCTGTAATTTCTGCTTCAGAATTTTAATCCTATAATTTATTTTGAGAAGAAATCATGCCCAGTGGAAGGAAAGCAGTTTAGGGCTTTTAATCTTCCCAGTTAATTTGGTCTGGAGCCTCAGTGTGTGGGTGGGCACCAGCTCTTTGGTCCGTGCTTCAAGGTATGGTGAGCCAATTAACGAGATCCCAGCTAGCTGCTGTGCTCTTCGTAATATGAGTTTATCACCAAGCCCCCAAGGTAGCCACTCCACTGGTTTTAGTTACCTCCCTCATCTTCCTTTCCTTTAAGAATTGCTGATCACAGAGGTCTCCTGCAGTGACCTCTGTGTCATCTGTTTCCATAACGTGCGGATTGCACATCTGAGTATACCCAGCCCCCAGCCCCTGATGGTATGGCCCTGTGTCCTAGGACCACATCACACAGGTTCTGTGGTTTCTCTCAGGGGGCAAGGGATGGGAGAGGAGTGGGAAGGAGACCATTCACATTGGTTCGCATGTTATAATAAGCATGGATGACTCCTATAATTAAGAAAAGTAATGAGAGAAGAGATTAAAGAGAAAGGAAAGAGCGTGCCCATCCCCACTTGCTGGCTAGAGTTCGGTTCGCAGTGGAACTCTCCTCCTCGGCAGCTGCCAGACTTACTCATGACCTACTCATTTCCTAACTCCTCATGTCTGCCCTGTACCCCAACCATCCCAGAGGGGGAAACATAACAAAAAAGCTTTTGCCCAAGTCTACTAATGACCTCATTTAGAGGTCACCAAACCACAGCTCATGGGCCTTATCCAGCAGGTCACCTGTTTTGGTAAATAAAGTTTTATTGGAACACAGCCAGGCCCATTTTATCTTGATCATCTGTGGTGGCCTTCCCCATACAACCACAGAACTCAGTGGTCGTGACAGAGACGAGATGGCCCACAAAGCCTGAATTACTCACTCCCTGGTCCTTTACAGAAGTCAGTCAGCTGACCTCTGTTCCGTGTTAATAAATTCATCGATCTAGCCTCTCCTGTGGTCTCACTGCCCTCAGCCTCTCAGCTGCCTTGGCCTCTCATGCCCACCATTCCTGACCGTGGCTTCTCTTCTCCTCTGTGACGGTGAATGCTCTGTCTCTCTGACCACTCTTTCTGTCTTCCATTCTCACCTTTGTTTCAACTGTAACGTACACGAGGGCACAGCTTTTTGTCCTTTTGTACACTTCTCCCTCGTGCCTAGAACAGTGCCTGGCACATAGGTGTGGTGAACGGATGCACGAGTCTAGCTCTATCTGGAAAGAAGTTCAATCAGAGCTCTTCCTCTCACATCACCTTGCAGAAAAGTCCCGCTTGGACTTTACAGGTGAACCAGTAGGTCCCAGTCCACAGAGAAGAGTTTAGCCCAGAGTTACAAATATTTCCCCTTACTCAGCCAAGAGCCTGGGGCTTCAGGGAGCTGCTTTCCATTTCATCGGCCCCACACTGGAGCCCTTGTTCTGACTTAATGGCTATGTGTATGGGAGATGAAGGTGTGGTGTTGTTTCATCTGTTCACCTCCTCATTGGTCCAGGCTCGTGCAACACACAAAGGATGGTAGCTGAGATCCAGTGAGGGTTATAAGGACAGAGAGTAGATCAAATGAGGACTCTATAAAGTGGTTCTCTGGCCCCTTTCTTGACAGATTTGTGGATCCCTCTGTGGCCACCACCGTGGTACTAGATAAGGACTTAGCCATTTATTTTCAAGAAGGTGGCTCTTTTTCCCCTCCATTCTCTGCATAGCTGACTTAGATCATGTTTGTTAAATAAATGAGGAAGTGAGGGAAGGGAAGGAAAGAAAGGAAAGGGAAGGAAGGAAGGAAGGAAGGAAAAGGAAAAAAGGAAAGGGAAGGGAAGGGAAGGAAAGAAAGGGGAAGGAAAAGGGAAGGGAAGGAAGGGAAGGGAAGGGAGGGAAGAGGAGGGGAGGGAGGGAAAGTGAAGGGGAAGGGAAGGGAGGGAAGGGGAGGCAGGGAAGGGGAAGGGGAAGGGAAGGGAAGGGAATGGAATGTATAATTTAAGTTGTTTATTACTAAGGTCAGGGATGGCAAAGAGGCTTCATTCTCAATGCTAGTGCCGATCAGTTAGTAGCGATCACTGAGACTTGCTTGGGTCGCTGTGTTGAGAAGGACTCTGACTCTGTATTCAGGTTCAGTTCAGCAAGAAAAAGAGCTATAATCAATGAGTGGCATCTGCCATGGGTGTGAAAGACAGGGAGTTGGGACTTACGGGTCACGTTTGTCTGTCTCACTGTCAGGCTATTGAGACAACGTCTATGGAACCTTTCCCGAAGTCATTATAAGAGTGGAATATGAGGCTGCCTGCCTTCGCTGCCGTCAGCTTCCTTTGTGCTGCATGCTTGGAGCCTCTGCCTTCTCCTTTAAACTACCAGAATTTAATCTTTTGTCCATGTACCACAAAGCACTTTTCCACAGGAACTGAGGATATCTGTAATGGCCAAAGATGTATGCGGTCTTTGGCTATTTATAGGTCGTCTTTAATACTCCGGCTACAGTCATTGAAGACGTAGGTAGAAAATGCAAGGACAGGGATTTCATTTTGGGATCACTGACGTCGAAGACAGTTCTCTAGAGATCTTGTCTGGTGCAGATTGAAGCCTCAGTGCTCCCAAGAAAGCACTCGCATTTGACATGGGCTGGACCCAACTTGCACCTATTAAGTCAAAATGAGCTTTTCCAATAGTACTTTTAGCCTCTCTGCAAGGTAACATAAAAGGAAAACATTCATCTAGACTCAGACGCATTCATTCATTTATTCATCCACAAGCATTTGTTGCATGCCTACTATGTGCCACACTGCCCTGGGCATACAGAAATCCCTGCTCACATAGAGATATCATTCTAGTGGGAGGAGCCAGACAATAATATATAGATACATAAATTATATGCTAAGTTAATTCATGATAAGTGCTCATGAGAAAAATAGAAGAGACAAAGGGGAAAGTGAGCACTGTGCAGACCCTGGGCAGGAAGTGTCTGGTGGATTAGCCACGGTAGCTGGGAGGGGCCTCACTGGGGAGGTGGTGTTTGAGTCAAGACCTGGAGTGAGGAAGTGAACCATATGAATGTCTAAGGGAAGAGCTTTTCAGCCACAAGAAATTGCAAGTCCAAAGGCCCAGGAGTATGCAGGGGACAGCAAGGAGGTCACTGTGCCTGGAAAAGAGTGAGCAAAGGGAGGCTGGGAGGAGACAAAGTCAGAGAAGCAAGAGGACAGGATGAACAGAAAGATGCAGCTGACATCATTAAATTTCTGTTGCTGAGCCTAGAATAAAAGTTTATAGAACCTTACAAATCTTGACCATCTGTCCTCTTGATTGGAAGCTTAATCTTTAGAGAAGTAACAAACACCATCCATTGGCAGAGTAGTGAAAGTCAAATACCTATGTAGGCTCTTTGGGCGTGGAGTCTGAGGATGATAATAACAGAACTAAGGTTTCTTTTTCACGTGATTACTCTCCTGTATTCTTTCTGTATTCAAACCGGCTGAGAATGGGTTCTGTTTCTGCACATATCTTTCACCTTAACCATTTCTCAAGTTTCCCCCACCCCTAGAATTTTCTGTAGTTATGTATCAGTCAGGGTTGTTGGTCATAAGAAATAGAAACCAACTTGGCCAACCCAAGAAAAGAGAAATTAGTTGGAAAACTATTGGGGGGCTCCCAGGATGGCTTCGAAACTAGAATCCTAGGTTTGGGAAAGATTTGGTGCCTAGTGGCTCAGGCAGGTTAGGAAGGAGGACTCCTTGTGAACAGTTTGGCCAGAATGCCGCCATTAGAAAGGCTAAGCCCTGATTGCTTTTCATCTTTCAGATTCTCAGTATCCAGGATAGAGTGCCCCATTGGCAGAGACCAGGACCTATATATGCCCTTAAGTGTAGAGGAAGGAGTAGGGTCTCCTTATCCTCTTTACTGAATGCATGGGGCCGGTACCTGCATTTTCCATCCAATCAGAATTATATTCAATGCGGTAGAGGTCATTTCCTCAAAGGAAATTAGAGTAACGGTAAGGAGGAGGCAGAGATACGAACAATGGCCCCTGTCCTGGACTGCTTAGGTCCTCTTTAGGGTGCAATAAAGAGTCTCCTGTTTCTACTGTAGGGTTAAGAAACACGCCTCAGTTTAGTTGGGTCTTGATTTGTCTAAGAATGGCTCAAGAGAGGTCAATTTTGGCCAAATTACGGAATTGGATGCGGTGAAACTTTGCAGCTGTGTGTGCGGACACCTCTGACAAAGTCATCACCCCTTTGTCACCTCTGTGCACACACACACAACAGGCATTTCCCTACATGTGTCTGCAAATAAGCCACGTGGTAATAAGCTGCCCCTGCCATGTCTGCGGTACTTCCTAAGGCCTCTACCAAGTATACAGTACCTATTTCCCTGCCTAATTCCTATACCTCTGTGAGCTATGTATGATTGTCCCTTTTTGCAGATAAGTCTCGGAAGCTGAGTATTTGCTCCCATAGTCAGTGCTGTGATAGGTCTGATTTCTAAGCTGTGGTCTTATTCGTTAACTCAAGATGGTAACATTTATATACGCAAGTGGACCATAACTCCAGCTGATTTTTGTCCTCCAGATGCATTGCCAAGGTCTGGAGAGATTTTTGACTATTATAGGTGGGATGACTTCTGGTGAGTAGAGACCAGAAATGCTGCAAAACATCCGATTGTGCACATGCAGGGACAGGCCCCATGACAAAGAATTATAGCCCCCAACATGTCAGTCCTGCCAAGGTTGAGAAACCCCGGTATATGCACATGGACGCACCATTTGTGACCTCAGAAAGTGCCCATAGTGTCTGGGGGTCTGAACACACACGTGAATTAGCTCTTAGAAGATAAAGCTCATTGGGAGCAGGAATCAACTGTTCATATTTTCTTAAATATGAGTTGCCAGAAAGAAATCTTGCTCCACGTCCTCCCAGCTTCTAATCTCTCGACACACATCTTTCCAAAAGGACAAAGGTCAGTGGGTCTGCTCAGGCAGTGAAACTGATTTAAACCCTCTGCTTCAGGACGGGCTCTCCGTGAGTGTCTCAATAGCTCTGTGTGGAGAGGCAGCCTGGCAAATCCACTCCCTCTGGGCAGTGGCTGTTTGCAAAGCAAGGGTAAGGTTGGCCAAAGGGGTCAGAGTTGTCCTGTAATCAGATTAGGTTGCTATATCCAACCATTGGCCATCTGTGGTCCAATGGGGAACCATTAAGCCAGAGCACTGACCTAAGTGAGATGGACAACAGCAATGTTCCAGGGAATGGTGGATTGACTAGAAAGATTGTGTAATAGCCCTGCTTAACGGGGATTGGCAGATGGGCCATGCTGAGAGGAGTGGAACCTGTTTTTTCCCCACCAAGGTAAGCGGGATTGGAAATGCAAAAATAACCACCATCCAGAGAATCTATCCCATGATCAGCAAAAAAAAAAAAAAAGCAAGAATCAAACCTGTGAGAGACAGACTCACACTTAACAATAGAAACTGCCTGTGATTGGGCCATGTACATCAAAAGCCTTGGAACTACTTTAACAATATAATAATGTATGTGAGGATAATATACAAAGATGTTCATTGCAGTATTACATATATGAGCAAAACTATGGGTGATAACATGAAGGACTAGCAAGAAAAGAAAGGTTAATAAATTAATTCACACCCCTGGGAAGGAATGCTGTTCTGCCACTAAAAGCAATTTTTTCAAACATGGGGGGAAAACTACGAAAAACAAGATCAGAGGCCCCAGCCTGGTAGCTCAGTTTGTTAGAGCGTCATCCCAATACGCCAAGGTTGTAGGTTCGATCCCCAGTGACGGCACATACACGAAACAGTGCGTATAAATCAATGTTTCTCTCTCTTTCTCTCTCTCTCATCAATTAAAAAAAAATCAGAAAATTTGGCTATTCTATGATTTATAAACTGGAAAGATATAGAAGCACATATAAAGGAACACAAAAAATAAAACATTAATAGGGCTTACCTCTGGAACATAGGTTAATTATGATTTCTAGTCTCTCCTTTGAAAATGTTATTATTTGCCAAATTGTCTGTTGTGAGCCAATGTTGCTATTTTTGAAAAGGAAGACAGAAGCGGTTAGTTTTCTGACCTCTTGGGCATGATCATCTCCAAAATGCTGCTCTGATAAATTCACATTTCAGGCAGTATCTTCAAGGGGTTGCGCCTTTCCCTGACCATTACCAACTGCCTTTCTTTTTGCCCTAATCCACTCTGGAATATTGAGATTTTTATCCAAGCAGAAGCCTATGGCAGAATCTATGGTTGTCACCATTGCATTAAGTCCAGTTGACCTGTTGGTCACCAGAGCTAGGATGGCAGAGCATTAGAAACTTCATTCTCTTTCCATTTTCCAGCTGGCATAGGTTTGCCCTCTCCTCTTAAAGTGAGGTGGTCGTGATGGTTTTTCCTAAACCGCACGAGGAGGCTTGCTTCTGTCTGCTCCGTACGTAACCTTGTCTCCTGGTAAAGGTGCCCGGACTGGCTCAGGAGTCTGCCTGGGGCCAGTCTCTGCACGTGGTGTGTTTTTCCTTTCTCCCAAAGCAGAAGTCACTCAAGAACCAGGGTAAAGATGGTCTGATGTGGTGGGACTTAGAGTGGACCATTACCCCATATGTACACTTGGCGTTGTTCTGAGTAGACGGGCAGCTATTGGATGAGGGCTTTCAAGATCAGACAGACGGTATTTCTGCCATGTGCCCGTGGGCCACAGCTCCTGCATGGGTTGCTACAAGGCCGCAGGTGCAGAGCGTTGCCTCTCATCCCCACCCAGCACTCAGCCTCCCCTTCCAGAGCCTTGATGAGAGTCAGCAAGGCTCACAATACACAGGGCACCATTCTGGGTGCTGGTGATAGAAAGTGAAGAAGTCCTAAAATTCCTGCCCTCTTCTATTCTAATGGAGAAGAAAGATAATAAAAAAGACAAGTGAGACAAAAGCAGGAAGGGGAATAAGATTATTGGAGGTAGGGGTTGCAGTTTCTGATGAAGTGGTCAAGGAAGGCCTCTTGAGAAGTTGCCATTGAGTACACACATAGAAGTGGGGAGGGCAAGAGCCATGGGGATATCTGGGAGGAGAGTGCTCCCAGCAGAGGGAACAGCAAGTGCAAAGGCCCTGAGGTGGGAGCATTTCCTGGTAAGACCATCAAGGGAGCCAGTGTGTCAAGAGGGGAATAAACAAAGGGACATAAGACAGGCGATGGAATCAGAGAAGCCACAGGGGGCTTGGTACAGACAACAGCGCTTACTCTAAGTTTAATGGGTAGAAGGGGGTTTGGGCAGAATAGTGACATACTTGGGTTTTAATAGAATTGAGCTGGCTGTTATGTTGAGACTAGACTTTGGGGAAGGTAAGGGCAGAAGCAGAGAGAGCTGTTGGGGGCTATGGAAGTTAACCAGATGAGAGATGGTTGCACTGACCAGGTGGGATTGGGGTGGTAGCTATGGCGACCGTGTTGGCCATTTCCAGTAATCAGAGGTGTCTCTTTTCATCACAAATCCAGACCTAGTAGAAAAGTGGTTATATGAACCAGAAGGAGATCAAAATGTCAGCGACTAGTTTAAAAGTCACTTTGCATTCTGAGACCCTATCACTACTACAGGAAAGCTTTCTTTTGAAATCGGAACAAAACAAAAAAAACCCTACATTTTAAAAAAGAATTGAAGCAACATAGGCTCACTGAAGACAGTTTGAAAAGAACTGCAATTTGAAGAAAATGTAAATCACAATGTCATGTTCCAGATATAAGACCTATTAACATTTTGATTTATTTTATTCTGCTCTTTTCTTTTCTATACATATCTGTGTGTTCAATCATTTCTGACCCCTTTCTTAGTTAAATTTGACATTGTGGATGTTTTCCCATGTCATTCAATAGTTTCTGTAAGGTTATTTCTAATGGCAGCATAATGTTCCTTTCTACAGGTGGGAATTAATTTATGTAGCCATGTGCCTGTTGGAAGATGCGGATTTCATGTGCCGCCCAGTGGGCTTCCTCAACTTTACTCCCAAATCCTAGAAGCTTCCCCAGCCTGTCAGTGTTGCTACCGGAAAGGCCCCTCCTAAAGCAGCAGAGCCTACTTCTGGGAGCTTCCACATCATGGAAAGCAGGCCTGTGTGCCCCCTCCTGCGGGCAGGCAGATGTTGGGGAGGCCTGGAGGGGCTTGAACCCAGAACACTGAGTGCCTTCCCTTAGATACATCAAGACAAGTCCCTCCCACCCCAGGGAAATGAGGAAGTTAGGTGGGATGAAGGTTAAGATTGTTACTCTAGCCCAATGGTTCTTAACTTGGGTTCTATCGAACCCTAGGGGTTCAATGAGTCCATCTCAGGGGTTTGGAGAAGCCTCTGCCGCCGAGGCCAGAATAAAGTAATACCGTAATTTGTTGTGAGTTCATGCACTTTGTTGGTTTTGTTCTTTGAGCAAGGTGATGTTCATGCACGGCTCATTTTGTGCACCAGTAAAAAAACATATACCTATGTCTTGAATTTGGGAAAAAAATCATATTTTATTTATCACTAAAGAAGGGTTCAGTGAATGCGCATATGAAACTGGTGGGTTCAGTACCTCAAAAAAGGTTAAGAACCACTGCTCTAGCCTGACCAGGCAGTGGTGCAGTGGATAGAGCGTTGGTTTGGGATGCTGAGGACCCAGCTTTGAAACCCCAGGGTCACCAGCTTAAGCACAGACTCATCCAGTTTGAGCACGGGCTCAGCAGCTTGAGTGCGGGGTCACCGACTTGAGTGTGGGATCATAGACATGACCGCATGATCAGTGGCTTGAGCCCAAAGGTCGCTGTCTTGAAGCCCAAGGGATCACTGGCTCAGCAGGAACCCCCTGCTCAAGGCAATATGAGAAAGCCATTAATGAACAACTAAGGTGCCCAAATGAAAATTGATGCTTGTCATCTCTCTCTCTCCTTTCCTGTCTATCTGTCCTTGTTTGTCTCTTTCTCACTAAAAAAAAATTAAAATATTAAAAAATGAGTGTCACTCAACTAAAGCACCTGCACATAAGAACTTAAGGCCAAAAACACACCCTCCTACCACTGAGAACATAAAGAGTAATGAATGTCAAGTTCTTGGTCATGGGCAATGGTCACCAAATCTTCCCTCTTCCCCTACCATTGCCAGGAAAATACCAACATTCCATAAGGGAACGATTCAGCTGTGCCAGTCTAAGGGACCAAGCTGAATTAGCAGATGGCTGTTCCTATTTGTGCCAACCTAGGAGCTCTCTATGGGTAGGATGAGTTCAGTGAGTTTTCCTTGGTGTAATTTCACTAGCCATCCTTCTGACCTTGTATGCATTGCAATATACTCATGAGAAAAAAAACCCCGAGCTGACCGATCTCTTGATCTCAGTTGAAGTCCAGTAATTGTTTATGTATGTATGTATGTATGTATGTATGTATGGATGGATGGATGGATGGATGGATGGATTGGAAAAAAGGAAGAGAGGGAGAGAAGGAGGGAAGAAAGAAGGTTAGGAAATGAATGGATAGCAGGAAGAGTAAATTAACACTCATTGTACTATATTTTCCTTTTTCTTTAAAGATGTGAAGGAAATAATGTTTTTTAAGGAAGCCAATGTTTTTTCCTCTTTTTTCTCATGTGAAATAAAAACTCAACATGAGCCACATTATCATCTAAGTAGTGTACTTTCTCTGTTTGAGCTGGCGGCAGGATTGGGGGGGGGGGGGGTGAGTGATTTTCTAGCTTGAGTGATGTAAATCTGTATAACCCCCCCATACAATATATTATTATAGCCGTGATTCATTTGGCTTTTTTTTTTTTTGAAGTGGACTATGGTTTGTGTGCAGTGGATGAAGTAATTGGATTGAGTGCTTCTCCCTAGAGATGGAATCAATCACCGTTGTAGAAGATGGTGACATTTGAGAAAGAAACTCTGAGGAAAATGTCATGCTTAAAAAATTAGATTTAAACCCACTGGCTCCGGATTGATTTTTATTACACTCAAATGGATACCCTGATTGATTATCAGTCTTACAGATGTTTAGCACATTTCTCACTTCTCTAATAATCAGAATAATCTAATTTTCAATGTCATTTAATGTACTTGATTCAAGGTTATAATAGATCATATTTCTAATAAAACACAGCAATTATATGATGAATAATACAGGAGGACCGACATTCAGAGTCCCTGGATTTTAAGGCCCTGCCATGGGAAAGCCTTTGAGGAGCTCGTTCCTTGAAATGTGAGGTACATGCTAAGCCTTTGACTGCGTTACATGGGGTGCTTTTCCCTGCTCGTGATCTGAATGCAGCTTCGCCAGCCTAGACAAAAAAAAAAAAAAATTCTTGAGCAGAAACAGCAAGATTTAAACTCTTTAATATATGTTATTGGTGCACCTGGAGAAAAGTGACAGGTTGCTGGGTTATTTATTGAGTTTCTCTAGTAATTGCTGCTTTCTTCCCATTTTTGATATGCATCCCCTGGAGAAATACCATATTTTAGTTCTAAATATTTTTCCAATACCCATTGTAGCAGCAGCAGACATTATGGATATTTCAGGGTAAGCCACGGGATATCTAATTTTGAGGAGGTTTGACTATATTTAGAACCTGACACTTACCTGATTATGCTTACTTTGTTTTCTTTTTAAGAGGCCTGACTCACCTTGGGAAGTAACTTGTGCTTTTTATATTTGTGGCTTCTAACCAGTTGTAGTCATGTTGAAATCTAGGTTGGTGATTATGAATTCCTCTCATTTGGCTTGCTTGCCACTGAGTTGGGTGAGCTGGCCAGTATGAAATGATATCACAGCGTGGTCACCCAATGAGCAGTTACACTTGAGTGGCCCCACTGATACTGTGCACTTTGGTGGGGGTATCTAGGGACAGCAGACAGGAGCAAGGGGCTGAAGAGCTTTCAAGCCCCAAGATGCTGGGAGACTAAAAAGGCTTCTCCTAATATGGGTCCTAGATACAAACCTAATAGAATGAGAAGTTCAGAAGATCTGAAGAACATAAAGAGTAATGAATGTTTCGAGAAGGTCTCAACAGCAAATGATGCCAGTGCAACCAAGATGCCATTTAACAGAGGTGAATGCTGAGTCTTGATTCAGTCAGCCCAGTCAGCCATGGAAGGACAGGCTGGGGAGGACCAGAGCTAACGGTCTGATAGCCACAGGCTTGCTCGGAACCAAGTTGGGGTAGTGACATGTCTTCCATGTCTTCCCTCTTAAGATTCTTGGTGAATCAGATCCTGAAAGACCACCATAACTTTCTGTATTGGGGGCTGGCCAGAGCACATTTTGGAGTGTTATTGTTTTTTGTTCTGAGCACCTCGTTTTAAAAGGGAAGTTATCTAGAACCAAACATGAGCCAAAGCGGGTTGACCAGGATGGCATGAAATGAGCAAGCTGTCAGCTGTGAGATAGACTTGAACACGTTGGAAATTTACAGGGTGGAGAAAATCAGATGTCGGGAGAAGATGACTGCTCTGCCACTGCTTGAGGGGTTGTGAGCAAAAGAGGGAAGTTGGCTATTATTTATTGACCGCTGGGTCTTTTTAACACTTGTCTTAGATTATTAGCATTCTGTGGCAGGGTAACAGGAACTAACACTGAGAGAGGCCAGGTCAGTTGCCCAATTGATTCAACTCCTGAGTCATAGAGTCAAGACGTAAACCCAGTCCTCTCTCATCCAGCTCTTGTGGTCTGTGCCATGCCCAAAACTCTCTGTACTCTGATTCTAAATGGTCACTAAGGTCTCTCCGAACTGTCAAATGCAGGTCATCTCCATTCAGGATATATGTTCACAGTCATTTCTTGATGTTCAGAATGTTCCAAGCGTAAGGAGGGCATACTTTCTGATAGTACCCAAGTCAGATGTTATTATGGGAATAGTTGCCACTTAAATGAATGTAGGTTGAGAGAGAGAGGACCCCTTTGCACTTAAGCTACTTGGCAGTAAAGGCTGCCATGCTGTTGAAAATGGCATTTTGTGAAACTGGCTTACCATCGTGCAATTTCCTGGAGGCTTAAGGAAAGGGTGTGTGTGGGGGAAGCATGGGCTTGAGCAGTCGTTGATAGACTCTGTGGGCCTTGGTGGGGTACGTGGGACGAGGAAGAGAGGATAGGTCTGCCTCTCTCATTGGGACATGAAGCCCTAGATGGGCTGTGGTTCCAGTCGCTGAGATGACAGCACCAGGTAGAAGGAGTCGTGTAAGGACAGCTAGAGTGCCCCTTGTAGGAGAGGATCAACATGAGGGGCTGCTGATGGCGTCTAGTGGGCAGTCAGGGGCACACGTCTGATGCTTAGGAGAAAGGTCTGGGCTGGACGTGAGGGTTTCAGCCTTCTGGGTAGATGTGCTTGATAGTGAGCTACCCAATAAATATCTCAGAAAAAGTATTTAATGAATGAATAAATTAACAAACTGCTGCTCTAACACATATTTTTAACTGATGATTCAGGCTCTTTGGCCTGAATCTAAGAGACACTGTCTGCCCCCAGATAGCCACAGGACAACTTCACCTCCCTCATCTCTCTTCTCAGATGTCTCCACAGAGGTCTTTTCTGTTCATGCTTCACAACACAATCTCTCCTATCCATCTCTCTCTCCCTCTGCATGGTTTTTCTTCCTAACACTTACCATTATCTGGCATTATATTGTCTATGTATTTGCTTATTGCCTGCCTTCCCAAGAAGAAAATAAACTCCCAGAAGCCCGGAGCATTACTTTATTCACTGTACTTCTATCCCTGGTGCCTGGAACAGGGGAGCTCAGTCAATATCTATAAATGAAAGATCACGTTTAGAATTGAAGACATGTGGCTCAGGACTGCATTGTGTGTCTGTGTCCTCTCGTGGTTTCTTGCATGTGAGCTGTCTTCCCACTAGATCTCAAACGCTGTCTGATCTTACACGCATAAGGTGGGGTTGGTAATAGGATGGAGGCCACGGCTAGGCTGGAGTTCTCCACCATTTTCTGTTGGAGGCACTGCCTTGCTCTCCTTTGGAGTCCTGAGGCCATCTCTCCCTGAAAAGGTGTTAGCAGAAGTCTTTTTGATTAAAAGGAGAGAAACGCACCTTCTGGGTGTGGGTGTTCATGTTAGGGGAAGGGAAAAGGAAGGGCTGAGGGAAGCGAATTGTGCAGGTTCTGCCGGAACTCGTTGAAATCAACGAGTGTGATGTCTTCAGCTTTGTTCTTGTTTCTCAAGGTTGCTTTGGCCGGAACGTTGTCTGTTACTTCTTGAACTTCTTGTGTTTTTTTGACTCCTTAGCTGGAGCATTCCCGGGAATAGAAACTCCCTTCTCCGTTCATGTCAAACATCCAAGTATGCGGCTGTGAGCTATGCAGAGAATGGCGAAGATGGCTTTATTTCTCTCCCAGATGACTCTCTGGAGAAATAAATACCTGGGAATTAAAGTTCTGTAGGCCAGAAAGAGTATTTTTTTTTGTGAACTAAATAGGATTTTAGCAATCCCTCACCAACGCGGGCTATTTGGGATGATCTATTTATATTGAGAAACTGATAAGTTCACTCAGGGGAAAGCTAAGTTGGCTACAATTCTGGCCAGCACTTCACATGCTGAGACTGACTTGGAGGCTGTGGCTTATTTCTGCTGTTTCATTTTCAATATTTCCTTTTAGTCACACGTGTGGCCTGAGAGTGACCCCTTAATGGCATCCAGGACAGTCAAAGCAAAGTAGAAAACTTCCTTAATTACAGCCCTCATTACAGCCTTGTTATAAACACTAATCTTTTTACAGAAAATAACTGTTGTAAGAATTATTTTATAAGCGATATATTGCTTGGAGTTAGAACTGGGTTCAAATTCTGACCTTTCAGTGACTGGCTAGGTGACAATTAAGGTCCCTTATCCTCAGTTTTGTCATGGACAAATTAAGGAGTAATAGTGCCACCTGCCATTTAGGGTTGCCTGAGAATTCAATGAGATAATATTTGCTAAACACTTAGCACAGCACTGAGAAGAAGCCGCCCTCCCCTGAGGGGATGGGTTTGGCCATGACGGTGATATTTCCTGTTGATGCCAAACCGTACTAATGGCTGAGGGAGAAGTAAGAGAAGTCCGGGTCACACTGAGCCCTGGTCTGTGATTTTGAGCTTACCATCTTATGTTTACTTCTAGTAGTTTTATGGCTTCAGGTCATAAGTTCATGTCTTGAATCCATTTCACGTTGATTCTTGTGTATGTATAAGATAGTGGTCCAGCATCATTTTTTTCATGTGGCCTTCCAGGTTTTTTTTTTTTTAACACCATTTCCCCATTGTCTCTGCTTGGCTCTTTCGTTGTAAACTAATTGACCAGGTATGTGTGGGTTTATTTCTGGGCTCTCTATTCTGTTTCATTGATCTAGGTATCTGTTTTTATGCCAGTATCATGATGATGCTTTGATTACCATAGTTTGTACTATAGTTTGAAATCAACGAGTGTGATGTCTTCATTTTTGTTCTTGTTTCTCAAGGTTGCTTTGGCTATTCAGTCTTCTGTAGTTCCATACAAATTTGAGGATTATTTGTTCTATTTGTGTGAAAATGTCATTGGGATTGAATTGAATCTGTAATTTCTTTGGGTAATATGGACATTTTAACAATCTTATTTCTCCTGATCCATGAGCACAGAATATTGAGTTTGAATACCTATAATGGGTTAGTTTGTCCCATCTTTGCATTTCAAAGCCAAGGGCAAAGAGGAGTCAATATTTTCTCATAGGTATTTTTGATGTTCAAGGCAGGCAAATAATGATAGGGAGTCATCCTGTGAATTTGAATAAGGCATTTCTAATTTGGGGCTTTGTAAACTAAACTTGAAAGAAGTTTTTTCCCTCCTATGTGCTTTGTTCCTGTGTGGTATTGTATATGCTTGCATGCACGCACGTGCACACACACACACACACACACACACACACACACACACACATACGCACGCGCGTACCATGCTATTTCCATGAAAGCAGACTTTTGGTTTGGTTTTGTGCTGCATCCCAGCGCCTAAATCAGTGCCTGACACACAGATAATGAACAGCTCAATAGAATGAATGAGTAAATGTCACGTTCCAGAGGGACTAAGGGCTTTGCCATCCCTTCCATGACTGCCATCCTGTCAGTGGATTTCCCGAGATGCTGTCTCCAGCCAGTCACTGCCCTCAAGCCTGAGACCTAGCTCGCCTCCTGCACACCGCACTCACTGGATACCACCACTTGGATGGCACATGGACGCCTGGACTTTTGTTCCATCCTGCTCCTCCTCCTATGGTCCCTCACCATTGTTCAGGCCAGAAAACAGCTTGTCACCCTTGACCTTCCCCACTGCCTGGTGCCCCTGTCCCTTTTCCACAGTCCTTTGCCCACAGTTCCTCCCTAGCTCAGACATCCCTTTTTTCTTACTTGGGGCTTCCAGCAACCAAGTAAGTGATCAGTGATCTCTTCACTTACCCCCCACCAAATCATTTCTTCACCATGAACAGGCAACTCTGTTCTTCCCTCTAAAAGGCAACTCTGATAATATCACTGCCACTGTCTCCCCAAATGAACCTAAAATCCCAGTATCCTTTGCAAGGTTCACAAGATCACATGAGCTGTGGCCCAACCTCAACTTTGAATGGTGAGCCCTGGCCCTGTCCTTTGCAGGTTCAAAGTTGCCCTGTTGTTTTGTGCACACCTTCAGTCTGCTCTGTCTTCTCCCTGGAACACCCTCCCGTCTGTGAGCCTTTGGTTAGCCAAAGCATCCTCTTGCATAGACCGTTCCTAAGTGAGTGCGTCTTCCAAATCTCACTGCTGTGTTGACCTTCCAGTGAGCCTTTACAAGTGAGCAATGTCAGATTCCCTGGGAGATTCATACAGCCTTTTTGTGTTTGTAAACATGGGTGGTTTCACTGACCTCTCTTACAGATTTGATTACAGAAAAACGAGTTGTTTTCAAGGGCCTGGACCCAAGTTGATTTCCTAGGTTGACTTTTGAAGCACTTTCTCTGGCCTCCTCTTAACTCTACTCCCAACCCCCACCCCCAGGTTTGGCTTCCATCCTCATTGCTCTGCTATGAATGTCCTTGTGAAAGACACCACTTTCTCCGTGGCCAAAACCCATGAACTTTGCCCCCTCTTCATTCTTTCTGCCTTCCAGCTGCATGGGACTATTGGCCAGGCTGCTGCTGCTGTTTCAAATTCTTTCTTCATTGGTTTCTATGGTTTTTTATTATCCCAGCTTTCCTATCCACCATGCATCTACTCCCTCCACTATATTCTCTTCCCTTTTCCACTAATTACTGGCAACTCCCAAGGATCAGTCTTGGATCTCCTTTGTTTTTCTTTCCTCTTTCACCTTTCATCATTCACTTTTTCCCGTGACTTCAATAGTCATCTCTAAGGTTTGACTCTTAAATAATCTCACCTCAGACCTGTTCTCTCACCAAGTCCACAGTGCCATCTCCCTAACAACCTCTGGCATGGCTGCCTAAATTTCTGACTCACTGCCCGTCAAGCCAAGCTCACATTTTCAGCACCAAACTGTATTCCTCATTTCCCACCAGCGTTCTCAGTTTTCTTCTCTGTTGTGATAGCATCAGTCCGGGTACCAGGGTTAAAATCTTTTTGTCACCTCCGAGTCTTCTTTTTTATTCCCCATCTTTATTATCAAGTTCAGCAGATTTTTTACTGCAGTGACTGCAAAATATTTTTTCTTTCTCTCCTCATTATACCCATCTAATCTTTCTCCCCCACTAATCTCTAGTTTTCACTTCCTTTTTCACACCAGCCACCTTACTGTCCTATAAACATGATACAGTCAATCCTGAAAGCATTTGCTCATATGCCCCACCTCCAGAATGGTCTTTCTACCTTTTGCTGCCTCCCCCATGAGAGGTCCTTTAAAGGCCATTGCAAAGCTAAATTCCCTCATATAGCTATGTTGTTTCCAACTCTTAGGACTATGCACATATTGTTCTCTTCATCCAAGATGTTTCCCAGACCTCGATGCCCCATTCATTTAAAAGATATTCATTGAGCATCACTTATAGAAAAGACACAGTACTATGCACTGAGGATCCCTGAATGAATGAGACCTAGCATACTCCTATAGGCATTCAGCTCAAGGTTCCTCTCTCCTGTGATGTTTTTATGACTCCCACAGATTGAACTCTCAGCTCCCTTGTCTGTGGGTCACCTCCTTAGATTTTGGTATTTCTGTTCCTTGTATTAGTAAATTAATATCTCCTTTCTGGTATCTCATTCACTGGATGATAATTACTTGTTTAGGTGATTGTATCTTTTACTGGAATGTGAGTCTTTTGAATAATATCCCCTCATTCATGTTTATTTAACATTTATCACTGTGTCAGGTATAATGTAACTACTCAATAACTATTTGAACAGATGGAGAAATAAATAAATGGATGAATAGATAGATAGGTTGATGGATAGATAGGAAGGTGGACAGAAAAATTGATGAGAGAATATACAGATGGACAAATGGATGAATAGGTGGATAGATGAATCAATGAAGGAAAAAATTGGATGGATGGATGGATGGATGGATGGATGGATGGATGGATGGATGGATAAGTAGTTGGAGGGACATACAACTGAATGGATGGATAAATGGATTGATGAAAGACTGGACAGATGGATGGATGAATGGATGAATGAATAGCTGGATAGATGGATGGGATATATAAACAAATAAATGAGTGGATAGATGGATGACTAGATAAATGGATAGACAGACAACAAATATGAAAGAAACCCCTGCAGTTAACAGAGAGTTTAGTGGTTATCCTCCCGCCCATTGTAAGAGTTTCTTTTGAAATAATCTTGAGAGTTAGCCTAACCTGTGGTGGCGCAGTGGATAAAGCGTCGACCTGGGAACACTGAGGTCGCCGGTTCAAAACCCTGCACTGGTCCAGTCAAGGCACATATGGGAGTTGATGCTTCCAGCTCCTCCCACCTTTCTTTCTCTCTCTCTCCCTCACTCTCTCACTCTGTGTCTCCTCTCTAAAATGAATAAAATAAAAATAAAATAAATTTTAAAAGCCTGACCTGTTGTGGCGCAGTGGATAAAGCGTCGACCTGGGAACACTGAGGTCGCCAGTTCAAAACCCTGCACTGGTCTGGTCAAGGCACATATGGGAGTTGATGCTTCCAGCTCCTCCCCCCTTTCTCTCTTTCTCTCTCTCACTCTGTGTCTCCTCTCTAAAATGAATAAATAAAATTTTTAAAAATTGTTAAAAAAAAAAAAAAAAGAAATAATCTTGAGAGTTAAGGCCAGCCTTCAAAAACAGGAACAGTAAATTTAAATTTATTCATAATTATTAGGAAAGGAGGTTGTGGTTAACTGACTAGCCATATCTAATAGCGGGCTAGTATATATCTCATATACGGATTGCCAATTCTCTAAAAATTAAAATTAATAGAATTCATTAAGGACCAGAGCTATACTGAACAATATGCTTACTTGGTGATTCTGAAACCCCTTCAGAATGTGTTTCACAGACTCCCATGAGAATTATAGAGGTGTATACAGGCTGCCACAAACCATTTGAAAGGCCTTAAAGTGAGACTTTTCCATTTCAACTAAGTTTGTAATATTAACACCCACACAGTCACATGGAGACTATTTCGACATATGATGATTTGGATTTCTAAAATCAATTTGACAATATACGGGAGCTTATCTACATTAATACACTAAATTGGCTATTTGGCAAACTTGCAGAATGTTTCTCTCTCAGTTACCTCATTGATACATGGAGGGCTCAGGCAGCGATTCATCAAGTGTGTCTAACAGTATCTAAAAAAGTTGAATCCCAAGAAGGTGAACGTGGCCACATCTGTTTACTAAGCCAAGTTCACATTTCGAGTCTGGTTGTAATCAATGAACCCACTGAAAGTTTAAAAATTGCCCAGTTTAAATCTAAATCTGTAGTTATAAGGCTCAGGCTGGAGCACTGATTTTGCCTTGCCTTAGATAAGAATTCTTTCTTCTCTTTCTCCCTCCTTCCTTTACCTCCTTCCTCCCTTTCCTTCATTCCTTTGTTTCCTTTCTTCCATCTTTACATCATTTCTTCCCACTTTCCTTTGTCTACTGCTACCTTGCATTTCACATTTTAAAGCATTTCATGTATATTAACCCTTACCATCTATATTCTATATCTTGTGTGTTTTATTTGTCGAGGGGAAAACCATGCTTTATTTGATTCCATGTCTTTAATAGCAGTAGGGCTCAATAAATATTTGGTGAATAAATAGTTTGGTGTAGGACTTCCACTGACTTGGTGCATAATACACTATCTTGCATTTATCTATCTAAATGTATATAAGAATCTTGTGTATGATGGAAAATAATTTATGTCCCATTTCTCAGGTAAGGGCCCTGAGGTTCAGGGACAGGAAGAGCCTATTCTGAGTTACCCTAGTACTAAATGATGGATGCAAATGAAGACCTTTGGAATTTTACCCCAGTGACCTTTCTACACGTCCACTTTACATTTCATGTTATTTAAGACCTATGAAGAACAAGTCCATAATTTCTGTGTGTTGTAACAGATGTGGGCAGGATCTTGAGCCTTGATTTGAAGGAATGACTCGTTTTTCTTTTTCTTGCCTTAACCACTAAATAAAGGCAACAATTAATTTAAATAAGCCATGGGGTAAAAGAGTATGTAGGCATATACCACTGCTAGGCAAACCCACCCTTTAAACAGATTGTATCAGCTAGCCCTTGCTATGTAACAAACCACCCCAAAGCTTAGTGACTTGAAACAATGAGCATTTTTTATTGTTCACAAAACCATGGATCAGCTGGGTGTACTGGGCTGGCTCATGAGTGTGTGCTCAGCTGCAGATTGGGGAGGCAACTCGACTAATCTTGCCTGAGCGCTCTCCCGGGTTTAGGGACAGGATGGCTCTAGGCTGATCTGGGATGGTCTTGGCTGGACTAACTGAGTGGTTTGTTCTTCACACAGTCACTCACTCTGCAGCAGGCTCGCTCAGGCTTGTTCATACACAGGGGTAAGGTTGCAGAAAGGATGAGCAGAAGGCTTGGAAATGGTCCAACATTACTCCCACAGCAGTTTAGCTGTTAAGTGAGTCAGTGACCATCCAGGTCCAAGGGCTGGGGAACCATCTCCACCTGTCGATGGGAGGAGTGACATGTATGACGACCAGGAAGAGGGAGGGCCATCTTTGCAGTTGCCACCACACAAGCATGGTCCCCATTTCCTGGCACTCCCCTCCTGTCCCCCCAGTTCTGTGGGGTTTGCCAAGGGTTGTCCTCTCTGGGGGGGAATCACAGAGGCTGCTGCTCAGAAACTTTTCCAAGCTCGGAGAAGTACGTCATTTCTGTTAAAAAGAATAAAAAATGTTAAGATGAAAAATGTAAGAATGTCAAGGAGAACTGCAGTTCATTTTCTGAAGATTAATTGGGTTCACAGGAAAGGAGGCGTGGAAAAATTTTGCCATTAGAATTCATCATGATACAGGTTATTGTTAAACATTGGAAAGCCCGTAACTTGCTGTGAAGAATATACATTACACAGTGCAGGGTACAGGTTCATTTTGAGCAGTCTGCCGCTGGGAAGTTGGTTTTTATCTTCCCCCAATCAGATAAAGCTTTTGAAAGGCTACGCATGCCTCCTTCATGAAAGAAATCTAAACTGATGTGCCTATGTCTCTGTTCAGTCATTTTAGCCTATGTACATGGGTCCTTATTTTAAGACTATTGACTACTGAATATGAGACTGCCTGTACTTTTTTTTTTTTAACAAAGAAGTTAAAAAGACCCGCAAAACCACCTTCCAGATACATGAGTTTAGCTTCAGAAGAGAGAACTTCAGCTTGCTGTAACAAAGAATTTCCTGCCCTTGAAAATGACTTATGGACGTGGTTACTGAAGGCTCCTTTTCTAAACTCTGGAGGCTTTTAAAAACAAGGCACGTTGATTGTGCAGAAGGTGTGCGAGGCTCCCGATCAAATCAGTGTCTTCCATCCTGTTTGTGACATTCCGTTTCATGCCGTCAGGAAAGTCTTCACCACAGCCTGCATCGTGTTGGTTAGCTCTGCCACAAACACAAGACTGAGAACACAGCCAAGCTCTGTGGACGGGATTTAGGGAAAGCCGTCACCGTCACCTGGAGTAGCCCATTGCTGCCAGAAGGACTGTGTGGACCAATGTCCTCAATGGTGAGGAAGGCATCTCCGGGCTGTGTGCAGTTTCTCAGCTGCTCGTTGCCAAGCTCCTGCGTTGAAACATCGTGCAGGGGTGTGTTCTTTTCCCTCGTCTCTCTGGAGTTGAACTTACGGTATTTCCTCTAGCTCATACTAGACTCTCGTCCAAAGAAAATGATTTGTCACTTGTACCAGAGCCTCTGAACTCTGAATCCCTTGGCTTGCAAGGGTGGCCACCACCTGGGCCTGCCCCAACACAAACATGGCCCAGCAGGGCTGTACACACCAGCCCAGACCCAGGAGGTCACGTCTATGGCATTGAAGGAGCAAAGGGACACTGGGCACTCAGGAGCAGGGAAAATCTCTACATCTAAAAGCATCCAGTGAGAGGAAAGTGTGCTGAAAATTGTTTTGAAAGTCTTATTGGTATAATATACCACTTAAACTAGAAAGAAGTATTTGGCATTTGCACATTCTGACGTGTCAGGCATTTTCCGTAAGTGTTTTGATTGGCTTTAAAAGCTGAGTTGGGCTGGGAAATCCTTGTTAAACTCCCAGAATGCCACATCGAGAGTATTTCCCCAAAAACATGTTTATTTAATAGATGGTAAAACTTCTAACTATGCTCCCTGCTTAGTGACTGGCACTGTGAATGCCAGGCCACCCCTTACAACTGGCACTTGTGCAGGCCATCACATTGCCTTTTGAAGTCGCAGCCCATGCATGGCCGAGCTGGAACGGCCCTCCGAGGATGCTATATTAACCTCCATTCCACAAGCCCTGAATTCAGGGGCCAATCCCAGGACTCTATTCATTTGGCAGACACTTGTGGGACGCTGCCCTCAGCTTGTTCCCAAAGGCATGTGTCTCGTTAGTGGCAGAGAAAAGTTAGCTGCAGCCTCATTTGCTAACCTCCTTTCTCAGTGTATTTGTTCAAATTTCTACCAGTGTTCATGTGGAAGTTGCTGTATCAGGAGAGACACAGTCTCTACCTTCAGGTAGCTTCTGATCTTGGAGTATTAACTCCCCCCAATGCTGCCCAACTTTGCATCAGGAACTGCTGTGTTAAATGCCTGAGCAACCTTATAAAATTCAACACCAGGAAGACAAACAATCCAATCAAAAAATGGGCAAAAGAAATGAATAGAAATTTCTCCAAAGAAGACATACAGATGGCCAAAAGACATGAAAAAATGCTCAACATCACTAATCATTAGAGAAATGCAAATTAAAACCACAATGAAATATCACCTCACACCAGTCAGAATGGCGCTCATCAGCAAAACAACACAGAACAAGTGCTGGCGAGGATGTGGAGAAAAGGGAACCCTTCTGCACTGCTGGTGGAAATGCAGACTGGTGCAGACACTGTGGAAAACAGTTTGGAGATTCCTCAAGAAATTAAAAGTCGAACTGCCTTTTGACCCGGCTATCCCACTTTTAGGAATATACCCTAAGAACACCATAACACTGTTCGAAAAGAAGAAATGCGCCCCCATGTTCGTGGCAGCATTGTTCACAATAGCGAAGATCTGGAACCAGCCCAAGTGTCCGTCAGAAGACGAGTGGATTAAAAAGCTTTGGTACATATATACTATGGAATACTACTCAGCCATAAGAAATGATGACATCGGATCATTTACAACAAAATGGATGGACCTTGATAACATTATACGGAGTGAAATAAGTGAATCAGAAAAAAAAAATCTGAGAACAGCATGATTTCGTACATAGGTGGGACATTAAAGTGAGACTATGAGACATGGACAAGAGTGTGGTGGTTACGAGATGGGGAGAGGGAAGGGAGGGTGGAATAGGGAGAAGGGGCGGGGTACAGGGAAAACCAGATAGAAGGTGACAGAGGACAATTTGACTTTGGGTAATGGGTATGCAGCACAATTGAATGATAAGATAATCTGGAGATGTTTTCATTGCACATATGTACCCTGATTTATTGGTGTCACCCCATTAAAGTTAATAAAAAAAAATGCCTGAGCAACCCCGAAATCCTGGAATTATGGGAAAAGTACGCTTCTATCCATCATCAGTCCACCTGGCTGCAAATCCATGGGTAGTTCATGTGCGTAATTAATTTAGAAAATGATTTTCAAACTCATTAAAATGTTTACGTTTGTTTTATTCTCCTAAGCATATCTGTATGTTAGTGACAGGCCCTCTCCCATGCGTGGCAATGGGATGGCTCCACTGCCCCATGACTCCTGCAGTTAGCAAGGGGGTGAAGAGTCAAGATGAACCAATTCCAGACTTTGATATTCAAGCAAGAATAAATAGACCATTATGCTTTCTCTGCTAAACCGAATGTAGAAAATTTTATGGACAAAAGCACTGTCGATCGTATTTTCCTTCCTTTTTTTTTTATTTTGCCGTGAAGAAATTTACTAAAGCGTTGTTTCCGCCTCTTCTCGAATCCAAGTGAAATCCGCACCTTTTGCATGTTTCCTGCGTTGCGTTTTTGTTGTGTGCATGCAAATCAATATTCCAGATACATGCACAAGTGCACACATTAAAATGAACACGACTTCATTTATTTCCATGATTAGACATTCAAATAAAAGTGCTGGGGTGTCTGTTTTCATATTCATAGGTCGAGATCTGTACATCAGAGGTATTTGTATAAGTGACACTTTTATTACACTCATTTCATTTGCAATATGATAGTGGATCATAAATACGTTACTTTTATGCCACCAAATCTGATTTGTAGCACTTAGCCCTCACGAGAAGAATACTTGATGTTTTATGAAGCACCTTTCGTCCAAGAAGCACTTTGCCGACATCGGCCGGCTTCCTCCAGGTGTGTAAATCACACTCACAAACCTCTGGATGCCCCACCTGCTCTGTCAACCTCCAGGATCCTACTGTAGGCTGGAGTGTGGGGAGTGAGTCCCCTGCAGTTCCACAGGGAGTGACGAGGGCTGTAATGTCTGGAAGAAAGAGGCTCAGGTAAGCCCTCTATAGCCATGTGGAAGCCCTGACAGCTGACGGAGGTCTCATTTAGTCACCTGCTCATCTTGGCCTTCACCGAACTGTTTTTGAGTCCCCGTGGGGGGCCCGACACTGTATTAAACCTGGGGACACAGAGACTAGTTAAAGACAGCCCTTGCCTTCTGGATATCCACAAATGAGGACGGAAGAGCCATGTGGAACAGTAAAATTGCCCCTCCCATTTTGTGATGACTGCCCCCCCACTTTGCATATCTTCTGGGGACACACTGTGCCTGAAAGTAGTAAGTCAGACCCCCAGGCTTGTCACAAGGATACTGGTGCGATTATGTCAGCCAGTTGGAATTGGAGTGAAAGAAGGGACCGGCCACCCAACATCACAGGCAGCCTTTAGGGCTGAGCATCAGTTTCACACCCCAGACTCGTAGAGAAGAACATCACTGGCTCCCCGCCCACCATCTCAGTCTCCCATCACTTCACCCTTCCCTTTCCCGGCATCCGCTTCCTGAAGCAGGACCACCCCTCCACCCTCTATACACACGCACATGCATGCGCACACACGCCTGTAATATACACACAGAGCTCCTGTAGCCTCCTTCATATAACCCAGCGGTCGGGAACCTGTGGCTCGCGAGCCAGGTGTGGCTCTTTTGATGGCTGCATCTGGCTCGCAGACAAATCTTTAATTAAAAAATAATAACGTTAAAAATATAAAACATTCTCATGTGTTATAATCCATTCATTTCCTACCGCTCATGTTCATGGTTGCGGGTGGCTGGAGCCAATCACAGCTGTCCTCCAGCACAACACCAAATATTTATTGGATAATGCGTAACGTGCACGGGTCATTGTATGGCTCTCATGGAATTACATTTTTAAAATATGTGGCATTCATGGCTCTCTCAGCCAAAAAGGTTCCCGACACCTGAATAACTAACTTATCACGCTGCAGAATCGTGTACATGTTGGACAGCCTCAGTTTCCTCATCTGCAAGATGGGCATAATGATGATACCTCCCTGTCAGGCATGTGAGGATAGAATGACCTAATAGGAATACAGGGTTTCAACAAGTGCCCCAGAGCTGCTACAGTAGTTGTAATGAACATTTTCAGTATTATAATAATTAATACTCCAGTATGAGCTGCAGCACATGTAATAATAGTGGTGCCAATATTATGCTTAGTATTGTTTCCATCACTATTAGTATTGATTAATGTCTGTCTCCCACGGTAAGTGAACTCCGTGGTGGGAGCAACCATCTGTGTGGCTTGCCATTTTATCCCCACAGCACATTTTCATATAGTAGAAGCTCAAAAAATATTTCAAGTGAACAAAAGAACAAAACAATGAAGGGATAAATGATTCCTCCTGCTCATTTGGTGTTGCTATCCGATGGTTTCGTCAAAAGCGGCATTGCCACTTACAGCCATGGACCCCTAAATCATGCCCACAAGTGTTCAGGCCCAGCCCCTTCCACGTGGAAGGGCCTTACCACCTTCTTCCCGGGTGACTTGCTCCCATTAGCCCTTACAGTCACCTCTCTCTTCCCCACCTAGCGTGCGTGTCTAGGAGGGTGCTGCGATCCAAGGAGACAGGCTGTCTGCTCTGGGATAGTAAGCGGTGGAGCTGTGCTTGCGTCCGGTCCCCACCCGCATCACTGTGTCACGCCCTGCCCCGCACCGGTGCCCTACAGAGGTGATCTCCTGGCCGGTCCCTGCTGCTGCTGACCGGGAGACCCGGGAGCTGGACAGAGCCCCGCCCCCAGGCCTGCGTCGTGCTCCAAGCACTGCTCATCTCCTCGAAGCCGCTGCTTCTTGGCAGCAGCCCCATGCCTGGCCCAGATACCATGTCTGCATTCCACAGCAGTTTAAAGCCATTGAGCAGAGCAGCTGCTGAAGCCACGTGTTTAGAACATTTGTCCATTAACTCGGGAATCTCTCCGTAATTGGGGCGTTAGCACCAGAAGTATTACTGTATTTTGCAGTTTGCGGGGGAGTTTGTGAGAGTCCCAGGAGTCCTGTAGTCACAGAGATGGTTGGGGACGGGACGTGGGGAGGCACTTTGCTTTGCGAGAGCAGTAGCGGGTCTGGAAGGGAGCACAAGGCTGCACATTGGTCCCCAGGCCACCGCTCAGCTGCTAAGAGATCTCCAAGTTTGGGCCCCAAATCACAAAAGATGGAGCTTTGGCTTTGCAGATGTTACTTTGCAAATGGTAAGTGCTGTTAACGCACAAGCCAGCCCAGGGCCCCCCTCGTGCTGTCCTGCTACAGCTCGCCGGACGTTCCCTTCCCCCGACTTCACCTTTCATTTTCTGGCTTGGTGTACATGCTCAGTGGTGGCCCCTCAGAGTGTCCTCTCTCCCAGGGAACCCTGAAGAGCTGTTTGCTCATCTGAGTTCCTCAGGGGATTGTCCAGGGGCCCGCAGTGGGTAGGAGACAGAGAAGGAGAGCGCTCAGGAATGCAGACGCAGGGCCACAGCCCCACCTGGGGATCGGATTAGGGCTAATTTTGTGTGTGTGGTCCTGCTTTTCTGTACATGCCAATGAAACCCTGACTTGATTACTTACAAACAGGGTGATCTCGGGCCTCAGATTCCTAGAGTGTAGAAATGGAATTGTAATGATCCCCTCCCCTGGTTCACTGTGAAATTCAGTGAGCTAGACTTCCTCCGTCGCTTAAGGCAATGGCTGGCCCTCACTAAGCCATCCGGTAATGGCATTACTGTTGCTGCTGCGCTTGTTAGGTGACCATAGGTGCTCCTGATCCAAGCAGTTCCGGTGTCCAGGGACCTGTGGCCTGCCTCCAGGCTTTGGGTTTTGTTGTTGTGCTTGTTGTTTTAAGGTATAATCCACATGGTGTAACATTCATCATTTTAAAGTATTCCGTGATTTATAGGACACTCACAAGGTTGCACAGTTCTCTAAGTCCAGAACATTTTTATCTCCCCAAAAAGAAACCCCATATGCATTAGCAGTCACTTCCTATCCACCCCACCCCACCCCCCTTTACCCTAGCCTTTGGCAACCACTGATCAGCTTTCTGTTTATAAATCTGCTCATTCTGAACATCTCATGTAAATAGACTCCATCAACATGTGGCCTTTTGTGGCTGGCTTTTATCCCAGAGCATAATGTTTTCAGGATTCATCATGTTGTAGCATGTATCAGCATTTCATTCCTTTTCATTGCTGAGTAATATTCCATTGCATGAATCTACCACGTTATCTTTGTCCGTTTATCAGCTGCTGGACATGTGGGTTTTCAGTTGTTGGCTATTATTATGAACAATGCTGCTTATGAACATTTGTGTACAAGTTTTGCCTGGACATATATTTTTCGTTTTCTTGGGCATGTATCTAAAAGTGGAGCAGCTAGATCACGTGGTGACTTCACGGTTAATTCCGTGAGGAACTGCCAAACTCTTTCCTCAGGGTTTTGTTTTGGAAGGGCCGTTGTTACTCTAATGTGACTTGTGTTAGCTAAACAAGAGGGTCATTGGTGGGACCCAGGCAAAGAGGGGGTCTGAGAAGCCACACCCAGAGCCCCTGTGCTCACACACAAGCCTTCAGGACACAGTCTCCCCTCGCAGGCCCACACTCTGTCCCCGTGGGGAGACCCAGGGGCACGTATGTCGCCACGCGCTGCCCACCCCAGGTTTCCCCTTTGCTGACTATGTTCTCTGTCTTCTCCCCGCTGTAAACAGCGCTACCCTCACCCTGTGTTCTGAACCTGCTGGGAATGGTCTGGGCTGCATCCCAGGCCGCGGTGCCTCACACTGGCTTCACACTCGTTCTAGATCGGGAAGTGTTCTGAGCCAAGGTGCAGCGTCATTCCGGAAGATGGTCCTCTTGGGAGGTTCGTTTTCTTCTTAGACAGGCACTCTTTTAAGAATGAGTGAGTCCAAGTGAGGCAAGAACTTGTCAGCTGCATAAACTTGGGTACACCAGCCTCTCTGAGGCTCAGTTTCATCATCTGTAAAGTGGGTTTAAAATTGCCTACTTGATAATGGGGTTAAGTAAGATACTGCAGACAGTTCCTGAGCTCAAGATACTCAAGAAATGTAAGCTTTTCCCCCGGGCGGCCCTGCCTCCTGCCTCCTGCCTCCTGGTCAGGTATGAGTACAGCTAGTGCTCGACTTACGACCACGATTGGTTCCGACAGACCGGTCGTAACATGATTTGGTCGTAAGTTGAGTAGGCTATATGTACAGTACTGTGAAATGATGTTATAAAAATCTTTAAGTCATATTTTATCATTATTTTCTTTCATTATTGTTATATATCGTAATTTTCTTTGTTCATTTTATGCTGTTTGTGACATCTCTACACCATTTTGTTTCTTATTTTTACATTCCTCAGGTTTAAGTAAAACACTACATTACCAGTACAACTGGTTTAATATTTACAAAACATAGAAAATTACAAAATACAGGTGCATACAAAAACTGCTCCAGACGCGGAGCAGTCGTGGCTAGTGACTATGGTCGTAAAGTCGAATGGTCGTAAGTTGCACAGGTCGTAAGTCGACTAATACCTGTAGCTGAAACAGACACTGGGATTTTTTAGTCCCATTTATTCCTTGTTTTCTCTTTCCCTCCTTTCTTCCTTCCCTTTTTTCTTCCTTCCCTCCCTCCTTTCCTCCTTCACTACTACTATACCTTCTTCACCATTCCCCCCTTTCTACTCCCCCCTCTCCATTCCCCCTCCATCCCCATTTCTTTCTCATTTCCTCCTCTCCTGTACTTTCCTTTGATTCTGCCTTCAGCTCCAAGCAGGGGCCCAGACCCCCCGCTGTAGCCCCAGGAACTGCCAGTGCTCAGGGTACCCAGGTGCTCAGGAGGCACCCAGAGCAAAGCCCCTTAGGGCGTTTAGGATTATGCCCCGGGTCATTTTGCAGCCCAGACTGCTGAGTCACGGTGGTGGCATACACGCCATGGGGTGTCCAGCCTGGCAACCCCTGGATCCCCAGGGAATGTAGACTCCCAGAGGGGGGCCCATGAGCTAGTTTTACCTGTTGGGCCTCCTGGGTTTCTGGTTCCTTCCCCAGGAGATCCAGGTCAGGGGCCAGAGCTTTGCATTACACTCAGATTTACAGTCACCTGAGAGGCCTGTGCTGTGATAAGAAGCGTGACTTCCACAGCCCCTGGTCCTGGGCCTGGCTCTGCCCAGCACTGAGCTCGGTGGGGTCTGCTGAGCATGAGACACACGCCAGCTGAGGGTCCAGGGGCCAGACAAGATACGGAACTAAGCAGCTGTGAATGAATGAGTGAATGAGTGAGTGAATGGGTTTCTAAGCCAAGGGTTCAACATGTATAGGTTATTATTATTTTTTAAATAACTTTTTAAATAACTTTATAAATAACAAGATGCATGATTGATTCACACAGAAAGTTTAGGAAGCAGAAAATCACAAGGGGGTGAAAACCAGAATCCCATTACCCTGCAGGTGAATTTCTTCAAAGTACCAGTCAGTGAATTCAGAAGACCAAAATGCAAAATATCAAACCAGAAAGCCTTGTTTGGAATCACTAACTATGATGCCACCAGGGCTTTGTTTAGGGACACAACTCCCAGGCAAAGCCGGTCCCTTTGTCATGCCTCTCAGGCCATCCATCCTCTCTGGAGTTATGGGGAACATGCTTGGGAAAAGGACCAGCCCCATTGGAAAGCGCTCCCCAACCTGACAGAGACTCTCAGCCTTCTGGGTGAGCCCACGCTTTCCTTAAGACCTGGTTGGCACGTGCACACACAGAATGACAGGCTCGCTCTCTGCCCAGCCCTCCTGGCCGCCAAACCTCTTTTCTTGGGAGATGTGTTTACATCACCTGTCCCGCTGTTCTGCTTCTAGTGCCGACTGAATCCAAGACAATGGGAAACGGAGCCTCCCAGCTTGGGCAGTGTGGGCCTGGCCACTAGTGACCCGTGATTTGCCTTCTCTATCATTTCCAGCTGTCAGGAATGACAGGAACAAGAAAAAGAAGGAGCCTTCGAAGCAGGAATGCACAGAGAGCTATGAAATGACAGCCGAGCTGGACGATCTCACAGAGAAGATCCGAAAAGCGCACCAGGAAACCTTCCCCTCGCTCTGCCAGCTGGGGAAATATACCACGGTAAGAGCCGCTCTCCTCCCTGGGCTGCTGGGAGGGTGGGCACAGACACACGCACACGCACACGTGCTTTGCTCTGGGCCTCAAGGGGACGTCCACCCACATTTGGCCCAGGACATGGCTGTCAGCTCTGGGGCTACACAGTGGCCACCTCCCTCCTTTGTGGAGTAGCTTTTGGACTCTCTCTGAGCAGTCTGGGTTTTCTCCGATTCAGCCACGTGTTCATGCATTCACCCAAGAGACACCAGTTGAGCACTTACTATGTGCCAGGCTGTGTGACACTGGTGACATGAATGGATAAGGTAAGGTTGCTGCTTGCTTGTGGGGACTTAGGGTCTGGGGAAGGAGGCAAGTGAAACCAGTGAGATGTTACTTGAGTCATGACAGACTACTGTACAGAGCCCCCGTGGGGACCCAGATGGGGTAAGGCATCAATCCTTTAAAAACACTGATCTGCCTGACCAGGCGGTGGCGCAGTGGATAGAGCGTCGGACTGGGATGCGGAAGACCCAGGTTCGAGACCCCGAGCTCACCAGCTTGAGCACGGGCCCATCTGGCTTGAGCAAAAGCTTGTCAGCTTGGACCCAAGGTCGCTGGCTCCAGCAAGGGGTTGCTCAGTCTGCTGAAGGCCCGCTGTCAAGGCACATGTGAGAAAGCAATCAATGAACAACTAAGGTGTTGTAACAGCAGCGAAAAACTAATAATTGATGCTTCTCACCTCTCTCTGTTCCTGTCTGTCTGTCCTTATCTATCCCTCTTTCTGACTCTCTGTCCCTGTAAAAAATAAATTAATTAATTTAAAAATAAATAAAATTTAAAAACACTGATCCAACTATAAGATCCACCCAAGGTTATTGGGAACCCCCACCCCCGGGCCAGGGTCAGGCTTCAGTGAGAGTGTATGTATAATGCCCAAGCCAAGGCCTGGAAAAGCAAAACTAGGTGTGGCCCTTGCCCTGGTGGGTTGGTAGATGGGTGGGTGGTGCCCCTCTGCTCCCAGTGTTCTGCTGAAGAATGGCTTTCACTAAGGTTAAAAATAAAGTGAAAAGGGAGGGAGAGGACGTGGCATTAAAAACAGAAGGCCTGTGTTTCCTGAACTGGGATGAGCTGTAGAAACATCATGAGACACTTGAACTTTTTAAAGCGTTTTTTTGTTGTTGTTGTTGTTGTTGTTTTGCATGTATCATATTTCTTGATGTATCATCCTAGAGTGTGGGACTCGATATTTGTTGAGTGAATGAATGTGTATAACTTGTTCTGGCCTCTGCAAGTGGCTTTCGTTGCTAGCTTAGGTGCTAGTAAGCATACGTTTTAAAATATTCAAATATTGCAGCATTTGTTGGTTCATTGGCTGGTATGCCCGGAAGGGAACCAACACGGAAAGATGCAATGGTATTGCCAGACAGAGAAAAGAGCAGTGAGTGCAGGGCTTGTGAAGCAATTCTTGAGGTGCACGCTGTCATGCCTTTGGGTGTGGGTGCCACAGTGTTATCTGTAAAACTCGAATAGGGGTCAGGAGTGGGCCCGGAGGGTTCGTTGCAGAAATCGCTGCTAGAACATGCCAGGGCAACTTCTCAGGTAAGCATGAGGCCATGCAGTTGGGTGGCACCAGTTTCTAGAGGGTTGGCACTAGGCTTAGGTACCCCCGGCCAAACCAAAGACTTACTCAGGAAGCAGAGGAAGAGCCTAGAACAAGGATTCCCAAAGCTCAATGTGCTTTACGAAACACCTGGCATTCTTATTAACTTGCAGGTTCTGATTCAGCAGTTCTGGTGGGGGGGCATTTCTAACAAGCTCCCAGGTGATGCTGAGGCTGCTAGTATACTGAGCATGTTCTGAATGGCAAAGGCCATGACCCAGGATGACCTTCTGGGGCCCACCCAGCCTTCGTCGTCAGGGAGAGGGAGCGACTCTGGAGTGTGCTAATCTTTAATCTGTGATGCTGTTGACCTACCTGCCAGGCTGGGGGAGGTGCTGGCCTCAGTGGACACACCCTCACTGAGCTAGGGAAGCACTGTCCTAGCCCAAAGCAGACACGGAGCAGGATGAGGCTGGGCACCATACGGGAGCTTTCATTTTAATTTAAGAGGTAAAGTAGTCCCATGAACCAAGAGGTGGTGGAGGACAATGCCAGGTATCAAGAGCAAGGGCGCTGGAACCAGATGAGTGGAGTTTAAACCTGCCCGGTCGCTGATCACCCATGTGACCACGCCCAAGCTGCTGAACTTTCCTCAGCCTCATTTTTTCCATCTGTGAAATGGGGGTAACAGAAACCAGTTAGGAAGATGAAATGAAGCATTTCATGCAAAGCTTCTATGGTGGGCCCTGGAAATATCTACACAGCAGTGATGTGACCATACATCCACTTACAGGGTCTGAACTGACCCTCCAGGGACCTGGTCTCACGCCAAGTGCTTCTTGGCACTTCAGAAAAAGGAAAAGGATAGCCTGACCAGGCGGTGGCGCAGTGGATAGAGCGTCGGACTGGGATGTGGAAGACCCAGGTTCGAGACCCCGAGCTCGCCAGCTTGAGCACGGGCTCATCTGGCTTGAGCAAAAAGCTCGCCAGCTTGGACCCAACGTCACTGGCTCCAGCAAGGGGTTGCTCGGTCTGCTGAAGGCCCGCAGTCAAGGCACATGTGAGAACAGTAGGTGCTCTGGAATGGTGGAGTTGGGTCAAGTTGAAAGCTAATGGGAAATGAGAATGAAAAACCTTGCAGAGTTCGGCATGCTGACTGAGGAATTTATATTATAGTCTGTAAAGAATGGAGAGAAATGGACAGTTTATGATCAAGAGTCTTTATTATTCTTATCATCATGGCTATTACCATAAATATTTATTGATTATTTACTATGTGCCAGGGATCATAAATATATTAATTCTTTTACTCCTTATGAGGACTCTTTCAGATGGATATTGTTGCCCCCATATGGCACATAAGTAAACAGAGGCTGGGTATTATTTTTCCCCAACTTACAGATGAGTAAACCGAGGTGTAGAAGGGCTAGATAACTCTCCCATGTCTCATAGCCAACACATGAGACTTGCACATGAACAGTCTGACTCCAGGGGGAGCCCTTTTTACAACTACACCCTTTACAGAATACATCAGGAGAGTAGTTGACAGGGTAGAATGGGAGCAGTTAGGAGGAGGTGGTTGTTACCCAGGAATAAATCCAACATTTAGCTCCAGGAAAAAAAACAAAAAACAGAGTATGAGAACAATCAGTAAGGAGGGCTTCCTGAAAGAGGAAACTTTTGAGCCGGGTCACAAGATGAGAGTCATTATATGACAATTCCTGGTATCATTTGCTACTGTGTCAGGGTCCCCAAGTAGAGATAACTGAGAGTTGCCTACTCAGTCCCCCAGGCCCTGACTCACCTGGTACCCAGGTGAAATGGTGCCTACTCTAGTCTGGAAGAGGGCAGGGCAAACTCAAAGTACAGCATTTGCCCCTTGAGACCACTTGTCCTGGTGTGACCTGGCTTCCCACAGGACCTGGGGCCATGATGCCTCTTGGGACAGTCCTCTCTCTGTTAGCCAGCACGCCAAAAGCCTCTTGGGACAGTCCTCTCTCTGTTAGCCAGCACGCCAAAAGCCTCACGGGGGCCTCCCTCTGGAATTGGTGGTCTGTCCTTGTGAATTCTCATTCCGCAGTAGGTCTGATTCCACCTGCTTCCAGGTGACTGAGGCTGCCTGTCCAGCCTCCTCAAACACCCTGTCTTTGTCCTGTGGCTCACACTACAATCCCAGTGACACTGCCTGAAGGTTTCCTCTGGCTGCCAGAGCTGGCTCACTGCTAGGGCAGATGCTCCCGGGAGAGGCCCAGGCCAATGACCACTAAAAGCTGGTGTGAAAGGCGCCAGCCTCCTTGCCCCTGGAGCAGGATACCTCTCTAAAACATCTTCAGTTCACCCCACAAGGTGGAGCACAGGTACCCTCAGGGATGATCTTCCCAGCCTGCCTTCCCTTCCCGGCCCCCACCCACTCCTCCTCCCTGCTTCCTGGGATCTCTTCCCAAATAAACTATTTGCATTCAAATCCTAGTCTCAGAGCCTGCTTCTGCCCAAGGCACTGGGGTTCTCTGAGGGCCTCCAGGCCACCTTCCCATTCGGCCCTCTTTGGGACGACACTATCAGTCCCCAATTAGTGCCCATCATTTTGAGCACTCTGCAGGGACCTTCTGCGCCTCTTGGGAAGAGATCCAGCCGGGAAAATGGAAATAAAAGCTTGATCTCCAGAGACTGCTCCTTTGGCAAGGGACAGCCCGACCTCCCTCCAGGGGCATGCATCCCGTTTGCAAGAGCGAGGCTGCTCCAAAGCAGTTTCTACCCTGCATTTCTTTTGATCTCTATTCTCTATGCACAGACCTCTCTGTTTTTAGTGTAAACAACTTCAAATCCTTTCTGGGAGTAGGTGGGGATATAAATAAACAGCAGCAGCCACAACACGTCCTCTGCAAGCTCCTAGTTCCCAGTTGAGCTTTTTTTTTTATAGAGAGAGTTTTTTTTTAGCTAGGCGGTGCCTTCCAGTGCTGGGGAACTTCCTGCCATCTTCACCAGACTGGCATCCCTGTCAGATGCCCTCGGAATGAGTAGGCAGGAGGAACTTCAAAAGGCAGCTGGCTGCCCACCTACAGATCTTTGAAAGAGTACTTCCTTTTTTTTATTCCCTAATTCTGGTAGATTTGGGACCAATGGTCAGGCCCAGGAGGCAGAAGGAATGGGTAGGGGGCGCAAAAACATGGCCACCACCTTCCAGGCAGGACGCCTCAGGGCGAGTCTCCTTGCGGAGATTTCTAACCACTGACCCCTCCAAAGACAAGGGGGTGGGACGGAGATTCCGTGTAGAAACGTGGGCAGCAGGGGAGTGGCTGTTTATACTGAGCTCTCCAAAATAGAACGAGGTGTGAGCCAGAGGACACATCCTGGCTCTGAGGCTATTGACTGCTTCCTTAGGAAGACCCTAGCAACTAAGTCCTTTAGGCTTTGGGGCCTCTTAGACCCAGGTTCAAATCCTGCCTGTGCTACTTAGGAGTGTCATGATCTTGAAGCCCTCATTGGAGCTTCAGTTTCTTAACCTATATAATGGGGTTTAAATAGTACCTACCTCATGTGAGTGAGGGATGGTTAAATGAGGAAAATGCAGATATCAGAACGCCTTGTACAGTTTCTGGCACGGAAATGTGCAAAATGAGCAGGGTTCCTCCTCGTGAACCTGCTAGAACACCGTGTCATTTTTCAGAGCCTCACGCCCAGGTTCTGGAAGAGTAAGGGGGCGGGTGGGAAGGAGAGGTTCCGGGTGGCACGGCCCCCACCTGGCCCATCTGCTCGGGGCTGCACCCGCTCCTGCGCCCCGCTGCTCTGCCGAGTGCCGGCTGTTCATCACTTTGAGGAGCTTGATGGGACATAGCTGCCCTCTGAGGGGCTTGTGAACTTGAGCTATGGAGATTTAAGGAGCCCTTAATCTATTCAGAAAATATGATCATCAACAGCATCATTAAACCTTCAAAAGACTTTCCAGGAGACGAGTGCTTTAGAAAAGGGAGGAGATTGTGAGCAATTCCGGCCATGTGAGGACCTGGCTTTGATTTTCACAGCTGACGCCTGGATCAGCCAGAGAATCGGAATCTGAGACTCGCGAGGTGGACCTCCCAGGAAAGAAGCTTCTGGTGAGGGTGCAAGGTTAGGGCAGTCACGAACCCAAGTTCTAACCCCCCACCTTGCTACCTCGTCTTCCGACCTTGGACCCACCCTAATTCTGTGAGCCTGTTTTTTGCCAGTAAACACACCTGCTCTGTCTGGTCCGCGGAATGGACCACCAGAAATTCCATGCAGGTCCACAAAAGAGTTAACCACCCTGATGTCATATGAGGATTATAGACCCAATGATCTTAGTCAACTTTGTTTATGCTCAGGGTGATTTCTGTCTTAGCAGTTCCCAAAATAATTCTCCTATTTTCACCAGTCCCCAAGTATAAAAAGGTTGAAAGCCACTGGCCTAGATGGAACATGCCTTCATTTCCCCACACACATTGACTATACACCAACTATGTTATCTCCTAGGGCCGCCACAATAAAGGACCGCAAACTGATGGCGGAAGACAACAGAAATGTATTGTCTCTCAGTTTGGGGAGCCAGAAACCCAAAACTAAGGTGTCCTCAGGGCCATGCTCCCTCTGACATCTCCACAGGAGACACCTTGCCCCAAAGCTTATGATGTTTCTGCTAATTGGTGGCCTTCCTTGGTTTGTAGATGCATGCGTCCAGTCCCCTGCCCGCTGTCTTCACATGGCTGCCTTCTCCTTGTACATCCTCATATGGTCTTCCCTCCGCGCATGTCTGTCTCTGTCCAGATTTTTCCTTTGTATAAGGGCACTGTCATGCTGGATTAGGACCCATCCTCATGACTTCCTTTTAGATTGATTACCTCTGTAAAGACCCTACTTCCAAATAAGGTCACCTTCTGAAGCACTAGGAGTTAAGGTTTCATTGTACGTATATTTTGGGGGCGGGGACACAGTTCACCCATCACACCTACTGAGTGTAGTATTGGAGTGCCCAGGTGTTTACCTTTCCATGCTTGCAGCTCTTCTGTGAAGTCTGGCAGGTTTTCTCACATGTTCCGTGAGCTTTTAGAAACCTCTGGCAGCACACGTCGTCGTAAGTCCTCATCTTTAAAAGGAAACGCCCTCCAGGCACTGGGGCAGATACTCAGGGTCTCACTGGAAGGTGGGAAAAGGAACAGACATTCCCAGCCAAGGGAATAACAGCATGGCCAGAAGTGCTACAGAGAGGAGACTGGGTGGGAGGCAGGTGCAGAGTCTGAGGAGATAGGTAGGGTCCAGCTGACGGGGCCCTGTTGTGCTGGGATAAGGTGTGTGAACATTAGCCAAGGAGAACTAAGAAAGGCTTCTAGTCAGGAGGAGCTTGTCGAGAGGGTGGGCCCTGGCTGCTCTGTGCGTGGCCAGAAGACTTTGGCAGGGAGGCAGGGCAGAGCTTTGTTTTTTTCTTAAATATGCCCCCAAGAAGCCGTCAATGGCTCCTCACAGCAGCTAAGACTACCCCAAATCTAGCATCTCTTGACCGTCCAACACTGGTCTCCACCCTCCATCCTATAGCTGGGCCCTTCCAAAGGTTGTACCCCTGCACCCCAGAAGGTCTCTGAGTCTCTGAAATACCAGGAATGGAGGGACTGAAGCTTTCCAGAGGGGCCCCTTGAGGCTCATATCCTAGCTCAGGAATCTTAGACAGTGGGGGTCCAGGAGCACCCCTAAATCAGTGAAGTCCTGCAGCTTCACACTTGCTTTTGCCAGACTTCCAGGAAAGAGTTGGAGGTTGTTTGACATCCCTGTTACCTGCCCCCTTCCCGTGGCCTGGAGCCCTCTCCACCCGTGGGCTGTGACAGGCCGTTACGACATTGCCTGTCTTTCCACTCCGAGCGGCAGGGTGGCTGCCACACTGCCTTTCTCCCCACCTGTTGGGAGCATGTGGTTCTGGGGAGAATGCTGTATACACCCACTGATGGGCACACCCCAGAGGAACATTCCAGAGGCCATGTTGTCATAGTGGCTAGATATGTGTTTGTTGGCTACAAAGAGATACCGGCCTGCCACGTGGCATTCTCTTCATAGTGATGCCGGGTATCTTTTTGCTACCAGAGTTTCGATCGAGGAGGGAGATCACAAACGCAATACCGGCTCTAGGAGACAGGAAGTTCTGGTCAGGAAGTAGAATATATGATGACCCAAGGCCGAGAGGGGTGATGTGGTGGGAAGCCCGGATGCTGTAGGCCGGCCACTGGGTGTGGAGCCTGTCCCCCCTCCACCTACCGCTGGGGCATCTTGTACCAGTTACTTAACTTCTCTGGGCCTCAGCCTCCAGTCAGCCAAATGGGATGACCACAGAACCTACTTTATGAGGCTGAGGTGAGAGTGAAAGGGAGTTCACTGAGAATCACTTAAAACAGTGCCCGGGGAGGGTGCGCCTGAGGAACGGGCTGCGTCGTGAGAAACTTGTAAAATGAAGCCATGGAACGTGGGTGACGGGCACCCTCTGCAGAGAGAATTTGAGAGGCATCATCAGCCTCTCAGGGTGGTTGAGGGGTGAGGACTGCAGGCCTCGGGAAGAGGGAGGCTGCCTCAGTGGGTATACCCAACATGCCCAGGGAACTCTCTCTTCCCTTTAAGACATTTATGTTCCTCTTTAGCTAAAGGAAAAGAAAAGGAAAGAAGGGAGGGAGGGAGGGAGGGAGGGAGGGAGGGAGGGAGGGAGGGAGGGAGGGAGGGAAAGGAGCAGAAACAGGAGTAGCCCCAATTAAGCCACTGGCACAGATGGGTTCTGAAGGCACTGGTAATCACCTGCACTGATGGATCTTGTTCTGACAGTGAGGCCAGTCAGAAAAGCAGCATGTGGCAGCAAGGAACCAAGTCTGCAGAAGAAAGGAATGCCGTTGAATTGGATTTCATAGAGGGGTTAGGCTCCTCTGTGGCTAAAGGAGGCCCTAGGGGGCCATCTGGGCCCCTGCTGCACAGCATTCTGGGAAGGCTGCTGGGGCTCCTGCCTGAGGAGGGGCTTCTTGTCCAGGTTGAAGGCAGCCAAGGGGAGGATGGTGAGTTTGGGGAAAGCCTGTCTCTCCCGCTTCTGCTTTGCCTCTACATCTCATTAGCTGCCACCACGGGGCCTTTCCTCAGAACCCCATTCCTCCTTTCCCCCTCTCCCCTCCCCCGGTTTCAGGAAAGCTGCAGAGAACCCACACTGCCACCTCGCTCCCTGTACCTGCCTTCGTTGCCAACCAAGCCAGGCCACACATCCATTTGCCGCAGCTGGAAGATAATATATAAGCCATTTTAAACCTCATGCCTGTGAGTCCGGCAACCAGCCTAATAAAACACCAGGTTATTTTGTGTTTTATTAACTGCCTCTTCCCTTCAGTTTGCATAATCGTGAGTGAGATTTACATGCCGTTAAGACGGCTGTGCATTATTTCTAATAGAAGGTGCGACAGGCTACTACTCCCTCCCAGCCCGGCGCGTGACAAAGTAACCTCGTAGAGCGCTGATGAAGATTTCGTTCACACTTGCTGGGTCGGGGCAATGTCTTTTTTTCCAGATGGATACTCCATTGTAAAATGATTTCCCGCAGTCAGCGCGCCTCTCTGTCCCTCCCAATTGTGTCTCCCTCCGAACCGGATAAACTGCCTATTAAATTTAATTACAGCCTGAACGGTGCACATCTTGATCTTATGTTCCCCCGAGTGTACTGTATTCCACCAAGGTCCTTGAGGAAGGAAGACGATAAATCCCCAGGTGCCTGCAAACGGTGTTGCGGAAGGCAACGTTGGCCACCAGCTTTTTTAGTGCCTCTTGGCATCCCTTGTGCAAACGTTTCTTTCTGGCTTTCGTTCGTCACCGACATTAAAAACAGGAGTGAGTTTTACTGGCTCAGTGAACTGATTTCTGCTGAGGTGTGGGACTAAAGACATCGGTTAGGATGCAGGGGACCCTAACCTGAACGAGTTATGTGTGTCACAGGCCCAGGGCCGGGCCTGGGGAGACTTGCCTTTGGTTAGATGGTTCAGTTCCACCCTTGGAGGCAGGAGAGGCCAAAGGAAGAGGCATGGGAGAGCTTCATCCTCAACATGCTGGTTGTCCTGAGACATTTTAAACAAGCAAGGACTTGTGGGAACTTCATTTACCACTGATGCATTCAGCAAATATTTTTAGGAACGCCTACTGTGTGCCAGGTGCTGTTGTGGGCACTGAAGAGACAAGAAGCCCCAGTTAATGAGTTAATGGTAGGGTGTGTTGGGAGATCAGCGTCGTTGGTGTCAAAGCGGGTGGAGAGGGGCGCTGGTGTGTAGGGGTGCAGGGTTCTGTAATTTTCTTTTGGGGGGCAGGGGGATGAAAGTAAATTCTGTTTCATTATGTATTTAATTCTTTGCCAGTAATCTTTTACTTTTTCTAGTTCTTGCAATGTTTTATTCCCCATTAAATTCAATATAGAAAATATTAATATCTACTGAAGAATAAAAAGTGTTATATAACATTAAGGAAATTTATACATGCCATTAAGATATCATATGAGCGTAACAACAGATATTGAAAATCTAAAAATATAGACTATATATAATAATATAATTGAAGTTATAAAGCAGTATTTTCTTCTGCAAAATGATATAAATAATTTTACATGGGTAGAAAGAAATTTTTCAAAAGTACAAATTACAAATAAAATAGTGAGAATGCCCCCATTTTCTTTTTTCTTTGTAATCTATCAAGTTATAACTTATGAAATATGAATAAAGTCAAGTGAACAGTATATTATAAAAAACAAATTCTGCCTAGTATATCCATTTTTTTGGTATTTTTCTGAAGTGACAAGCAGGGAGGCCACGGAGCTGTCCTCAGTGCCCAGGCCAACTTTGCTCCAATGGAGCCTTGGCTGCAGGAGGGGAAGAGAGAGAGAGAGAGAAAGGAGAGGGGGAAGGGTGGACAAGCAGACAGGCTCTTCTCCTGTGTGCCCTGCCCGGGAATGGAACCCAGGACTTCTACACACTAGGCCAATGCTCTACCACTGAGCCAAACGGCTAGGGCTACCCAATTTTTATTACTCTAATGGGCTGTGATAAAAAACAATTTTTAGAAGAAAAATCTGTTTATTCATACCATGCTTATCTTAAACTTTAACAGCTCACTTAGTTCTTACCTGGTAGAGGCAGTGAACCTTTAGGGGGTATAGACATGGAAGGACAACTAGAAAATGAAGACAGACAACCCAGAAATTTACATGTAGAGAGAAGGTTAACTGAGTTACTAGGGTTCTTTGAAAAATCAAATTTATGTTTTCTGTTCTAGTCAGTGTGAGGATTGTATAATTTCCAGTAGAGCAGTCTGGGAGGCCTCAGAGAAAATGACATTGAGCAAAGACTTGAAGGAATGAGGCAGGGCATCCTGCAGCTATCTGGGGAAAAGCAGTCTGGGTGTTGGGAACAGCCAGTGCAAAAGCCCAGAGGCAGGGACCTGCTCCACTTGTTTGGGGCGAGCTAAGAGACCTGTGTAGATGGTTCGAGTAAGCTGGGGAGAAAGTGGGAGGAGACAAGGTCGAAGGCAGAAGCCAGGTCTGGGAAATGCCTTTGACTTTTAGCCTGAGTGAGAAATCACTGCAAGTTTTAAGCAGCGCAGCGACTTGGTCTGACTTGTGGTTTAAAAGGCTTCTTTCAGTTTTTCGGTGAGAATAGGTTATAAGGAGGTCAGGGTGGAATGAAGGAGACTGGTGAAGAGGTTGTTGCAATAATCAGGCAGGAGGTGATGGTGGCTCAGACTAGGGTGGTGGCAGTGGGACCTCTTCTCCAAGTCTTGACAGTTTGTGGTGGGGCTGGGGGGTTGGGGAGGAGAGAATGTGAAACTCCCAGACCTAAATCATCTTAAGTTACAACTGCACATTCGTCAGAATTCTTCCAGTTGCTGTGATAGAAACCAAACTCAAATCTACATATATATCATATATGTCTCCATCCTTGTGTGAATCAGGCACAGCTGGATCCATCAGTTCAATATCTTTGGAACATTCTTTTTCTCTTTGTGTTCATCTCAGCTTTCCTCTGAGTTGGCCTCACTGTTAGGAAAGCCTTCTCCCCCTGATGGCCCCTGAAAGCCCCTGCTAACCCTTGCTGATGGAGAGCTTTGCTTCCCCCGTTGTTCCAACGGAAGTCTCAGAATTAAGCCTCACTGGCCAGCTCCGAGTTACCTGTTCTTTCTGAACCAATCACTGTGGCCAGGATGAGGGACCACCCTGATTAGCCAGAACAGAATCAGCGCCCTCCTTGCACTTGAGAGGGTTCCACGGCCCCAACTAAACCCAAAGGGCTAAGAGGGGGGCAGAAGCAGTCCCCCAAGTGACACCAGTGGTAGAGCAGAAGATGGCAGGGAGACAGGGTATAAGACAGCCACTCCACTCCATTTACACCAGCAATTCTGCTCTGGAGATTTCAGAAAGAAAAGAAACCAAAAGCACTTCCTTGGGTGTGTTGCAGAGTGGCTGTAACCGAAAGCTGAGTTCTTCAGTAATTTCTGGCAAGTTCTCAGCAGCGCTCTATGTCCTGTCTGTGCTCCGAGCATCCTCTTTACTGATTACGTGAAGAAAGATAGTGTGAGGCTTGTAATGGGCAGTAGAGTGGGTCCGGTATGGGGACATCGCTGGCCGTGTTGCCTCTGCATGTGGGGACAGAGGAGAGGACAGTCATTGCGTGGCCTGAACCCCCTGACAATGCTGGGGGGTGATGAGGGAAAGGATCCAACACTGTTCAGACCCCCTGGACACAACAGGCACCGTTTACTTCTTCCCTCTGGGGTCCGGCTTATTGTTCCCGCAGCCTTTGAGGACCGGTGTGTCCCTCTTTACAGACGGGAAGAAGACTGAAGTGCGAAGAGAGGGCACTACTGGCAGGAGGTCACACCTGTCGGCCAAGCGGGGAAAAGGTCAGGTTTGGGGGTCAGGCAGATCCAGGATTCATTCCCAGCCACATCTTGTAGTGAAGCTGACAGCCCGTTCTTCCCCATCGTTGTGGGGTTCGGGTGAGGGGTGCAGCCTGGGTGGGGCTGGCACTCCCCCTCAGCCGGGGTGGACGCAGGTTCTGGGGTGTTCAGCCGTTACACCACAACCCCTCTGTGTGTGGGTGGGTCGGGAAACACGCAAGGAACACAGAGAGGGAGGAAGAGAGGAAGGTAAGTGAACGAAAGAAGGAATGTTTGAATGGATTCAGGAACCCAGCCAGTGGGTGGCAGAGGTTTGGACTGAAATCTAAGCCTCTGTTAGGATGGGGGGAGAGCTCCCTTTGATTGTTTTGTGACTGTTGGGATGACGGGTCCTGAGGGGAAGCTGCTGAGGGACTGGGAGGCAGGTCCCTCCCGGAGAGCACAGGGAGGGATGCCCCTCCGTGGCTGCAGCCTCCTGCTGCCCACACGTGCCCGCAGACCCCGGTCCTGCCTCTCCGCTGAGGCCTGAGGCTGGCAGTGAGACCAGGTACCAGACACGCCCGTGGCCACAACAACACTGAGGACCACTAGAGAGCCTAAACTCTGTTATTGTCATTGCAGTCTTTTGTTTTTTCCTTTAAATTGTCATTGTCGCCTGACCTGTGGTAGCGCAGTGGATAAAGCGTCGACCTGGGAACACTGAGGTCGCCAGTTCAAAACCCTGCACTGGTCTGGTCAAGGCACATATGGGAGTTGAGCTTCCAGCTCCTCCCCCCTTTCTCTTTCTCTCTCTCTCTCTCTCTCTCACTCTGTGTCTCCTCTCTAAAATGAATAAAATAAAAATAAAAAGAAAAAAAAAAAAGAAAAAAAAAAAAACAACAAGGACATAAATTGTCATTGTCACTGTCACTGTCACATTTTTAACTTTTATTTTTATTATGAAAAATTGCAAACATAATCTGAAAGCAGAGAAAATAGAATGATGAACACCTGTGGTCCCTTCCCAGTCAGTCTCTTTCCATCATCTGCCCACCCTCACACACACTCTGCCCGTTACACAGCGTTTGAACGAGTATTACAAACATCTTATTTTGTCTGTGTCAGACACTTCTGCAAACAGAAGCCTAACGACAATGCTATCATTACTCCTCCTAAAATAGAATTGTATCAAATACTTTAATATCTCAGATTGCCAGTTTTCTCATACCTGTCACAGTTTATTTATTTGAGTTCGAATTCAGATAAGGTCTACAGCTTGAAATTGGTTTATAAGTCTCCTAAAACTCTTCTTTTCCTAAGTCAAGTCTATTGGGCTATAATTTACATTATGTAAAACTTGCCTTTTGTAAAGGGAAAGTTTTATGAGTTTGACAAACGTGTGCCCTCATGGACCCTGCGCCCAAGATGCAGGGCCCTTCGTCTCTCACAAAGTCCCCTTGAATGCCTCGTGCCCGGCTGTCCCCCACCCCAGCCCCTGGGAACCAGTGACCTGACCTCTGTCACTCCAGTTTTGCCGTCTTCAGAATGTCACATGAATGGGATCATTCTGTGTGTGGGCTCTCGAGTCCGCCTTCTTTCACTTGGCCTGATGCGTCCGTGGTCCATCCGTGTGGCAGTGTGAATCAGAGCTGCTTTCGTAGCCACGGCTGACGGGCCCACTGATGCCAGGTTGCGATGCAGTTTGTCCGTTCATCAGTTAATGAGCATCTGGGTGGAGTCACTTTAATCTGTAGGTTTTTCTTTCCATTTCTTTATTCTCCTCGCAATGTATTTGTTGAAGAAACTAAGTCGTCGGTTTTATGGGGTCTCCCGCATCCTGGATGTGGACAGCCGCGTCCCCCCATGGCGTCATTTAGCATGTCCGTCTGCCTTCTGGGTTTCCTGTCGTTCGAGCTGGAGGCTCACTGTGGTTCTGGTCTGGCAGCTGCATAGGTGGTGATGAGTGTTTCTACCAGGACACCCAAGTTACAGGCTGCCTGTTCGTAAGATGAGTAACCATGGGTGGTCAGTGCCGAGAGCCGTGAATTCCTCAGAATTATATCATGATAACTTCTTATTCCATTATCCTTTCTTCATTAATTAGCTGGAATGATTGCCCAAAGAAAAATTCCCCTCCTCTGTAATTTGACGATCCGGTGGGACAGGGATAAGATTTTGAGCATTTTAAAAGGTAGATCCAAGCTAAAAACTCAGCCAGCCCACCAGGAAGCTCGCTGGTCAGGACAGGAGGGACGGCGCATGAGCAGTAGACGTGCTACGCTTCCTGCCTTCCATGGGGCTCCCCATAAACCATGGTGTCTTCTCTCTCCCTTAGAATTCCAGTGCTGACCACCGAGTCCGACTGGACCTGGGCCTCTGGGACAAATTCAGTGAACTGGCCACCAAGTGCATTATTAAGATCGTGGAGTTTGCTAAACGCCTGCCGGGCTTCACCAGCTTGACCATCGCAGACCAGATCACCTTGCTGAAGGCCGCCTGCCTGGACATCCTGGTATGTGCCCTTCGGAACTCAGTCCAGGGATTGGGTCAGGGGAGTGGGCAGTGAGAGACTGTGACGACCTCGAGAGGCTTTGATTTCCGCAGCCTCTCCCCCCGCCACCGCCTTGGCTTACGGAGCGGCGTGCTCCCTGCCCACATCTCCGTGCCATTACCAAAGGCTCAGAGACCCCCGGAGTTGGACAGGACCTTCCAGCCCTCTCTGCCTTGTGTGGGAACCACCCCTACATGACCTTGGGGAGAGATGCAGTCAGTCCTGGTCACGGGCCTTCAGGGGCAAGTCGCTCAGTGATTGCCCTTTTTGTGGGACAACACTGTAGGTCTTTGGAAGGCCTTCAGGCTAAACCGGCTGGAGGTAGCCCACAGCAGCCTAGGGCCACCCCCTGATCTCACGCCACCCCCATTGACGGCCTTGCAAAAACCTTTTACTTCTATGGGCCTCAGTTTCGCCAGCTTTGCAAAGGGGATCCCTGATACCCCTCCACTGCCTGATGCTCTCACACTGTGCCTTCTAGGGCCCTAGGATGGGTGAGGAGGCTGACAGATCTTGTCCTCTGCAGGAAACGGCTGGCTAGGTGCCCCCTCTCCCGGGTGAGGCTTCTGGGGTGCTGTGATCAGCCCTGTCTGGGGCAGTTTTCTTGAGCGGGGAAGCAGCTCCCATTAGAGGCGGCAGGGATATACGTGTCTTGCTGGTGGGGGTGGGGTTGGACTGTATGCTGACAGCCTCTGGAGGACATGGGTGGGAGGCCAGCCCCCAGGGAAGTATCAGAAAAGAGAGAAACAAAAATGAGCTGTTGAGGTCCTTTAAAAGTATAGATTTTTCTTTTTATTACATCTTTCATAGCTTTGGGTATAAGCAATTCTACAAAGCAAACACAATTACTCACTGTAATTAAACACACACACAGGCCTGCTCAGGAGGAGCGCGGGCCTGGACAGGGCAGTTGTGCAGGAAGCTTGAATGTTTGTTTCTGTGTCTTTCTGCTTACAAGTTGGATCTGAGGAGGAGTGGTAATGATTACTCAGTAGCCTACAGGCGCCAGGGATCCTGAGGGTATATATATGGTATTCTTTCTTCTCATAAAATCAGAGGGTTTGGGATCAACCTGGGAATATTCCGGGAAGGAAAAAAAAAAGAAAGAAAGAAACATAGGAGCAACATCAACCTGTCACATACCCACAGCCTGTAGACTTTGCAAACCTCAGCTCACTTGCACCTCACACAACTCAGCTAGGTGAGTCACCCAACTCAGGTTGGGCTGGAGCCAAAACTCAAGACCCAAATCTTTGGACTCCAGAGCTGTGAAGAGTGCAGACATGAGGAGATTAGCTGCTTAAGCAGGGCGTGGTGGGAGAGGTGTGGGCCCTGGGGAGAAAAACCAGACCAGACCACCACATTATACTAGAGGCAACGTGGGAAAATCAATGATGATGTTAATAATGATCTAGTAGAATAACTTTTTAATGCTTTGCTTGCAAGTGCTTCAGATGTAGAGCTCAGTAGAATTTTTCCTAAGCCCCTACTACCACCAAGATATTAGTGGAGACTGAAGTAATTACCACATGGTTAGAGAGAGGTCCCCCAGAGGCCGAACGTGGTGAGTGGTGGGTGTGGTGACACACAGCTAGTCAGTGTCTGCACCAGGGAAAGCTGTGGAATTCTGAGTCCCCTGCATCATGCGGCCTCCCAGCGGGGCCTGGAGCCTTTCTGATGCTCATGCTCCAGTTTTGTGCTTGTTTCTTAGTTCTCCTTTTGTCTAGCTTCCAGCTGGTGACAGCTTAGGAGCCCCAACTCCAACCCTTTGGGAAACATGGAATGAGAGGGATGCTTTGAGACCCTCCAGGGAAGTGTCCTGTTCCCACAGTGCTGCCCGCTCCACCATCAGGGTGCTTAGATCCTCTTTTAAATCCCATCCAGCTTACAGTGGCTATGTTCCCACGTCTCACATTTATAGTGAGCCCCGCAAGTGCTCTCCAGGTTTGTTCACTAACCCAAAACTCAGCCCTTAGCCCCTCGGTGGAGACAGGGAGGACAGGACTAATACTATGATCTTCATCAAGTTATTGAATCTCTCCAAGCCTCAGTTTACCTATATATAAAATAAGAATACAAATCAATAAGGCATTAACTAAGGTAATTCCTTAAGTGAGCTCTAATATGGGACATGCAGCAGATCCCCAGTCAGTGATTTTGAAAGCAGGACAAATCTGGCATAAGCCCAGGGAAGGGCAGAGAGCTGCAGTCATCTGACATAAAGCAAAAGGGATACTTATTCAGCCCTAGACAAGAGCTCATTTCCAAGAATTTGTAGCAAAGGCAGTTAATCACAAGATCCTGAAAATGCACAACTTCAAAGAGCGTCTTTCGGATGAGAATGTCAGCTGGTTGAGCTATTTAGGAGAATCTTCTCATCTAAGCCATTGATGTATTGATAGAGTGAGACAGAGAGACCAGAAGGACAGACACACAGCCCCGGGCTGAGGTGATTCTCAGCCTCTAGACTGGAAAGTTGAGGCTGTGCCAAAGGTCACTAACTGACCCAGTGCCACCCATTCTCAGCCTCCAGTGCACTGTGTTGTGTGTGGTTTGTTCTGGGGGGTCACCCATCTGTGGGCCCGCACTGTGTTGGGAACACACTTTCATTGTGGGACATTCTACCAAGGCCTTGGGGTAGAGGTGGGGGAGAGTTGATTTATAATCATGAGGTGGGAGGCCCTCGGGACACAGGTCCAAGGGGAAGGATAGCCTTTAGCCTGTCCTGCCCACACTCCCTGCCATACCACCCCCTGGAGTGATTTCTGTCCCAGCGCCTGCTTGGTGGGGACCTTCTGGCCTGTGGATCCCACAGCCAGGTTCCCTCGTGAGGCTGAGGGAAGGCATGCTGAGGTCCCGCTGTGAGTTTCATGATTCCCCACAGGAGCCAAGGAGCCAAAAGGTCTCTGGTAAGATGAGCCAACTCTTCTACACCCTGGCGGGGAGATTTACATTCCTTTTCTCACCCAAGAGTGGGGCATCTTCTTTGGTGTGTGTTCAGGACAAGAAAGGGAGCCCCCAAGAGTCGTTTCTTCTGCGAGTTCCGTCATGTTTTCCTTCTGGCTCTTCTCTGCCTGTTTCTCCTGCCCTCCCTCTCAGGCGCCTCTCCGCTGCAGCAACTAGGATCAAGTCCCTCTGCGCTTAAAATCAAAGAAAACAGCCCTTGAGGCAGTCTGACCTTTCCTTTCCGTCCTCTGTGTCCCGTCTGCCTGCCTTCTTCCTTTCCTTCTTCCCTCCCTCCCTTTCTTCTGCCTCCCTTCCTTCCGCAAATATTCACTGAGGACCTACTGTGTACCAGGCACCATTCTTGATTCTGATGACAGATAAGTGAATAGACCAAAATCGCTGCCCTGGTGGGGCTGAGTATCACCTTGGAGTGAGGGTGGGCTGGTGGGTGGGTGGATATTAGTCATTGTCTTAAGTGCTACCAAGGAAACAGTAGCAGAATGGAGGGACGAAGCATGACGGAGCTGGGCAGGAGCTGGTTTCTATAGTATGGTTAGGGAAGCAGGTGACCTTTGAAGAGCCCTGAAAGCAGGGACAGACAGAGCCAGACCAGTAAAAGGCACTGGACTGAGAGGTGTGCACGTAGAAAGGGGGCCTGGAGAGAGAGGAGTTTAAATGCCCTGAGGCAGGGGAGGCCCTGGCAGTTGGAGGGACAGCGAGGAGGTGAGTGTGCCTGGAAGGGAGTGAGAGAAGGGAGCAGGAGGGTGGTTCTATGAGAGGAAGGAGAGCCTGAGATCACATATACTTTTTCATCCTCAGGATCATAAGGAGTCACTGGGCTTTGACCAGAGGTGGGCTGTAGTCTGGCTTTTGTTTTAAAAGTTCATTCTGTTTTGTCATACAGCGTGAATAAGTATAGGGGAACGGAAGAATTCCCACACCCTATACTTACTCACTTTCATGAGCACTTACTATGGGCCAGACACGGGAGATGTGATGGTGGAGAGGAAAGGGTGCTCGCCGGCCTGGAATTTGCAGCCCAGCCCTTGAGCTGGCCCTAGATCCGCTCCTGCTTTGTACCTGAGAACGTGACTCCTTCCCCTCCCTTCCCCAGCACAGCTGCACAGCTCTCCAGCTTCCTTTCCGCTTCTCCAGGTGTTGACTGTCGTCCTGAGTGTGGGCTCTGAAGCCAGCTTGCCTGGGTTCAAACTCTGACTCTGCTGCTGACAAGCTGTGTGACGTTGGGGAAATTTCTTCCCTTCTCTGAGCTCCAGGCTCCCCGTACTGACAATGACTGTGATAGTAGAAGCCTCCTTCCAGGGTCTGGGAGAATGAAGTGAGGAGTCCACTGGGGCTAGGACAGTGTTGGAAAATCATAGGCCTCAGCTACCTTCCCTGTATCTTCCAAGGGACTCTGTTATCACCTCAGTTACAGATAAGACAGTCATGGCCCAGCTGGAAGCTAAAGGCCCACAGGGCTCGCCCCAGGGTTGTTTGATCTAGAATATTCCCTCTTCTCCCCCTTGAACCCTTCACTTTTTTTGTGGACAACTCGTCATCTCAGCTTAAATCTTAATCTTCAGAAAAGTGTTTCCTGGCCAGCCCTCCCAGCTGGTCTCTCTCGTTGCCCTTAAGACATGTTGTGCTGTTACTAGAAATGTGTTTGCTGGTGTCTTCTGCAATGCACTGTGGGCTCAGTGAGGGCAGGGGCCACGTTGGGGTTGGTCACTGGGCAGAATTCCGTGCACAAAATAGGCATTCAGTGGATGTTTGTGAAAATGGATGGATGGACGGATGGACCGATGGACGATGGGTGAATAGACGGACAAATGGACACACAGATGGATGGATAGATGGGCAAATGAACTGATCAGAATTGGAATGTCAGAACATGGGCTGCCGCCTGAGTATTGCATCTGAGGAAGGGACAAGTGTGAGATCTCTCCCTATGGGACACAGGGCTCTGCTGGGTCCTGCCACCGCTGCCCTCACTGCCCCCAAGGAAAATATTCTCACGCCCCCACAGCAGCACTTTGCCACTGGTGACGTACAAGTGACTGTCCTGCCTGACTTAAAACATGATTTGTGGGTCCTTGGGACCTTGGGACTATACAGCCACAAAGGGCCAGTCCAATATGGACCTGCCCTCCTTGCCTTGTCAGGGACTCCATGGAGATGAGACCCCCACCTGGGGAAGAGCGAGCTCTGGAGTTGGAGCCCCACAGTCTGAGATCAGGCTTCTGCACTGCCTCTGGCCGCCTGTGCCACCATGACGACAAGGTCTTGTGTCTCTGTGAGTCCCTGCTTTATCACCTGTGCATGTGGAGTGGTTACCCCGACAGTCACAGGAAGGCACTATGAGTCAGTGTAGTAGTTAAGAGGATGGACTCTGGAGCCAGACTTTCTGGGTTCAAATCCCAGCTCTGCCACTTACAAGCTGTATAAATTTAGGGAAACTACGTGACTCCTCTAAGCCTCAGTTATGTCTTCAGTGAAATGGGTATAATAGTAACTCCTCCCTAATAAGGCTGTTGGGAGAATTGATTGGGCTAATGCATGTGACACAATGCATTAGTACATAGAAAGTGGCCCTTTAAATGAACTATCATGAGTATCAATATTGGGTAAGCCCACATTGTCCTTGTGAACTGTTCTCTCTCTCTCTCTCTCTCTCTCTCTCTCTCTCCCCCCCTCTCCCTCTCCCTCTCCTGCTCCCTCTCCCTCTCATTCTTTCTCTTTCTCTTTTAACTTCTGTTCTTCAATACAGTGGCCACAAGCCACCTGTGGCTATTGAACATCTGAAGTGCTATAACCGTAAAAATACACACTTGATTTCAAAAGACTTAGTATTTAAAAATATAAAATATCTCTTTAATGATTCTTACATTGATTATATATTGAAACAAAAATATTTGGATCTATTCAGTTACATAAAATACGCTATTAAATTTGATTTCACATCATTCTGTTAACATGTAAAGGTAACGGCACCGTGAGTGTGGGTCCGGGGAGCAGGAGCTGTAAGATGAGTCCCCCCCCCGCACCCCCCCTCCAGCACGTTTCCTCCCCAAGGCCGGCAGGCTGGTGGCAGGTCCCACTGGGGAACACATTCTGTTCCCATGAGCTCACACAATGGGCGCTGTGTGCTGCCAGTGCCCATGGCGTGCACAGCTCCGTGGGTTATTGTTCTTATTATCACCACTTCCACGTTCCCACAGCACGGGAGGATAAACAGTCAAATCAGATCAGGATCTGCCCACAAGTTACCGAACACGATTAGTGCAGAGACTGAAATGGGTGAGCAAGCTGAGCTTCCTTTCCCCTTTGCCTAAAAACTTAGAAATTCCTGGATGCCCCCCCCCACACACTCAGAGCGTTACAAGGTGGGAGAGATTCTGATGAGGGAATCCACTCATCTATTCAGCAATTTCATTGGCCACCTGCTGTGTGGGTGGCACGGCCCTATTTACTAAAGAAACAGCTAGGAGCAAGGCGACAGAGACCAATCTTTTTCTAAGAGCTCATCTTCTTGAGCATGATGGTCAGTATGCTCAGAGTGGGACAGCCCTGTGGAGAGAATAAATCAGGGTGGTAGATCATGCTTTGGAATACTATATAGCAATGAAAAAGAACCACTGCTACGTTCAGTACCAGATATGTTATGGACTAAAAGCCAGACACAGGAGGGACGATACTGGGATTCCATTGATCTAAAGTTCAAAGTACTGATTACTTTGGGGGAGAAGTTTTGATCAGGAGGAACCCATGGAGCCTGTGGGTGCTAGAACCACTTGTATTTTGATGTGGGTGGTGGATATATGGGCGCATCCTTAGGGAAATACGCTCTGATACACTTGGGATGTGTGCACAGCTCAAGGCAAGTATATTGTAGTAGTTGCCACAAAACTTAGCAGCTTAGGACAATAATTTTGATTATCTCACACAGTCCCTTTAGGTTCAGGACCAGCCCCTGACTGCGCTGGGAGGTTCTGGCTTTCAATGTCTGACCTGAGGCTGCGGTCAAGTCTTGGCCGAGGGCTGCATCGGGTGAAGAAGGCTTGACGGGGGCTGGTTCAGCTGCTTCCAGGGTAGCTTGTTAAGTGTGCCCAGCGAGTTAGTGCTGGTTTGCAACGTGACAGCTCAGTTCCTGGCCCCGTGGCCCTCTCCATGGGCTGCTCGAGTGTCTTTATGACATGTCAGCCAGCTTCCCCTGAAACTACAGGTTTAAGTGAGAGAGCGAGAAAGAAGCCGTGATAATTTTTATCACCTTGTCTCCAAAGTCACACCCATCACTTCCCCCATATTCTTACCTGAGGATCAAGTCACTGGGTCCAGCCCACACTCAGGGGGAGGAGGATGAAGCTTCACTCTTTAAAAATATGAGTAGCAAAGAGCTTGTGGGCATATTTTATGACAGAGACCATGGGTGTAGGAAGGGGTGTCCGCCGGGCTTTCTAAGGAGGTAACGAGCTCTGAGTGGGAGGAGTCGACCGCCTGCAGAGCAGAAGAAAATTGTCCAAGGCAGAGCGAAGGGCATTTTCAGCCACGGTGCATTGTTGGGGGTTCAGAAAGAGAGCGCCGTGACCAGAAGCTCACAAGCTGGGGGAAAGGAGGGACAGGGCTAGGGCAGGTGAGGCCACAGGAAGGAGTTTGGATTTCATGGCTGTAAAGATGGCTAGGAAAACCCTTTCCCGGAATTTTCGCCAAGAAGGAGACAGCTTCTCCTATGAGCATTTTGAATAGCGTGCTGTGGCTGCAGGAGCCAAGTGACAGGTTCAGAGGTGCCCCCTGGAAGAGAAGTGGTGATGGCTTGGGTTAGGTGGTCACAAGGACAAGGAGAGAGGGGGACGAGCCCTTGCTCTGCCTCTGGGATGTGAGGTGCTCAGCTCCATCCTCCCGAGCCCCAGCCTCAGGCAGTGTGCTCCCCAGAAGCACCAGAAAGCAGTGGGGAGAGACGCAGTTATTTTTGCTGAAGGCGAGCAGTGAGGGTCCCTCTTGCCCTGAGGAGGAGCAGCTCTCCCATCAGCTGAGCTGTGTGTCACCCCACGGAGCCGTCCCTTGGGTGAGCCCGCCTTGCCTGGCCTATTTTTCACCTATCTCGTAGGGTTTGCGTGCTCCTCTTACCAGTTGAAATACCTTCCTTTCAAACAAAGGGCGTTGTAATCCCAGGATTCCAGGAAAGCACTGGTTGATTTGCCACCAGCACTCGCCTCCAGTGTGACAAAAGGGAGCCCTCGGTTTCCCTCCAGGGGCCGGCCTGGTGCAGAGGGGGCAGAGGCTCCCTGGGGAAGGAAGGCATTGACCATTCGGGCCCAGACCACGCATCGTCCTCTCCTGACGGCCTGTTTATACTCGGTTTTGGTTTTGGACTTTCCAGGGAAAGAAGCAACTGGACACAGTTTAAATGCTTCATCAGAGTTCAAATATCTTTCAAGTTTTCAAGAGGAAAACCCTTCAGAAAAGAATACTGTGACGGAGGGGTGTGTGCCCTGCAGTTTGGGCTTGGGTTTCTAAGTGCGCCATGGACAGCTTGCAGGTGGCTCAAGCCGGGTCTCCCGTTCCTTCCCAGCAAATCCCTGGCCCCTCGCATTCTCGCAGGGGCAGAGCTCGGGCAGGCACATCTCGGCAGTGTGCGAAAGCTGCAGAGACGTATTTAGTGCCTGTTTGCTTCCAGACCGGATACGTGTCTGGAGATTTTGAGCCCTTGGATACTGAACGCAGTGACTTGGCCCATCACGTGGGAGCTCCCTGTAGGTAGCGTTCCCTTGTGTTTCTCCGAGTGGTTGAGGGAGCGCTGGGCTGGGTATTAGGAGTCCTGCATTCTGCCCTGGCATGATTTTCTGTGTGACCTTGAGCATCGCACTCCACCTACTGGGCCCTTGGGGAGGGGGTGGTGGCGAATAACCCTGGGTTCCTTTGCTGACATTGAGATGGCTTCTACCCCACCTGCTACCGAGATGCCGTGGACCAGGTCACCAGCCAGGGGCTCAGAGGGGCTGGCTCGGCTGGCTCAGAGATCTCTAGGCAAATAGCTGCGAGCTGAAAATGACCAGCCAGCCCATGGAGAGGAATCTCGGTGAAGTCGTGATAACCATTCGCATTCATAATAGGGTGCTCTACAGATCCCTGTGCCGCTTGGTGGCCGTACGAGAGGGGCATTAAGACGTTTGACACCATGTCTGCATTTAGATACAGAGTAAAGTTGGTAGAAGTTTCTATATCCGAGTCACAGGCCGCATGCTCCTGTAACCAGGGAGGCCAGCTTGAACAGCTATGCAGACTGCACTGCATAGAACACCCTGGCCAGGAGGCAGGTGGGGGCCACCCCCAAATCAGGGCTGCTGTCCTCCCCCGCAGCAGTTAAGAGCATAGCACTGGAGACAGAGAGCAAATCATGCCACCGAGTCGTTTTATGAACCAGCACAGGCTATTGGGGTTTGTTTCCCCATCTGTAAAATGGGGTAGTAGTTGTACTGAACTCACAGGCTGGTGAGGGAATTAAGTAATATGTAAAAATGTAGCCCAGAAGCCGGTGCACCCTCCGTGATCAGTAAAACATTAGCTTTCATTCTGTGTTGAAGGCAAGAAGGGCTGACCATTCCTCCCGTTCTTCTCAGGGCGCGTCTTCTACCCGAGAAGACACTGGAGTCAGGCTCTGTGTCCCGCTGAGCACCGGCCTGTGGGAGGCACTCGGAGCTCGCTGCACCCACTGGGTTTTCACTTGTGTCCAGCCGGGGTGGATTTCTCTCCACGCTACAAGCAGCTCTGAGCCTTTTCTAGAGGGAAAGCCAAGCGCGGAAACACGGCTGGCAGGGGGACGTCTCCCAGTCGCTGGTGCGGAAGTGTGTGCTTCTGGGTGGGTCAGGACTCTGGGATGCAGGAGCTCCGCCCACAGTGAGGGTTGACGGGGCCATGGGGCCACGAGCCAGGACGGTCTGGACACAGAAGGGAGGCACCGTGGAGTTACCGTGCTCTGAGCACGACCCGGAGGCCCAGTGCAGTGAGCTGGTGACTCCTTGGTAGCAGGTGTCCTGGGATGGCCAGCAGGGCCACGTATCAGAGGCATGTCAGGTAGGATTGGGGGACTGTGGCAGGGTGACCTAGGCTTCTTGCCTGCAGAAACTCCACCCATACTTTGTGGCCTTCTTGAATCGCTGCCTCTTCTCTGTAAATCTGCTCTTGGCTGTCTGAGCTTCCTAGCTCGGTGCCGGGTCCACTCCTGCTCCTTGTATGATACTTGTCTTTGGAACTGTGTGATCAGAGGCATCGTGGAAGGGGGAGCCTAACTTAGGTTTCAATCAGATTCTGCTGTGTGTTAACTGTATGACTTTGGACCAATGGTTTAAGATTACTGAGTTTTGGTCCCTCAGCATTAGAAATGACTAATAGTCCGTCCGGTGAGTCGCTTGAAAGACAGACTCTAGGGCATGTATAACACTTGCTATACAGTAGGCATTTAATAAATGGGAGATATTCTCCCATCCCCTTTTGTTTTGGGTAGGCTGTAAGTTCTTTAAAAAGACTAAGATTTTACTCTTTTTTTTTAATCTCTAGCTCTGGGCATAGAGCCTAGGACATAAGTAGGTACTCAGAAAATGTTTATTTGACTCAACTAGATTATTTTTAGGCAAACAGATATTTCTTGTGTCCGATTTATAATTCCCTAAAATAACTTTAGCCTGTGTTTTGACTTCTGTATCCCTTTAATGAAAGATCTGCAGAGGACATTCAACATTCGAGAGGGGACCAGAATGCGCCCTGTGACGCAGGGGCCTCAGAAATCCTCATGGTCCATCCTGCCGAGATCCGATTGATGCTGTCAGACAGGCTGGCTTTGGTGACCCATCAAATCTGGTCTTTTCTCTTCCAGATCCTTAGAATTTGCACGAGATATACCCCAGAACAAGACACCATGACTTTTTCAGATGGCCTTACCCTAAATCGAACTCAGATGCACAATGCTGGATTTGGTCCTCTGACTGACCTTGTGTTCACCTTTGCCAACCAGCTTCTGCCTTTGGAAATGGATGACACGGAAACAGGCCTTCTCAGTGCCATCTGCCTAATCTGTGGAGGTACTGCCTACCTGGAAAACCCTCATGAAACTCTGAAAGCCACTTACCCACGTAACTTTTGGGGAAAACATCATCTCCATTTTGGAGTTATTTCACTTAAAAAAAAAAAAAGACCTGTGAATAAAGCCAGGCATCTGTGCTTGGGGTTTGTTGCATTTTTCCATATTGTTGTAAATTTAAACAAAGGTATTTAGGATCTTTCCACTCTGTAGTATCAAAATGCTGTTTCACCAGTTGCCATGGGTATTTTTTTTAATGTAGGATCAGACTATAAACTAACCTCCCTAGGGACATTTTAATGATGACCCAAGGCACCTGCATGTGCTGTTTGCTAATTGAGTGGCTGGAAATTCAAGTCGTTGGGTTGGCCCCCTTACCAACCCTTGGAAAACAGGGATAAAATAAGGCTTTCTTCTTTTTAGTGACCCCTCCCTGCTTGCAGGAGTCTGAATCCTAAGTGGTTAAAAAGTAATGGCTTTAATTAGGGGGCCAATTTACCTTGGTTTCATAACCATCCTGCTCAAGGTTTGTTTTCATTCAGTTCAGTAGTGACACCTCCTGGTCACAAGAAGTAACACTCTCCCCAGGCCAAAAGCAACCAGCCATCAAAATCATGCCTTCCCCCGACAGGGGGACAGTCCTGTTCGAGTATCACGGCCCAAAGCAGTTGTATATCTCTCCAAAGTGGTATATGTGATTAAATCACCAAATTCATAATGTCACAGTGTAATAGGAACAAGGCAGAGGGGACATCGAAGAAACCCTGCAGCCTGGAAAGTGCCGAACTCCTGTTGTCTGATCCTAATTGCTTCATACCCTGTTTCTGGTATCCATCCAGACCGCCAGGACCTTGAGGAACCGACAAAAGTAGATAAGCTACAAGAACCATTGCTGGAAGCACTCAAAATTTATATCAGAAAGAGACGACCCAGCAAGCCTCACATGTTTCCAAAGATCCTAATGAAAATCACAGATCTCCGCAGCATCAGCGCGAAAGGTAAGTCAGTCTTCGGAGTCTGCCCTGCACCCGCGAAGTGGAACTTGCGGTCCTGACCAGGTTGTATGGCTTTTTAAAATCCCACGTCTTTATTTTGCTTTTATTTATTTCTCATTAAAATCACAAGGAATGACATAGCACCCATCCTTAAAAAGGGGGAAGGGGCAACCTCAAATATTGCCCTACTTAATCTTAGATGGGGAGAGCTTTCAAATTCAGATGACTAAGAGTTAAAACTGTTTTCAAGGGAATGCGTATACTATATGACAGGCTTTTTAATTTTCTAGTTTTATACATTTCATTCCAGCTTTCCACACATGCTCTGGCTTATGTAAACTTGACTCCAGCTTTTCCTGAACATCCAAACATCAAGAAAAATTAATGGTACTTAGGGTAATTGTTCTCGGTTAAGTTTATCTCTCAATCAATGTAGCCACCGCTCTCTTGTGGATAGGCAGATCTACTTGCGCACGCTTCTAAGCAAAGGAATCATTGCCTTCTTAGGAGCTATCTTCTTTGCCTAGTGCTTTTCAGTTTGTGGCATTTGAGCAACTACAACAGTGCGTGGAGCTCTGTCATGGTAGAGTGTTGACATAGTTCTGTTCCAGGTAGAGAAAACTCAGCAGCCATCTCTAGTACCAAATGTTATTCGTCATTCTCCCTCCCTGTCAGCGTGCCCTGTCCCTGAAGACCTTGGTGAGCCAAGAAACAAACTCCACATTTTGGAAAGTGCTTATAAGCACAGTGAACTTTTTAATTTATTTTTATTTAGGGGGTTCTTTAAATTTTTATTGAATTTATTGGGGTGACATTAGTTAATAAAATTATACAGGTTTCAGGTGTACAATTTTGGTACTTGTTTTTCTCTGCCTGGCTTATTTCGCTAAGCATAATGATCTCCAGGTCAATGCATACTGTCGGAAAAGGTAAGATTTCTTTTTCTTTTCCGCTGAGTAGTATTCTGTCGTGTAAACGTACCTCATCAGCATTTTATCCACTCCCGTGCTGATGGGCCCTTGGGCTGATTCCAAACCTTGGCTATTGTAAATAACACTGCAATGAAATAGGGGTGCGTGTATTCTTTCCAATTAATGTCTTGGGTTTCTTTGTATATATTCCCAGAAGTGAGATCATTGTATTGTAAAGCAGTTCCATTTTTAATTTTTTTGAGGAAACTCCATACTGCTTTCCATAGTGGCTGCACCAGTCTGCATTCCCACCAGCAGTGCAGGAGGGCTCCCTTTTCTCCACATCCTCGCCAGCACTTATTTGTTGATTTATTGATGGCAGTCATTCTGGCAGGTGTGAGGTGATCTCTTTGTGGTTTTTTAAAATTTGTATTTTTTCTAATGATTAGTGACATTGAATATCTTCTCATGTCTATTGGCTATATTTATGTCCTCTTTGGAGAAGTGTCTATTCAGGCCCTTTGCCAATTACATACTTGGATTGTTTGATTTTTTGGTGTTGAGTGTTTTAAGTTCTTTGTAAATTTTGGTATTAAGCCTATATCAGCCCCCTTAAGTAGGTTGTCTCTTCATTGTGTTGATTCCTTTGCTGTGCAAAAACATTTTAGTTTGATGTACTCTCATTTGCTTATTTTTTTCTTTTATTATCCTTGCCCCAAGTGATATGTCAGAAAAAATATTGCTGAGACCTGTCCCAAGATTTTGCTGCCTATGTTTTCTTATACAATTTTTACAGTTTCAAGTCTAACATTTAAGTTTTTAATTCATTTTGAGTTTATTCTTGTATATGGTATATGTAATAAGGTAATCCATGATCTCCTTCTAAGAGGTTTCTTCAATGAGACGTTGAGTCCATTCCTACCATGGGATTAAGAGTAGAGGCCAGCAGTAGGCAACATTGCTTGACCTTTGTAATAATGATGTCTTTAATTTTAAAAGTGAGGCTGTTTAACTTAATACGGCCATTTCCTTTATCTAGCTCGACCAGTGCTAATGGAATTTACGGTGATGATGGAAATATCCTGTAATCCGCATTGTCCAGTACCATAGCCACTAGCCACATGGGGCTCTCGAGCCCTTGAAATGTGGCCAGTGTTCCCGCTCTGTTCTCTTCATTGTATTTAACAAATTTCAATTTCAGTAGCCACATTGGGCAGTGTAGTGCCACAGGTTGATAATCATCACATATTTATCACTCAAATTGTTACCCAACGGGGACAGGCCAAGGGCGGGTCTGCCTCAGGCCAGTCTGTAATGTGTGGGTACTCAACTTTGTGCAGGAAAGACTTCACAACAAGGATCTAGGTGATTTTAAGGGTACATGCATTAAAGCTGGGGACAGTGAGACAAAAGAAGGACTTAGGGTAAAAGCAGCAACAGGAGAGAGCCTGGGCTCTGGCTCCCTAGAAACATTAAAGAAAGAGGGAGCCAAGGGACAGTGACAGCAATGAGCCAAGGTGGGGCTGCTCTGAGCTCACTGGAGAGTCAGAGAGAAGGGGGCTTTGCAGACAGGTTCAGGGGCTCAACCCAGGAGAGCAGCCACTGCCTACTGCTTCCCCCGCTTGCAAGTCTCGTGGGGGCCCTCGGAGTTTAGGAGAAAGGCAGTCAACGTTCATGCCCGAGAAGCGACATGGCCGTGCTCTAGATCGGGCCAGCACCGGGTCTGTGTTCTGAGGGATTTTATCTGCAGGCCGAGTCTTAAGGGGAGGGTTTCAGCAGAAAATTCATCAGCTTTCCAGGTGTCTCCTTCAACATGTTGACTCATCAAAGTGAGCATAGGGGACTTTGGGATTGTTTTGGTTGACTTTACTGTTTTCCTTTTATTTTGCGTCTGGCTATAATTGGGCTTTTGTTATTTTTTTCCGGTTTCATACGTCCTTTGGTTTGGCTGGCTCAAAAGGCATTATTAATTGGGTCTCTGCCCTCGATGTTCCTGATGAGGGTGATTTAAGCTTATTCTCTGGTTAGAGAGAAGAGGTATCAACCAGTAATTTTCAACCTTATTATACTGAAAATAGGAGAATTATTTCAGGGACCTCTAAAACAGAAATCACCCCAAGCATAAGCAAATTTGACTATCATTGAGTCTCTAATCTTTATACATCAGGGTGGTTAACGCTTTCGCGGATTGGCATGAAATTTCTGGCAGGCGGGTCTGCGGACCAGCAGTTGAAAAACACTGGTATAAACCACTTGTTCTCAAGTGTTCTGGATTAGGGAAGATACGATCTTGCTCTTCATTAGCTGCTTATAGTTGGTCAAATTGTCTGGCCTTGTTTCATTACCCTGTCTCAGCTCCTCATTCCACGTGCCCAGGAATTTCCCTGACTTACTATCCGACCTCACAATCACTTCCTCCATTTGTGGTTACTGGTATCCTTTAGCCTGTCTCATTTTAAGATATATACTCTCTCTGGTTTTTTATCAAGAACTTCCCTGTAAATTATGTTAAGCACAGACATACCGATCTTGTTTCTTGAGACTGACCGGGGCATGGAATGACCACATTTAAACATGTCACTGTACTGCTGCAGACAAAGCAGAAACGTCATGTTGTAAATTCAGGGTAGGCTCCGGGAGGCATTGGTGGCGCCATCTTCCCTCGTGTTAAAGCAGATGCAAGTTGACCACTCGTTATGCAGCTTCACTCCTTATCTCTACCAGATTTCTATTCTTTCTTTCTATAAGGTGCAGAACGTGTTATTACCTTGAAAATGGAAATTCCTGGATCAATGCCACCTCTCATTCAGGAAATGCTGGAGAATTCTGAAGGACACGAACCCTTGACCCCAAGTTCAAGTGGGAACACAGCAGAGCACAGTCCCAGCATCTCACCCAGCTCAGTGGACAACAGCGGTGTCAGTCAGTCACCGCTGGTGCAATAAGATACTTCCCAGCTACTTCAAACATTCCCCAGTACCTTCAGTTCCGGGATTGAAAATGCAAGAAAAAACAAAACAAAACATTTTTACTGCTGCTTAGTTTTTGGACTGAAAATATATTACAACTCAAAAAAGGACCAAGAAGTTTTCGTATGTATCAATATATACTATACTCCTGTCTAACTTACCTAGAAATACAAACTTTTTAAAATCTAAAAAAATCAGCCATTTCATGCCACCAGAAACTAGTTAAAAGCTTCTGTTTTCCTCTTTGAACACTCAAGATTGCATGGCAAAGACCCAGTCAAAATGATTTACCCCGGTTAAGTTTCTAAAGACGTTGTACATACAGAAATACGGCTCTGTTCTTTCTGTAACTATGTTTGGTGCTTTCCTTCTGCCTTGCACACTCAAAATAGCCAAGACACCAAGGTCATGAAACAGACTACTGTACATGTCCAGCTCAGAGAGGTTCCAAAAGGGAACTCTTTCCTTCACAGAATAATCACGACATCGAGGTAAGGAAATGGGACTGTTGTACAGTATGATAAGATAAAGCTGTTCTAATTTAGTTAGTATGGAAGTTTGTCCTTGCTCTATCTGATGCTCTCAAAACTGCATCTTTTATTTCATGTTACCCAGTAAGAGTATACGAATTCACTGTACTAGCAGAAGAGAATTCTGTATCAGTGTAACTGCCAGTTCAGTTCATCAAATGTCATTGTTCAATTGTTAATGTCACTTTAAATTAAAAGTGGTTTATTACTTGTTTAATGACATAATTACACGATTTTTTAAAAAAAGAGATACATTTTTACAGTAATGATAGCCTCCAAGGCAGAAACACTTTTCAGTGTTAATAAGTTTTTTGTTTACCTATTCACAAGCCATTAGGGAAATTTCTTGGTATAATGAACAGGCTGGTCTGCCAGCTGTATCATGTAACTCTAGTGTCCTTCCTGACTCATACCTGATGTTGGGGGTCTCCAGCCTTCCTGATGGCGGGGGCTGGCTAACACTCCCTCTCCGAGGCACGGGCGGGGCACGCGCATTCTTTGACCTTGTTCAATCACTATGAAGCGGAATGTAAGCTGTGGTAGAGTGGTTAACAGACAAGTGTCAGTTTCTTAGTTCGCATTTAAGCACTAGTGGATTTTTTTTTGATATATTAGCAAGTCTGTGATGTACTTTCACTGGCTCTGTTTGTACATTGAGATTGTTTAACAATGCTTTCTATGTTCATATACTGTTTACCTTTTTCCATGGAGTCTCCTGGCAAAGAATAAAATATATTTATTTTAAAGGTGTGTGGGAACTTTCACTACACTTTCATTTTCAGTAAAGAGACAGAGAAAACAGTTCCATTTTTAATGTTTAAAGTTCATTTCAAAAAGCAGGTCTGTAGTCTGCAATCATGACAATTAAAATCTGTGCTAATGCACGGCAGTCTATAACAATACTACAAGCCAATCAGACAGTACATGACATTTCAATGAGTAAAAAAGAGCATAAAACTGTATGTGTAAGAACAAAATGTTAAAAGGCCTACCACAATAATAAAAAACCATCAATTACATCATCACATTAAAATAAGCCAGATGTACAAAAGTCTGAGACAGAAAAGACAAAAAGACAACACAAGTTATCTGTTGAAAAATGTTTCTGTGCTCTTTGGGCACTTAATTAAACATTGCAAAATCAACATCATCTTCTTCATCAGACTCTGCAAAATATTTTACTTCTTTCCTGGCCCGACCGGTCCGAGGCAGAGACGGTGGTTCAGAAGTGAAGTCTGATGGGAATATGTCCACATCTGAATCCTGATCAAAAGCTGTTTTCTTCGGTTTCTAAAACATTAAAAAAAAAAAAAAGACCACTATTAAGAAATCTCATTCCTTACACTTTACTTACATTGGGAATTATAAATAATGATACTTTTAAAATTAGAATTGTAATGCTAACTTAAAGGTAAGACCAGTTACCTCATCATTTTTATAAAGGGGAAGAAAAAGGATTAAGTATAATAATTTGCCATCTTAGTGATCTTGTCAACATGACATTTCTTTCAGAATTTATATATAACTCAGCAAGTATGCACAATGACCAGATTAGTAAAAATTCAAACTGTCTAATTTGTAAGCACCTACGAGTTCATGAGAAGAAACCAGGACTTCTGCACAGCATGTACTGTACATTGTGTTTACAGAAATGCAGAGGTGTGGGAGACTGGCTGGAAGAGGACAGTGTGAAGAGCAGCATAAAGCTAAAATCACTTATATTTCTATTTGTAAGTTTTTACAGATGAGAGGGATATAGAGGGGGCACCTAAAAGAGAGTGTATTTCTACTTCTGGAGAAGAATCGGACTAACTGGGAAAATCAGCCACAGTCCAATAATTTCAAGTTAAAAAAAGAAAGTCAGCCCTGATCAAATAAAGAAATAGCCTTTATTTGGTATGAAAAAAATATTTTAGATAAGTAGTATGTAATTTCTACTGCTTATTGGATAAAATACTCTTTAGGAGGTTAATTTATACCACACTTTTATCCAAGAAATATTCCTGATTATATAGATCTAGACTTGGATCATTCTTTAACCATATACCAGCCCCATAGGATAAAGGTACTGGGGATAAAGCTACTACAAGACATGACCAGGAGTTACAGACCACCCTAACAAGACTGCATTACAGGGACGCTCCTGATTACCTTGCTTGGTGCTCTGGCGGCTTTCCTGCCAGGGGTATAATCACCTTCATTTTCAGAGCCAGATGCTTTCCTTTTCTTGGCCCCTCGGCCTTTACCTTAAAATAATACAAAGGGTTTTAGTTTTTTTCTCCCCAGGTTAAGGTACAATATAAAAAGATGAAAACATTCTTTGGCCTTTCCTAGCTCTTAATATGAAGAAGGATGTAGAAGCGACATGGCAGCAGCATCTGCCACCTGTTTGGTCAACCTGGAGTTGACATGACCAAACAGTATTTCAAATACATTTAAACTAATTATAAAGGTCCTCATGACAAATTTTAATGACCAAGCCCGTAATCCGTAAAATATTTGCATTTTGCACATACTGTCCTTGGGCCTGAAAATAAAACCTCTTAGAATAGTGCTTTTTAAATTATAATGTAAAACAAATTTAGTTTCTAGTTTGTCATGGACCAATACTTTAAAAAATATGAAATACTAGAAAATATACTTTCTTTATACAAATTAGAAAGATTTAAATCCTTATTCTAAATTTTACTTACTGGTTACTAGTAACAACAAATTGCTGATCCCACTTTAAGTAGCACAATCTTAGAATACCCCTCAGTGTTAACCAGGAAATAATCTGTCAATTTTATATTCCTTCTCAGACCTAGCCTTACCACATGCAGCCACTTTTCTTCATCTACCTAAATTATTCTCATCATTGGAGGAGGAAGTGGAAAAGGTAATATTTAATGTGCTCTATGCTCTAGTGATTCCAGTGAGGGCAAGAAAATGGAACTTGCAATTATAAATTTGAGAATTTCTTAGAGCTATGATCAACTAGGTTTTACTAGTAAGAAAAGACAACCTAGATCACCTTGGGACACCAAGTCTGAGCAAATGAAGCAATGAAGTGGCAGTTCTGTAGTTAACAAAGGTTTCAGACCATGCACAGTGCAAGTGCTGGCCCCCTAAGCACTTGCCACCCTGCTCTTCTCCCTTGTTTCCCTGCATGTCTAGGTCTCTATCCTGTCATTGAGAAATAAGTACGGTATTATCTGTCAGTTGGGTAAAAGGTTGAACACCTACCTTGAGAGAAAGTCATGTCTTAAATATTTTCTAAAGCATCTGTAAGTACTGTCTAGATTCTAAAGGCAAAGGAGGATACCAGGGAGAAGAGCAGGTGCTGGTGCCCTGCAGCGCCCTGAGCACAGCTATTTCATTTCCTAGATCAGCAAAAAGCTCTGGTCTAGAAGGCCTAGCTCCAGCCTACTCCAGTGAGCATTCCGTGGGGGGCTGAGGGGGTGTCTCTTCCTAGGTATGCAAATATTTACTTCTCTAAGTCTCAACGTCTTGATTTGTAAAACAAAGTGAGTAAACTGCTATACTTCCCTTTGGATTAATTCAGCACTGATTCTTAGATTATATGGCTTGTTGAGGAGTATAGTAATTTATAATAAAATAGATACCCAATCTTTCTAAATTCAATGAGTAGAAGAGACTCAGTATTTCCCACACGGCACGTTTGAGGGTTACAGAAAGATACTCCTCACCTTTTGGTGGTGTAGTCTTCTTTGGAATGCCAAATTCTGAATCCGAGTCAGAGTTTATAGTCTCTACTTTCTTCTGTTTGGGGGTTCTCTTAGGCTTAGGGGTTGTATCTGAAGATGGTTTTCCTATTTAGCAAATTTCCATTGTTTAGATCAATGTAATATACTTAACAACAAACAAGCTGAAGTGAATCCTAAATTAATAGAACTTCTACAGCTGATAGAAAATAAAGTAGCCTTAAGTAATAAAATGGTTTCTCTCCATTTGGTGCCAATGTAAAGGCAAACATCATAATTTCTCATATATAAAATACTTTTTATTTAATTCTGCATAATTTGCCTTTAGATAATTCAAGTGTGATATTTTAAATAAGGGTCATTAAAATTAATTAAGCATTAACGTTTTATGAGCAGTAAAAGTATAGTCAAGATGCCTGACCAGGCGGTGGCGCAGTGGATAGAGCATCAGTCTTAGACGCAGAGGACCCAAGTTCAAAACCCTGAGGTCGCTGACTTGAGCAAGGGCTCACTGGCTCAGCTGGGGACCCCCGGTTAAGGCACACATGAGAAAGCAATCAATGAACAACTACGGTGCCACAACAAAGAATTGATGCTTCTCACCTCTCTCCCTTCCTATCTGTCTGTTCCTCTCTCCGGCTAAAATATATATATAGTCAAGACAAAAACATACTTGACATTAATTATAACCCAAGTATAACCACATATTAAGTTCTTTTAAAATATTTTAGAGAAATAAAACCATTTATGTGAGACCCTCAAATACAAAGACTAGAAACTGATTCACTTATATTAAGTTGAAATTCAGACTTGGCACTTTTATGTGAAAAGAAATATGAAAATTCTAGAAAAGTACACAATAGACCCAATGACCTTTGTTTTGATGAATTTTGTTTTAAAAATATTTTTTTCAGCTTCATTTACAGTCTATGTGAAAATTATTACTAACCACTTGTGTGATGAGTAAAACCTAATTTGAAAAAAGAATGGACTTAGCTGCAGATTTTTCTACTGAACAGAAACAGCCGTGCTAACGCCTACGGCGCGTCAGTCCCAGCCCGACCTGAGGTGCTCGAGCTAAGGCTCCTCAGGAGAGCCGCAGGAGCTCCCATGCTCAGGCAGCGGCCGCCACAGAGCTCCTAGCAGAAGGATGAACTGGGCATAGCAGGCGCTCTTTCTTTGGAAGAGTTTCAGACTTGCAATGATAGGTTGCACTTTCAACTCTACTGGGCAAATATTAAGCCAGATATCTGAGTGCTGTGAGCGGCCCTTTTGCTGTAAACTTATTGGAGCTACAGCATTTAACTTGTACAGCATAATAATCTGTAACCTGGAGTTCATACATGATCTCTCAGAGGGACATGATACATCCTCTCCTTGAAATGGTATTTTGTGGGAATCCTATTTTTATAGGAAGGTTGAGGGCTTTCTGGGGTCCCTGAAATCGCACCACACAGGTGTCACCCACTCAGCTGACACAAGGCTAGTTCAGCTGCTGGTGAAACAGGCATGATGTGCTATCCTTTCAGTTAATGCTAAATTCTAACTCTTTAGGTTAAATAGGAGTGAATAGCTTGGTGAAGGAACAGATTGCTATGTTAAAAGAACTGACACAGTTCCCAAGCTATCAGGGTTGTTATAGGATGCTTATATGAAGATTAAAAAAAGATGCTGAAAGGGAAATTATAGGGCCTGTCTCAATCTGAATTCCCCAGAAGCAGACCCCACCTGATCCTAAGTCAAAGACTTAAGTATTATTTGGGAGGTAAAAGAGTATAAAAATGAGACTGTGAAGAGAAGGCAGCCAGTAAGTAATAGGTAAGCGTGCCAAGTTGCCATCAATCTGGGAGCTTACCCTCACGGAATCTCCGGGGGCCAATGTAAACATACCCCAGAGGGGTAAGAGCACTCAGATACTTGCACACTAGCTTTCTTCAATCACTGATAGAGAATGACTAGGGGTGGGGAGATATTAATATCCCAGCATAGCAACAGAGAAAGTCCTGAGGCAAAGAAATACAGACAGTGGCCATGTGCAGAGGTAGGGGAAGGGGTACAGGCAGGGCATCCAATGTTCTGGCTAGAGAGGCTCCTCTAGCCGGCCAATTTCTCACCACATTCCTAGTGCATTCAGCGTAAGTAGCGACTTTGTTTTTCTGCTACATCTAAGAAATGTGTGTCTTCAATGGTATTGTCTATTGTGCATTTTAAAGACCCTGAAGGGACAATCCATACCTTTTGTTTACTTGCTGTATAAGTAGCATTTATCTTTTAAACACAAAGAACTAATACTTCCTTCAAAAACACCAAGGTATGTACATTGGTACTAGTAACAGATTCGTGAATCAACTTAGTGTTTCATAGACAATTAAGGCTATGCAAAAGAAAGATGGTCAATGACTCAAAAACAGGACCCCAAATGGACTGACCAATCATTCCACATGAGGAGTTGTCATGACTTATATAGATAACACAATCAGGTTACTAGCATGACAAAATTTTAATCTACTTTACAACCTAACAACTACAAGAAAGCTTTGCTATCTTTTGTATCAAAGCACTGGATTATTTTATAATTAAAGCTTTAAAATGGTCTTAAAATCATTTTAATAATTACCTCACATGGTTAGAAAACAAAAGGGATTCTCCTTAGATACATTTATACTTTATAACTATTTTCTAGTGAACTCCCAGTACAATTAGTTTCAAATGATATTAAATTTCCTTTAACATCAATTCTCTCTGCATGGTTGATGCAAAGCTTACAGAAATCAAGTGTAAGTACATACATACCCTTTTTAGCAGCCACTGTTTTACTTGGAACTTTATCTATTTGTTTCAGACCAAAGGATGGGGAAAATACAGAAGCAGAATCTTCTTCATTACTGTCAAATTTAGCTGAATCTAAAAATTACAAAGCTTTTTATCAGTAAAAATATTCTGTAAGGACCAGTTAGTAGTTTGACTTTGATTTTTTTTAACTAGTAACTTCTCTTAAGTGAGACAATTGAGCTTACAAGTTTCTATTTTGTGATTTTATAATCTATAATATCCAAACAGCTGAAAAGAAATATTATATTTCAAAAATGCTAACTCTGTTGTAAAATGGTAAAGTCCAAAGGCTAATCATTTAAAAGTTAACTGACCAATTCAAAAATAAATACTGGTTTATTTTAAATGCTATATGAAAAAGCTCTCACTGTAATTATTTTAGTATCTACACATCTAATGCTATCAGCCATCTCAGGAATATAAGATATAGTGGTCAAATCTAAAAGAGTAGCAAGTATTCATCTTTTTAAATCAATTTGATTAAAATGCATGTAGGCTTACCTTCTGTTTATTTTTACAAATAAATCAATTCCTACTTCCATCCCTCCATCCTTAATACCAAAACAGGGACTCTTAAAATGGCTATTTTTACACAACTATTTTTGACATGCTGTCAGAATGCATGTCTATCTATACATATAGAGTATGTGTCAGATCTATCTATTTCTGTCTACATATGTGTATTTAAAAATTCAAGACAGTGAATCAATTCAGTCTTACCAGATATTCTTAAAAATTCCACACACAAAAATATAGGAAATAAAAAATACCTGGATTAAATTTGCTTCTATGAAAGTTTTAGTCTTTCAGCTACTAGGGTTTAATAAAACAAATTTGCCTATCACTACCCTGTAGCTTTTTAAAAACTGTCATATGTAAATCATGTTGCCATGAAAATCAAAATTCAATCTTCCAAAATTTCTTTCTGTACTTTTTTCTCTCATTAACACACTCCCTACACACATACAAATTAGCATCTACCTATCCACCTAAGTACTTCCATGATACCTATTTTGAGCAAGCAGTTCAGAATCACCTCAGGAAAAATAAATAAACCTTATTATATTGAGGAAAATGTAAAAAAATGGTAAGGTATCTACTCATAAAAAAATCCTGAATTAAATCATGATCTAATGATTTATCTACTGTTTTTTCTTCTTCACTAAATTAGAGCAATAAGCAATGAAAAGGTGAAAATGAGCATACCATCCTCTGACTTCTGAGAGTACGAAGGAAATGAGAAGAGACTCCCAAAATCCTGACTTTTTTTGTCATGAGAAAATTTTCTATTAAAGAGAAAAATTAAACACAATATAATTTAAATATCTGGTTTCAACCTTGATAAATTATATATAATATATACAGCAGGATTATAATCACAGAACACAATTTTGTTCTCATTTGTTTCTGTGTTAAAGACCCAGAAAGTGAACCGTTGTCCTCTAATGTACACAAGTGTGCACACAGACAGACACCAGACACCCAGTGATTTCACCTAAGAGAATGGAAACTGAGGAAACCTCTAATGTACACGAGTGTGCACACACACAGACAGACACCCAGTGATTTCACCTAAGGGAATGGAAACTGAGGAAACCTCTAATGTACACGAGTGTGCACACACACAGACAGACACCCAGTGATTTCACCTAAGGGAATGGAAACTGAGGAAACCTCTAATGTACACGAGTGTGCACACACACAGACAGACACCCAGTGATTTCACCTAAGGGAATGGAAACTGAGGAAACCTCTGATGTACTTGAGTGTGCACACACACAGACACCCAGTGATTTCACCTAAGAGAATGGAAACTGAGGAAACCTCTGATGTACTTGAGTGTGCACACACACAGACACCCAGTGATTTCACCTAAGGGAATGGAAACTGAGGAAACCTCTGATGTACATGAGTGTGCACACACACAGACACCCAGTGATTTCACCTAAGGGAATGGAAACTGAGGAAACCTCTAATGTACACGAGTGTGCACACACACAGACAGACACCCAGTGATTTCACCTAAGGGAATGGAAACTGAGGAAACCTCTAATGTACACGAGTGTGCACACACACAGACAGACACCCAGTGATTTCACCTAAGGGAATGGAAACTGAGGAAACCTCTGATGTACACGAGTGTGCACACACACAGACACCCAGTGATTTCACCTAAGGGAATGGAAACTGAGGAAACATCTAATGTACACGAGTGTGCACACACACAGACACCCAGTGATTTCACCTAAGGGAATGGAAACTGAGGAAAGGGTTAGTTATACAAAATATCCCTAAATTAAATTTTATGGTTGCTAGAACCATTCCAGAATTTAACATCAGCAAATTACTGACAAGAATCCATGGAGAAAAGCAGAATCTCCATCAGAGTAGGCAATAATCCTATTTTTGACCCTAGACTGCATGTGGTAAAATACTTCCTTAAATAGTCTCAAATAGTTCACACACTTCACATCAATATGTTAGTGTTCACCCTCACTGGACAAGAAAAATCAATCAAGGCCAAAGCTAGAAAAGAACACTAAAATTCCCATTTCTAAAGATGTATTAACTTTTCTCTGAACCAGGGTTTGTCAAATAGGCCTGCTGGCTATTTTTGTAAATTAAGTTTTAATGGAACACAGCTACCAGTTGTTTATGGCTGTTTTCTTGCTACAATACCACCACTGAGTAGTTGTGGCATAGTCCATATGGCCAGCAAAACCTAAAATATTTATTATTGAGCCCTTTATGAAATAATTTTTCCAATCCATGTTCTGAACTACAGCAAAAGTTATGTAAACAGCTGTAGTACTAACCAAATTTATTGCTTCATGAGGAGAACCTTCTTTAGAGTAGTAATTTCCTAGAGAGAATTTCCTAGAGCTTTGACAGATGTCTAATCAGCTAACTACACCATGTAACTGAGTAGCAGTTGCTGCATTACTTACTCTGGAGTAGCTTTCGATTTGCCGGGTGAGAATGTGTATTCATCTTTATCGAGGCCATCTGAAGGAACAAATTCATCATCCCCATCATTCGTTATTGGAGATGCTTTAACTTTCAATTCCTCTAAATCATTATTGTCATCGTCATCATCAGCATCATCATCCTCTTCTTCTGAGAAATCAAATGTGTACTTAGGCCTCTCAGCTGGAGAAAAGTGACAGTAAATGTTAAAATCAAATCCAGCTTTATCCACATGAAATATGATGAGTAATGCATTTGAAAAATATTCCAGCTATCACTAAAAACACTCAATAAAAAGAGAGAAGCATTTAGAGAATAAACGCTAACAACTTTGGCCTCCCTTATTTTCATAGTGTTAACAATCCATCTGTACCCCCAGGAGGCCATGGGGTAATGCGGCATACGTTAAGAGAGCATAAACAGATGAGATTATTAAGATGTTGCTTGTCATACTTAAATATTACTCAAAAACATAAGAGAAGTCATATGGCCACTGTAAAAAGATTTATCATTTCTGTGATTACAAAAGACAAATCTTACAGGTCTTTAGAAAGTACTAATCTTAACCTTTTGCATAAAAACATCTATTGATAGTAGTTTCACTACAAAATGACAGATAGTAATTTTTCAGGTAAATAAGAAAAAGTAGAGGTAAGACCAATAATTTATCAAGACAATAATTTAATATAATGTATAAAAATTACCAACTATGGAGAAAAGCACATTGGTATAATACAAATAAGTTTTACTATAATTTCTAGCATATGCTATGAAATAAAATTTAAAAATCCTTTAGATGCGATGTTTTTACTTTATTCTAGATGAATGGAAAATGGATAAATACAATTTTGAAGCATTTAATGTAATAAATTAACTGTAATGTAACTTAAGTTCCACGTTAAAAAGTCATGTTGCCTGACCAGGCAGTGGCACAGTGAATACAGCATTGGACTCGGACACAGAGGACCCAGGTTTGAAACCCTGAGGTCACCGCTTGAGCTTAAGCGTGGGCCCATCCGGCTTGAGTGCAGGGTTGCCGGCTAGAGCATGGGATCATAGACATGACCCCAAAGGTTGCTGGCTTGAAGCACAAGGTCACTGGCTTGAGCAAGAGGTCACTCCCTCTGCTGTAGGCCCCCCACTCTGGCTCAAGGCACACATAAAAAAGCAATCAATGAACAACTAAGGAGAATAAGGAGTCACAATGAAGAATTGATGCTTCTCATCTCTCTCCCTTCTGGTTTGTCTTTATCTCTCTTTTTCTCTCTCTCTCTCTCACACACACACACACACGAAAATGAATTCATATATAATATACTACCTATACACTTTAGAGAAAGAAATTCAATCACTTTATGATTATACAACCAAAGAATTTAAGGCCTGACATATAATTTAAAATGTAGCTCCCAAAGATAAAACAACTGTAATGCTCTTATTCATTTTAAATAAGTGATGACTTAAAATTTGAGAAGAATCTATAAAATAGGAGTCATCAGTTTTTAATTATTTGAATACTTCAAGTTTATGAATATATTCAGATAGGATCAAATCACATGCTTAACAGCAATATAGAACAAAATGGGATTCTGCATCCTAGCTCTTTGACTGCAATTGTCTAAGTAATCTAATGGTATTGCCCTGTGCATGGAATCAGACTCCTAAAGTTGGGAGAAATTTTTTGGATACAAAGGTAGAAAACTAAACAAAAACAAAACTCTGCAGTATTTCTATTGACCCATCACTCGTGGCATACTACCATAATACATTTTTTACCAAAAATCTTCCATCTATGAAGGAAATATAACCCAAACTTTATAATAAACACCAATAAGAAAACAATTTGGTTGGTGGGTACACAATGCAATATACAGACCATCTATCACTGAAATGTACACTTGAAACCTATATAATCTTATTAAGGAATATCACCCCAAAATTTTAATGAAAAGAAGAAAACATGGTTCATTCCAGAAAATTTGTCTAACGTCTCACTTTGCTAGAAAAGATCATTCTGTAAGGCAACTTTTGTCTTTGTGAACTAAAACTCCTGAAATACTAATGGTGTAGTACTTTAGTAACATTGTCAATACAAATAATAGCAACTTATATGAGTAATACTAACTTGGCCAAATTACAACATACAATAAAATAAATATAAAATGTATCACAATACCAGCTGCTCTTCTAAGCAAAGAATCTCTTGGAATAACCACAGGTTCTGTTTCTTCCAAGTCACTTTCCGACTTGGATTCATCATCAGACCAAGGGTTCCGTTTCTTCATTTTCTTTGTATTAGGTTTGCCAGATGATGTAGGTACTTTTCTCTTTCTCACTCTGGTACCTAAAACCAAAAGAACAACAACAATAGTATATATCCATACTTACACAAATGTCATTAGCAAAAATAAAACTATTATAATGAAAAGTTCAGTATAAAATAACATATGTTCATGAACATGGAGATATTACTTAAAACTAATTAGAAGAAAGCACAATCAAAAGTATCTAGTAATACCCTGTATATATAAATTTTCTCAGAAAAAAACTGTGACAAATCCTCACCAGGCTCCTTTTTCTCCCTTTTGGGCTTGGGACCTTTATTTATAGGCACAGACTGAATCAATGTTTCTTCTCCTGTACTTTCTATTGGTGTTCCACTGAATTCTTCATCAAATTCCACTTTTACTGCTGAGGTATCAAGATCACCCTACATATTAAAAAGAAAATCAAACCAAGAATGAAAATAAAAGTTAAATCACTTCGAACCTTAGAGATACATTTCCAGCCAATTGATTGCTTCTTTATATTATATGAGTAAAAAATAATAAAATGTAATTCTACTGACGTCTTAACAGATCTTTGATCAGACCATGTTTTACTTGATATATCTGTAGCAAATGGTATTGCTTACCACTCTAATCCTCTGGTACACACTATTAGATGACAGCTACCTAAAAGCAACCATAAAAAAATAAGGAGGCCACTTTCTATTGTCAAATGGGGCTTTCATACCAACGGCTAACTATTCCAAAAGGTACCTGCAAAATAAGTTGCTATAGCTGTGGTCTCTATATACTAGAAAAATCTCTTTAGATTATTAGAAGAAAATAAGCAACACAAGCATGCACTGCTAGGCGTTATAAAACTACGTCCTCTGACTAAAATTATTGAATGAGAGAAAGAGGAGGCACGTCACTACAATACAAATAACAAATACAGAGGTAGGTATAACAGTGGCCCATGGGAAGAAGGGGCAACTCTGCCTAGAGCAGGACCGGAGAAGACTCCATGAAGGAGGCTTCTGACTGGGCTTTGAAGTAATCACGTTTGCCTGGTGAGGTGAGTGAAGGAAGAAAGAGCGTCCCAGGCAAAAGACAGAGTGGCATGAGCTGCCACATTGTTTACAGAACTGCCAGCAGTCTGCGTGAATCCAAGGCAAGGCGAGAGGAAAGATGAGCCGTACAAAAGCACAGAAAGGCACGGAGGAGCTAAGTCACTGCCACAGGAGCGTGTGTGTTGTCCGTGGGGACCCCCGGGGAACTTTTAGGTATCTGTGCAACGGTCCCACTTTTGGAATGATGCCTCTAGAAGTTAAGAGAGAAGATTGAGAGGAAGGAAGTGGAGAGGTAAAAGTCATGATCAGATGACTAGAGAGACAGCAAGACTACTGAAAAGGGCCACTTTCAGTCATCTTAGAGAAAACACAGAATCCTAACTCGCTGTCAAGGGGAACCAAGGTAAGAAGGTGGATTTTGGAATTGCTTCATAGGCAATCAGTATGATTTAGTTACTAATTAAATGGGGAAATTCCCAGGTTTTGGGCATATATTAGTAATGGCTGATAATACCAGTAACTGAGATAAGGCACAGAGGTGGGAAAGGTGATTTTGAAGTCTGGATATTGAATCCAGTTTCAGAAATGCTGAGTTTGAGAGGCTCTAGGTATTCACCTGACTACAGCAGCCTGCCCCTCCTGAAAAGCTTAGGGACATAGACTTCAGAGAGTCATTGTGTGAGTGGAAAAGCTATGATGTTACTCAGGGGAAGTATGTACAGGGAAGAGAACAGGGCTGAGAACTGAGCCTGACAAACACCACATGAAGAGGAAAGAAGACCTTTTCCGAAGGAGAAAGCAAGTGCACGTCTCAGTGAACCTGTGTGTGGCAGGGAGCCAGGTAAGAAAGAAGACCTCAGTGTATTAGAACTCCGATACTGTAATGCTCCTATGCTTCAACTATCAGCTCTGTACAGAGAACTTTCCAGTCTCTCACTCCAGCTCTTGGACGCACTGTCCCAAGCTCTAATTAGACTGTTGGACATATCCATTTACATAACCCATGGGTTCTAAACTCAAGATGCCCAGAAAAATTTGCATCTGTCTTTCAGAACATCATGCCTCCTGTTTCCTCAACTCTGAAGCATCTCAGTGTTTCCTCCTCCTGCTAACTCTTGCCCATCTGCTGGACGGTAGGTAAATAAGTCTCTCACTTTTCAATCCTCAATAGCACCAATCAATGCCAATGACACAGGATGTGCTTGATGATCTTTTAACTAATAGTAAAAACAGATAAATAGTAAAAATATAATAGCTTACTTTAACAGTCAAACAAACCCTCTTCTGCTATGAGACCAGCTTAATTAGTCATGATACAGTCATAAAATTTATATTTTAAAGACGATATATATATATATTTCATGATTTTAATTTAGAATGCTGCTTGCTGAGTAGAATATTTCTGTTATTTTTAAAATGGAATCAAGTGGGTAGCTTTTTATATATGTGTCCTTGACTAATATTTTCCTTCTATGTATCAACTGCTTTCATAAAACAAATGATCTATCATAAGTAAATATATTAGAAACATAATAAAGCATTATTTAAGCACACAGTAAAATTAAAATATACCAGTGGTTCTTAACCTTTTTTGAGGTACCGAACCCACCAGTTTCATATGCACATTAACTGAACCCTTCTTTAGTGATAAATAAAATATGATTTTTTTTTCCAAGTTCAAGACACAGGTATATGTTTTTTTACTGGTGCACAAAATGAGCCGTGCATGAACATCACCTTGCTCAAAGAACAAAACCAACAAAGTGCATGAACTCACAACAAATTACGGTATTACTTTATTCTGGCCTCTGCGGCAGAGGCTTCTCCAAACCCGAGACCGACTCATGGAACCCCTGGGGCTCGATAGAACCCAGGTTAAGAACCACTGAAATATATATATATATATACACACACACACACACATCATTATGGGGGTGGATTCTACCAATGAGCTAAAACAAAAGGTATGTCATACCTTTTTCTTCTTTAACAACTTTTTGCTGGCATCTGCCTTCATAGCAGTGATCTCAGGAACTATTCTTCTCCCGTAAGGTGAGGGCATTGTCTCTTCCAATTGAAGTTTCTTCACCTTAGGTTTACCAACTTTACCTTTTATTGCTTTTCCAGACATTCCAGCCATTATATCTTCTCGTTCTTGCGCTTCCACTTTCTGCAATATAATTTTAAAGGAGGCAGGGCAAGAACAGGTGCATAAACAACTCATTAGAAAAGACTACTGAGTAATTAAAACTAATTTTATTAATTCCGTAAAGAATAAAACTTTCCTTTCAAGTGATCTAAGATAGCATAATGGGAAGAGATAATAAATTTAAGTATAAGACCTTGGTTTTAGTCCCAGTGCTGTCAAAATAGCTTTGCATTTAAAATACAAGAGCATAGTAACTGAATGACCCATATCGTCCCTTACCATTCTAGGACCCTGTGTTGTATTAATGGAATCATGACTTCTAATGACATGGTATCATCAGAATCCCAGCAAATCATACCAAAAGGCAGTTCTGTTAAGTATGAAGCTACTCTTTACTATTGGTTAAACCATACAGAAAATATGAAAAATATTGTGCTTAAACAAGGTTGCCCTGGCAGATGCTCAGCGGTAGAGCATCCGCCTGACATGTGGAAGTCCTGGGTTCCATCCCAGGTCAGGGCACACAGGAGAAGCAACCATCTGCTTCTTCACCCACCCCACCCGTCTCCTTCCGCAGCCATGGCTTGAATGGCAAAGTTGGCCCCAGGAGCTGACGATGGCTCCATGGCCTCGCCTCAGGTGCTTCAGGTGCTCAGTTGCTGAGCAATGGAGCAGCTGTCCGGACAGGCAGAGCATTGCCTGGTAGGGGCTTGCCCATCAGGGTGCATGCAAGAGTCTGTCTCTGTCTCCCAGCCTCTCTCTTAATTTAAAAACAAACAAGGTCAGAAAGTATGAAAATTAAAAGGACCAATATAGTAAGATTGAACTAAAAAGATTCTGTGTAATAATGAGTATATAATCAAGATTAATGTTTAAAAGTCTTTATCTTACAAAATTATTCCTTCAAATAACTAGCATGTTTTGAAAGGTACTAGGGAAAATGCCATCTTAATCTCTTGAAAAGTTATTTAAGAAATCCTTATAGCATGATAGCTTAACAGAAATAACAAGCTTTGAAATCACAGATCTGGATTTCAATTTATGCACTTCCAGTTACTACTTATAAATCTTTGGGAAATAACATTTATAATGTATAAAGCACCTACTTTATGTGCAACGCATTAATAAACATATGATGCCCATTTCATGGATGAGAAAACTAGGATTATGAGAGGTAGTAATTCCTCTTAACCATAATGTTATAATTCCTCTCTAAGCCAATTAACCTAAGCTTCAGAATTTTCATCTATATAACAAGTTAATAATAAAAAACCTCTCTAAGTTGAGGTGGTAGTAGGAATCACTCTGATGATTACAAAGAATGCAGTGCCAACCTACAACAGATTCAATTAATTGTATCATTAGACTTTCAATGACACAGATCAACATGAATTTAAGTCTAAATCATTTTAATGTTAAAAATATGTCCAGAATAAATAAGCTGTTTGGACCTACTTTGTTAATTAGCAAATAATAAAATAAGGTGATAAATTAAAAGTGAAAGAGCAGTATTATTCACTGGAATTGTTTTGAGTGGTACCATTTCAATATAGTAAGGAAATATATGGCCATAACCACAAAATGTTTTCTGTCTCATATTAATAGTGATCAGATTTAAAGCAATATTATCATTAATGTTAATCAGGAACAACACTTTTCCTTTAATATATGCTTATTTAATATTTGATGGATATTAATTTTTAAATGTATAAGTGAGCAGGAAAAAAGTCTCAAATTTTTCAAAATCTAAATCATTAACAATATAAGAAAAGCATAAATCAAGGCATACTTAATATTTGTGGCACTTGAAATATCATTAAGAAAACCCAGAACAATAGCACTAAAATATTCCAGAAATTTTATTAGGCAACTTATAGACCACACTCATCTTAACAGTTCTAATTCTGACTTAGGCCATGAAAATAAAACTAGAGTATGTGGACAATAAATCAGTGAAACAACTAAAAAGTAAAAAAATTTCATATGAGTAATAATAATTACCTTGTGCTCCTCAAAATTAGATAATCATACTGCTACATTAACTTAATTCTAAAATTTTAAGTGAGTTAATTGCTTAAAAACAATTGAACAATTTTAGAAAATGTTTACACGTTTTCCTTTCTCTACATTTTTCTTTTATTTTTTAAATTAGAATTCTACCTGGAGAAAAATAAGTTATAACAAAAACTATTAAAATTTATCTGTTACAAGCCCAAAGAAATTATCATTCTACTTTCTGAAAATCAAAGTACCTCTAGTCTATCATGTATGTGTGTACACACTGCTTTTTGGAGGAAAAACATTAAACTGAATTATCATTAAGCTACTCTGAAGTTAGTTAAGAAATTTAAACTAATGTAAAGTATTAGTATTTAATTTATTCTAAATTTCAGCTCCATACCAGACAGAACTTTGCTTTATATAGAAGCTTAATTCTAATTCAGCTCATACACAATTGAACCTCACAAAGTTGAAGGAAACCGAGATAATTAAAAAGAATTTTCATTCTGGTTTCATGAACATTTACTTTTCTAAATACGTCTTAATGGAAACTTAACCTACATCCAGTTCTTCAACAAATGCTGCTAAATCTTCTTTCCAGAGGTCTGAAGGAGATTTTCTTTTAAGATCATTGACCTCTCGCCCCTATGATAAAGAAAGTAGTATGATTTAAACATGTGACAATTTAAAAATGTATAAACGGTAAATCAAAGTACTTGCTTTTGAGAAAAGAAAAACAAAGATATGGATAGCACTGAAATATCAGTTTCAAATTATTTAACCCACAAAAGTTCATACTTTTGAATCTCTCTGTTTAATGAGTTCTTCAACTTTTTCTTTAGTAAGACACCATAGAGACATATTTAAAATATAATTAAAATCAGGGCCTGTAGGAGTTCCTGAATCAGAGGAACTATCATCATGCTGGTTTTGTGTTTCCTCCTCTTCTGCTGCCTGTAAAAAATAATAAACTTCATATTAAAGTCCTGGATAGCATCAAATCATTGTTAAATTTTACTGAATACTGATTGTAAAATTCCATTAGTGCTATACTCTTAATGCTACATCTTCAGTTGATAAGAGTCTTTTAGATTATCACCAAAATTACCTTAAAAAATACATTTCCTATAAAAAGTTTAAATTTTCTAAAAATGTATAATAAAGCCTTCAAAAAGAGTGGTATATTCAGTCCCTATTTATCTAAGTATGTGATAAAAAGTTAACTGCTTGGCGCAGGCACTATAAGTCATGAATTGAGAAGACACCACATCTTAAAATTAATATAGTGGGACTAATGTTTTATCACAGCATCTTGTCAGAATTTTATATTTAGTGAGTGAATGAAAAATTTGAAAACAAAATAAATATCACTTATGAAAAATGTTTTACAGTTATTCTAAATATGCTAAAGTAGAGTCACTCTTCAGGGATGAATTTTTAATAAAAATTCTCTAAAGCAACACTAGTCATGTTATGACTAAGAGAAAGTTCATTTAAGAATTTAAGAGCTGGTGAGAGTATGAATTATGAGGGCTACTCCAAAATTTGATGTATAAGGTCGTTTTTACGGAAAGGACTGCAATAAACAATTCTCAAGCTAATATTAAATTTCAAAATCCAATAAATTTAACAGAAATTATAGGTGACATCACCTTTAAAATAAAAATAATTAAATAAAATTGCATCTAAACTGTTTAAGGCACTCAGATAATTAAAAATGACTGACTGAGTTAACATGATATTCCATAAAAAAAAAAAGTTCACTTTTGGTAACTAAAAAAGAAAAAAAGACCTTTAAATTTAAAATATTCAATAAAATATTGTATATACGAGTCAAGTTTAAATAAGTATACTTCAGAAGAAAAGGGATAAAAATTGCAAAGCAAGATGCCTCATGACATAAACAAAACTATAAATTCATTAAGTAACAGTAGCCAAATAAGGAACGTTGTTGTTGAGCTGATAGTTCCTAGATAACTCATGAGAAATTAATTCTCCAGTTTTAAAATATTTGTCATGAAACAGTGTTGCTATGGACTATTTAGGCTGTTACACTACTATTAAAAGATTATTAGAGTGTCATAAACCCCTGTTTAGAGCCATACCTGGGAATCTACCTCGTCTAGGCCTTGATGACGCCCAGGGTATGGCTAGTGAGCACTTTAAGAGTGTGTAGCTACACTGTTCACATGAAGGTGGGTAAGGTTACTTCAGAAATAAAAAATAAACTGCTCAAGGTTTAATGACCAAATTCTATTCTGTTTTTGAAAAAAAACTGTAATCTTCTAATTATCTGTTTTATAATTCTCTCTTCTCCAATTCTACACAACAGGACATGCTTGTGAGGGAAGTTTTGTTACCTGAACCCCCAAAATGAACCCATGACCAAGATGCTGAGAAAATTTTGATGGTGACAATGAAATTATTAAAACTAAACACTAGGTTTTACGCATGAAGTCTATTTCCACCAGAAGGGCATTCTCAATCTCTATAAATACATTTCTTTTAAAACTAAGCATATATTCATTAGCTCACTGACTTTTTAAAGATATAGTTTAAACTAACTGTGATGCAGAAGGGCAAGTAGTGTATAAGCTATAATTTACGGTTTAAGAATGCAATAAAACACTGAAAGAAAAGCAAAGTGCTTGGAGCATCTTAATTCTGAATGCTTCCCATCTTATCCTATCCCTTTTCCTCAGATGACAAATAAGCCTATTATCTTAATATGCAATTTATTCTAATTTTACTCACTCTAATATAAAGCATTCTACCGATTGTCTAAAACTGGGGGGAGGAGAGCAATAATGGTATAAATGATGCAGCATTTCAATGCAGTTTCTGAAAAATCTTATGGTTGAGAACTCAAATGTAGGAAGGTTTACAATTTCAGTTCTAGTTACATCACATGATCATAATTGTATTTTAAAGATAACATTATCAGTATCATATGTATACAATAGTGTAATTAAGTATCCAAAAATTTAATCATTTCCGATTTTATTCCTTTTGTACATTTGTGTTCTCAATCACAAAGCTGTACAATAACACAGCAAGAAACTAATATTGAGGGGACTCTCGAAGTTTCAATATTCCATTCACTGAATTTATATTAGTACTTCTGATCTGAAATGGACAATTTAATTAAGACATCAGACTTTCAATCTGAAGTTCCAAGGTTTCAATCTCCAGCCAAAGATCTAAGCACAGGACAGAACATAGATGGTGCTTGATAAATACTAAAATATTGAACAGTGTCCCTACTCTTCCCAGAGTGAACTGAAACAGACTGAGTGAATGGTGACTGGATACCATACTATGACCAGAGAATGAACAGTGTGAAATGATTTATGTGCTATCAGTGTAGTTCCCAGAGAATATACATGCACCTCACAAAAGCCACCACCACAACTAACACCCTTTAATGGCAGGCTCAGAAAAAAGGCCAAGGAGACTGAGCTACCTTCTCACACCTGGAGTCATTTCTCCAGGGCCTGGTTGAGTCACACTGGCAAAGTGCTTTGTGGTGGGTGTGCACTGCAAATTCCTGTACTGTATCTGTTCTGTGGATAAACAGAAGACTTCAGTCTCCAAACAGACAACTTAGCACCTTACGCAGTATTAAATTTAAATTTTAGGGGTTGGGTTACGGTTTGTTTTGGAAGTTGCTTTTGAAAGCTTCTCTGAATGTCTTGTTCTGCAAATGATTACCTTTTCTTGTGCTTCTTTCCAGGCTTTCACTGGGTCAGATTCATAACCTCTCTGGACTAACATTTGAATCAAATCTTTCTTTGACCTATTCTCTATGTGAGGGAAAAATAAAGTTAGGATCAAGAAAAGAGATTCAATTTGTATTTGTTTATATTCTACTGATAAAAATGTCTTCTATTTAATAAAGTTTTTCCATTTTAACTAATGTTCAAATTTTTAAAAGTTGCATCTTACCTATAGTAATTTTCCCTTGTATCTTCTCTAAAATAAAACGAGCTTGATTGTTAAGCTTTGTAGATTCTGCTCCCAACATCCCTACAAGCCACTCCTTACGTAAACCATAATAACTTAATCGTAAATCAAAGAATTCTTTCAAAATGTCTTGCACAGTTTCATACTTCTTCAGACATCCCATATGATCAAAGAGTACCTAAGCAAAACACAAAAGTTTTGAAAATTACGTAAATCTGCACTGGTATTTTTAACTTCTATGACATCTACAGGATTTAAAATAATACACTTAAACACACACCACCCTTAAAAACTGTTAAACAAAACCAAAACTACTAAGCACATTTCTATAAATATTCCTTTGGTGACTCCAATAAACTTATAAACTCAATTCTCAAAACTGCATAAAAAAATTTAAATAGCAATAGTTTTAAAAGCTAAAAGCAGGTCCTTAAAAAGGGTTATTATTTAATGTGACTATAAAACCACCTAAGAAAACAATGTCCTAACTAAAAATAAATACATTTTATCTCTAAGTTTAAAATTTTTAAATGTAGTTTTCTCTCCCATATACTCAATGGATGCACATTTTTCTATTTTTATAATTGTGCTATAATTCACCCAAACTTCCTCAATTATTTTGGAAATGTTACTTCTTCTCTATCCTTTTTCTCCTTTTTCCATCAGCTTTTCTTGACGTATTATGGCACTTTTTCTCAGGCACTGTACTGTTGCTGGATTTTTTTCTTTAACTCTTCTTCAAATCTAGAAGCTAATTGGAAATGGACGGCAATCGAACAAGGGTAATCATAAATGTTAACTTTCTACCTTCCTCCCCAATTATGTATAAACACAAATATGCAAGTTTAATACAGCAGATTAGAAGTATGAGGAGGTAAGTACTCCATAATTAAAATGCTAATAGAAATAGGCATAAGCCCCTGAAACGCCTACAGCAATCACTCTCATAACTTTCAGTCGTGTGTATATCCTAGGTGTTCAAGCCCAGATGCACAAACGCAGAGTGGGGATTAAGGGTGGTGGACAATGGTGGAGGAAAAGCAAAGAGTGTACCTCTCAATTCTACAGCCAGTGTATGGGGGGGTGCATCCAGACTTACGATAGCCACTCCCATCATGAAACCAATTACACAAACTTAACTTTTGGCATGCAAACAAAGTTAAATAGTAAATCTAAACAGTTACCATGGAATTACAAGTAAGAGTAGTTTGAAGTTTAAAAACTTTGTGTAATCCAGCAGCTTCTGCTTGTGCCAGCTTCTCTTCAGTCATTTTCACCACAAATTTCACAGTTGTATCAGTATGATATTCTTTATAATCAGAAATTAATGCTGGTGTTTTATCTGTTCCATTTAGCATAGGTTCTAAAACCTGTTCTTTGTATACCTATAAAAGATTTAAAAATAGGTAATGCTTTTCATGACACATACTCATGTTCTCATTCCTCAAGTCATACAATTTTTTAAAAAATTCTCAGTTCCTGTGGACAAAAATAAAAGGGGAAACCCGCCATCGTCTCCTGCCCCATTGCTATGGAAGACAACAGATGGGGCTCTCAATAGTGGCAGATGATGTACAAGGTAATGATGCTGATCTGCTCCTACTCCAAGGGGCAAGGGGAAGGCTGAGCACAGAAGGATGACAACACATCAACCAGAACTGACAAGAGATGACATCATACTTTTAGATTTGTAACAGCTGGTATGAACTGACATGAATTTATTGGTCAAATTTTTAAGGGTTTAAAATAATTACATTGTTTTCCTCAATTCAAGATAAAGGTAACAGTCTCTTTAAAAGCTAGTTTAAGTTATTCTACATTTACATATGTTCAAAAAATTTTCACTATTTAAATATTCAAAGCACAAATACAATAGAATGGATCAAAATGTATACAGGCCTAGTTAAACATTATACAGAATTAGGGTAAACAAAGATGGAATCATATTCTTACCAGAAAGAACTGCTTAATGCAATCCCTCTTCAGAGATAGCTCACATACTAACCTGTGTCCAAGTCCTAACTGGAAGCTCAGTAATCTCTACTGTGTTTCTATCCACCACAAATATTTCACCACTGACAGCATATTGATTCTGACCAAGTTCTTGGATCGTTCCTTTAAAGTTTTTGTAGTTTGGAAGCTGCAAAGAAAAATAAAAATAATTCAAGGCTCTGACTTCTCTCCTGAGTGCCAATACCAGATCTGACTGCCTCTTAATCTACAGTGTACTGCTACTGACGGATCAATATGACTGCAACTCTTCCTCATCCTCAGTAGTCCCTCCCCAAATAATTACTCAGTCTAGATTTCACCGTTTCTGTTAATATAATCGGAATGTTTCTCCAACTTCAAAACCTTAGCATCACCTTTCCTAATCTTCCTAGAATGCTTTCTTTCCCAGCCCATTGCCTCCATACTCCTTCTCCCCTAGGTTAATAATTCTTTCAAATTCACACTTTGAAAGCCTTCTACAGTCTTTACTCAATCTAACATTCTACCTTTTTTCCAATAATTTGCTTTTCAGACCACTACTCTTCTTCCATATTTCGCTTAAATATTGTGAATACTCCCACTTTCACTCACTCTACCCAGCAGGCCTGACACATATTCAGCTCCCCACATGCCATTAATTTATATATATAAATCTTACTTATCTTTCTCATGCTAATTTAAAGTGCTCTCTCCCTCTTCTAAAGTTCATATTTGTTGTACCACTAAATAGTCAGTTAGGCATAGGGGGTAGGACATTTCTCTGGCACACTGAGCAACATCCTTTTGTCCCTCTAAGCTTCATGCCCCAATGTCCTGTCTTGACAACAGATTACACTGGGGAACAAAATTTTTGTTGCATCATAAAAACACTTGTTTTTACCTAAATTGAGTGTGCTGATCTCAAATCTGACATTAGTTTATCTCTGTAAGCTACAGTATTTTTGCAATTCAAGATCTTAGGTTTTCACCTTATTGTAAAATTTTCAACATTTAGTTTAACATAATGAAGTAGAATGTCTTCTTGGGCATCATCTTTGTGAAAATACAATAATTTACATAATGCACTAAAAGATATGATTGCATCAGAATGTGTCTACAATTTCGAAATAGAACATATTAAAACACTTATTTTAATCATAAAATTTGTGCAAAACTTATTTAAATTCCATTCAGGCAAAAATTTGCATTTGTAGCTCTTGCATTTGTGTACTTGTTGAGGACAATCTCGTTTGATGCTCCAGCAGTAGTCTGCTCATCACTAACAGCTCCAAGATTTTCAGGAAACTTATCAAGATGACTGTTCAGGAAGTGAATCTTAATGCTCATATTACATCCAATGTTGCGGAAAGCCAACAGCATCCTTCGAACCAGAAGTTCATAGTTTTCTGTTTTGTTGCCAAGGAAGTTCTTTGTAACTGCCACAAAAGACTGCCATGCTGCTTTCTCCTCCTTGTTTATCTTCCTGGCAACTTCTTCATCACGTTATGAGGGTTCGAATTTGAGGTCCATCAAATACACCTGCTTTTTTCTTCTCAAAAGGCAGAAAAAAGCAGAAATAATATGTTGAAAGCATTCCCTTTCTCTATTCAAAGCCTGAACAAACTGCTTCATTAAGCCAAGTTTGATGTGAAGTGAAGAAAAAATGATCCTGTCTTGATTAACTACAGGTTCATTCACAATATTTTGCATCCCTGCTTCCAAAGCTTCACGTTTCGACCACTCCTTCTGTGTCCAGTGTTTCTCCCAAGCTCTGCTGTCCCATAAACACAGAAAACAAGGATATTTCGTGAAACCTCTGTTGTCCTAGCAGGAAATTTACCACTTTAAGATCCACACAAATGATCCAGTTATGCTCCTCATACTTCAGAAAGTCGAGGGCAATTTTTATGTCATTATAATCTTCTCACAGATGAGCTGAATAACCAATTGGAACCGCTGCATAAACGTTACCATCGTGTAGGAGAACACATTTCAGACTCCCTTTAAAGCTGTCAAATAGCCGCCTTTATGTTGGACTGTAAGTGGTAACACCTATCTGGCTGAGAAGACTACTGATATCATGACAGTAAACAAAGTGTTTGTCTTCGGAAAAAAGTCCACAAAAATTTGTTCATGCTTCCTGAAATGGAATACTTTAGCTGACTGGTAAAGTGCATTCTTTTCTTGAAGCCTGGAGGCTAATAACTCAGCTGCTTTCTTTGATAGATCCAAATCTCTTACTAAGTCATTCAAGTTGGGTTGGCTAAACTGCTGAGGGGTTAATGACTGCTTGGCATCAGAAGGAGACCCTTCAGATTCTACAACCATTTCCTCGTGCATCTTATCAAAATACACTTGATCACCATGTTCACTTTCTTCATCCTTAGAAGAAATAAAACCATTGAAAAATGGAACTGGGAGTGTCTCAGAGTGTGGGATAGGTCGTATGGCTGAAGGAATATTAGAATATGCGATCATATGCCGTTTTTTCTTGCAGATGCCCTTAGTATGGGTCAGACAGAAACAACAGTCACTGCTGTGGTTCTTAGGTTCACGCCAAACCATGGGAATACCAAAAGGCATTCCTTTGCATTTTCCTTTTGTCCAGTCATGAACCATTTCCTCACAATTATGACACTCAATATGAGGAGCCCAATTCTTGTCTTGATTGCCAAGGGGAACTTGAAAATATGCAATATATGCACGTGTCACAAATAATGAAATATTGTGCCTGTGATGCTTAAGTGTGTAACAGCCACATATATAACAGAAGGTGTCAGGACTATTCTTACATTTACGCCTACTCGGAGAAGCCATGATTCAATCTTAAAACAAAATAAGAGGGTGTTGTGATCAGATAAAAATTTTTTACATTTAAAAACAACTATAATTATGAAAAAGTGATGTTTGTAAAACATTAATTGCCTTGTAGTTATGTTCAGTCCAAGAGTCGTTGTCCTTTAACTCCAATTTAAAAATCAATGCATGCCATTAACTGTAACAAAAAGAAATTAAAATTGTATAAAACTAGAGCATGCACCAAGAAGCAGATTTCAGATTTGAAATCAGTGATGCAGAAATAGTATATATAAACAGTTCTAAAACCTCATGCAACAGAAAATGAAAAAAAAATTGTTCCCCGGTGTTATCTTTTTGAAGATAGATCAATTTTTCACCTCACCACTTAGCACAGTATCTCAAAGATAGATACAGGTAGATATGTAGTTAGGTAGGTGGTAGATATATCAGGCACATAAGAAGTATTCATTGATCAAATACACGGACATAAATGTTCTAACATATAACTGAAAGAATTAAATGCTATAATCATAAAGTAGTTTCATGCTTCGGTTAGAAATCTTTCAAAGTACCTTAATCCTTTGAGTAGTGAGTTTTTTTCATGCTCGCTGACCCCCAGAAGTATTTTTTCAAAATATGAAATTATTCTAGTTAGTTTTATTAACTTAAAATCATGTTTGTTTGATAACCAATTTAAGAAAACAAGAAGAACATACATTTGCCTTTTTTTGTGTGTGTGACAGAGAAAGGAACAGATAGTGACAGACAGGAAGGGAGAGAGATGAGAACATCAATTCTTTGTTGTGGCACTTTAGTTGTTCATTGATTGCTTTCTCATATGTGCCTTGACTGGGGGGCTACAGCACACTGAGTGATCCAGTGCTCAAGCCAGCAACCCTGGGCTCAAGCTGGTGAGCCTTGCTCAAACCAGATGAGCCAGCGTTAAAGCCGGCAACCTCGGGGTTTCAAACCTGGGTCCAGCGCAACGCTGTATCCACTGCTCCACCACCTGGTCAGGCACATTTGCCTTTTTTAAATGTTGTCTTACACATGTATGATCGTACTCTGGATGATCACACGGCACAAGGATGTACATGAACACTCATCCTACTCAAAGGGTTAAAGTACTTAAGAGGAAAACAGATTTTAAGTCATAATCTAATTTTTGTTTTCTTTTTGAATACAAAAATGAAATAAATCTTGGAGAAAAATACATTAAAATACTGAGTTTGGTTTTCAACATGGTAGATAGGTCTACCAAGTATATTTTTCAACTTGCTTATTTATATTATCTACAATGAGCACTACCATTTTTGTAATAAAAATATACATTTAAAAGTATTATGATGAAAATATTTCTAGATAATTTTAAATCACGTGGAAAATGGACACGTTTTTGAGAAGCTTTTCTTGGAGGGAGTTTGGGGGAAGAACTGAGCACAGCTAATGATGTAAGAAAAAGGAAAAAATAAAAAACATGGGAACACATTGAAATATATACAATGTGTTTTTAAGAATCCATACTACTTTACTATAACTCAGAAGTTGTGAACAAATCCTAAAGTTTCATAATTTAATCTCTATCCACCTTATACTTTAGATCTATGAAAGCCTAAAATATGGAGTATTTTTAAATTTTAATAATGACTCCCCATAAACCTTACTATCAGGCATTTTCTAAAGTTTATATCTTTTATTATAAGCACATATCAAATTACACTATAATAAAGTGATTATTGTCTATAATATGTTCTAAAATAAAAATGGTTCCATTACTTTTCTAAAATGATTAGACATTATCACTTGTTAAATAAGCAGTACAAGCAATAACTTCTAAATAATTACCATGGGATGAGGATCCAAGCCATCTAGCATGCGTCTGACATTGTTCACAATCTCCCTAGCATCGTAATTGGGTAGCTTGCAAGCCCATCCAGTACCAATGCCCTCAGCACCGTTTATTAGCACCATGGGAATAATGGGAATATACCACTCAGGCTCTACACGCTGATTGTCATCATAAAGGAATTTAAGCAGGTTGTCATCCACAGCAGGAAACAGCAGTCTGGCCAAAGAGCTAATGAAAGGGAAAAAAGTATATGAAAAAATGCCATGGTTTTTAGGAATAAAATTTTATACATAATTCAAGACTACATTTCAAAAATCCTTTTAAAAGAATGCATTTTTAAATTTTTTTATTACACTTACTGCTTCACAGTAAAATTTACCAAGCCTTATTACCAAATATATTTCTCTCAGGCACAAAGCCAGAATAAAATAACCCAATTTTACTTCTGTATTTACCTACCTAAATTTTTAGTACTGATAAATAACTTTTTAAGAATTTCCTCTTACTATGACTAAATCACAAAATCCATCTTCAGCCTAAAGAGTTAAAGGCAGGTCAGAAAAAATCCTTATATTCATTAGAACTGGTTTCACCAATAACCCATAAAAATTTAGATGAACAAACTTCATTCTATTTACTATCAAATAATTTAAGACATCCACCCTCAATAGAATCCCCAATCATACTTCTTCATAGTTACAATTTTATTAAACATTCAGTTAGTTCCAATAAACTTCCAATAGAAAGTTATGCCATTACAGCAGCAAGCTATTACCTTAACATCGTGAAAATGTAACGAGGGCTTGCAGCATCTTTACCTCCATGAAGCCGAGTTCCAAACTGACCGATAGGCTGAAGTAAGTTAATGTTGTTGCTTCCCACAAAGTTCTGAGCCAAATTCACAATAGTCATCATCAATGCTTGCTAGAGAAGAGAAACAGAATATAACATTAATATTTTTAATTTCTATATTTATTCTCTACTTATTTATTGTATTTTTCTAAAGTGAGAAGCAGAAAGGCAGAGAGACAGACTCCAGTCCGGCATGCACCCAACCGGGATCCACCCAGCATGCCCACCAGGGGGCGATGCTCTGCCCATCTTGGGCACTGCTCCATAGCAGCCAGAGTCCTTCTAGTGCATGAGATGGAGGCCATGGAGCCATCCTCAGCACCCAGGCCAACTTTGCTCCAATGGAGCATTAGCTCCAGGAGGGGAAGAGAAAGGAGAGGGGGAAGGATAGAGAAGCAGATGGGCGCTTCTCCTGTGTGCCCTGGTCGGAAATCGAACCCAGGACCTCCAGACACCCGGCCGACACTATACCCCTGAGCCAACCAGCCAGGGCCTATTTCTTCCTTATTTATTAAGTCCAGACTCTCAATTATTCTACATTTTCAAAGACCTTATAGAAGGAAAATTACTTCATTATGACTTTTTTTAGTTTATTCATTTTAGAGAGAGAAAGAGAGAGAGAGAGATAGAGAGAATGGGGAGAGCAAGAAGCATCAACTCCCATATGTGCCTTGACCAGGCAAGCCCAGGGTTTTGAACCGGCGACCTCAGCATTCCAGGTCGACGCTGTATCCACTGCGCCACCACAGGTCAGGCTTATTATGCTTAATTATCATTCTTCATGCTTGTAAGCATAGTTCTCAACTCATTCCAAAATTAATGCTTACTTCTCCATGATGATAAGCAGACATCTCAGCAACAGACCCAGCCAGCTGGGCAACTTTTACTTCGCGTTTATCATTCCTTTTGAAACAGGTAAATAAAACCTTTCGTTGGCCTGGTTTAAAGCCTATTTAAAAAAAAAAAAATTCCTTCTTTTAAAAATATTACTTCAAATATAGTTGTAATGTTTCTTTTAGCAACAAAATGTTCTATATAGTCAAGAAAGAAAAAATGTAGTTTACTTTTTGAAAAATAACTAATTGAGATTCTATAACAAAGTGAGTACAAAATAACATGTTTTGACAGCATTTCAATCTATTCCTAAAATGAAGTACCAATTGAAAGGCTTCCTTCTGGTCTTAAAGAACTGCTCAGTCTTATCAAACTTCTTTCATAAGAGATTCCAAACACGTGTCCAAAATGTCAGTTGTAACTAAAATAACAGCAAACTATCAATGAGTCTGAAACTATTATTAGAGTAGCCCAAATCAGGACAGCCCTTGAAAATAAGAGATGTATTGTGGGAATTAAGGCTAGGTTTAGAATCTCACTAATCTGGATACTCTTTTAACTAGACCATTTAACATGTGCCTTTGCACAAATTACTAAACCAGTAAGTCTCAATGCCCTCGACTATATAATAGAAATAATTACCCTCCTAATAGGGTGATCACAAGGATTATATGAGATAATGCAAGCAAAGCACTCTGCTTCCGGATCATTCTTCCAGGCCAAGGAGCATAGTACTAAACTTTTCAGTGTATGCTAGCTATCGTCATCATCATGGGCCCAGAGTATTGTAGAAACAAAAGAATGAGAAAATGGCCCCTTTCCTTGAGAATTTTATAATCTAATTAGGGAGGCAAAATTAACACAAGTAAAATAATAGGCACACAATTGTTGGCACAGAAGTTTAGGCATCTGGGATGAATTGGGACTGAAATTGTTAGGGAAGACTTCACAGAAAGAATGTAACTTAAAGCTAGAACTTAATGAATGAGTAGAATCATCTGCTATTAACTGAACAAACAAGGAACGCAAGAATCAACTAACTTGCTAAAAGTTATAAAAAAGAAATTTCAGAAGTGCTAGATAGAAGACCAAAATCTGCTCTACCAGGTAGCAGTTTCTAATTTCTATGTCAAATAAAATCAGTTTAAAGTACTGAGATTTAAGGGTCTTTTAAAATTTAGTCTCTGATAAATATTTTAGAACTTTTCAAAATAACATTTTTACTACTTATTTTAGGAAGTCTGCAATCAACTTGGAGCAAAAAGCTTTTAAAATTTGCCTTAAATTTTCCTGAAAAACTAAAAAAAGGTTTTAAAACATTGAAATTAAGAAAAATAAAAAATTTTAGTCCTCCCAAAGTATCTCTATAGCAACTTCAGGATTTTAAAATTATAGGCATGATTTAAAGTACATGAATTTAAAATATACTCAATATATACAAAAATGAGAAAGAGAGGATTTTAAATAACAGCTACTTACCATCAACAAGAGATGGTATAGATCTTTCATTGTCTGAGTTTGAGAAGAGAATCAATTCCTTGTTGATGAAATCATTGTATGTCAAATGCTTTGTTGCTGTACCATATAAAAATTGCTAAGAGAAAAGTTACATAGCAATGGTATCACTATTATTATTTCAATTTTAGTCTCTTTCTTTCTTCCCCCAGATCACCACTCTGTACGACTAACCTCTGGTAATCCATGTAACCTACGCTGTCTCCGATCTTCCATAAAATTTGTTAACCACTCTTTTCTGTCATCAATCTTCTTTTTACTGAATGCCTGAAAGATTCCAGGAAATGATTTCACATATTTAAAATAAATTTCATTATACAATTAAAATTTATAAAGAAAAATGACTAATTAATTTCTGGGAAATTTGGTTTTTCTAATATGCTTTTATCAAAAATACACTTGAAGAGAGGTCTTCAAATAAAGAACTATGAAAACAGGGCATAATTAGAGGGTTGGGGGTAGAGAAAAACAAAATTGATTAGATTGGGTATTAGAATTCAAAAGAGATATTATAGAAAAGCCAGACTTGGAAGAAAAGTACAGAAGGCAGGGGACATATATTAGGAGAGATTTCTTTAAATTAGCTTTATTACCAAGGTAATGGCAGCATCATCTTCAGGACCAGCATATCTAAACAAGATGCGGTGCCTTTCCATATCAGCAAAATATTCCTTTGCTTCTTTAGCTGTACTGGTACCCAAACCTGCACAATTTAGAAAATAAAAATGAAAATAAGCCAGAGGACAAATACTGTATGACCTTACCTATATGTGGAAACTAAGAAGTTGAACTCACAGGAAGGAGTAGAATGGTGGTTGCCAGGGGCTGGGGAAAGGGAAAATAGGAAGGTGTCTGTCAGAGTACAACTGTCAGTTACAAGATGTTAAGTTCTGGGGACCTAATGAACAGCACGGTGCCTACTGTTAACAGTACTATGCTGCACACTTGAAAACTGCTGAGAGTAGATGTTATTTATGTGTTCTCCGCACTAAAAAGGGGGGGTGGGGGGTAACTATGTGAGGTGATGGATGTGTTACTTAACTTGATTGTGGTGATCATTTTACAATGTATACACATATCAAGTCATCATGTTGTATACCTTAAATATACATAACTTTGTCAGTTATACCTCAATAAAGCTGAAAATTTTTTTAAATAAATCATGAACATCAATGGTTATTTAAAACCATTAGCTGAAAAAGCTGATGGATAAAGCTGGCAACACTTATACCAACTGATTAATTTTTGTAGACAAAGAAAAACTATATATTACATGCCTCCTAACATAAGTATATATCACCACCTATTAAATGGTTTTACCACATAAATCCAATTCACATCTGATCAAGCCTTCAATGTAACTATCAATTAACAGAGAATAAGGGGCAGAAAACCATACTTCATACTTAATGAAACTATAGGGATACTTAGCAAAATCCAGAATGTGAGGAATTATACAGGATAATCCAACTTTTGAAACAAGTAAGTTACAGGAAAACATATGAAGAAAGACACAATATACTAAAATTTAAGTAACTTATCAACCAAATACAATGTGTTTGGAGCCTGACTCAAAAAGAAATAAAACACTATAAACATTTTTAATATAAGCAGGAGAAATTTAACACTGCCTGAATATTTTAGGTTATTAAAGATATGATAATGGTATTATAGACATATATACATATATTTTTTTAATCTTTTAGCAATAGATATAAACAGATTATAGAAATAATATAAGGTTTGGGAACTATTGCAAACCAATAGGGTGGCAATGAGAAGTTTAGATAAAACAAGACTGGCCATGAAATGGTGACTGTCGAAGTACATGTATGAGAAGCCCATTACAACACTTGCTATACTTTATAAAATTTTCCATAACAAATATTTTAAAATTAGCAATAGCTACTATTTTTAAAGGCAAAAAAAAGAAAAACTTTCAAATATTGTATGATGTGCCAATAAAAATACATTTATATTAGCAGTGACTTCACAAAATTTAAATATTTTAAAACACAAACCTTTGTAATATTTTATTTTCCAAGCTTTCTGGTTTTCTATATGTTTTCTCCATTCATCAAATTCAGGAATACTGTAGAAGGAAAGTTCCTGCTTATTTTTGCTTGCCTTAAATTAATAAAAAAAAAAATTAGTTTTTCTGCTACTCTTTAGGACAATATAAAAATATATTAATATAAATAGTACCTTTACAATTGGAGTAATGAATTCTTCAAGAAAACCATGCTTCAGAAGTGATGGCCAATTGTGGTGGATGAAATTAATAAGCAGACCTTTTATGTGAGAACCATCTTGATCCTAAGTAAATGTTAGTAAAAAGAACAATAATAACTTTATAAAATATAATTACTTATATAACCAAATTTTAAAATGCATGAATGCAGCAGAGGCAAAATTCTGTTCAAATTCTACAACTGCATTTTACAAAACAGTAGATATTATTCCTCAGAGGATAGAAGTAAAGAATTTTTCTTAAAATTCAAATAAAGAATATATCTAATAATAGTTTTCCTTAGATAAACTGAAATCTTCCTGTCATTACAAAATATACTATTATTATATCTGTTTTACAGTTTACCTAATTCACTAAAAGAATGATTTAAGGATGGAAATACATAAAACATGGTTACAATACAACTTCACTGGGCAATGGAAGGCAAAATCCATGGAGAATAGGTATTCGCAAGTATTCCCTTGATATAAAAACTGCTACTTTCCTGCTTAACTTTACAAAGCAGTTTTTTTTTTAGCTGGAAGATTTTTCTCTATAAATGCTTTTAATTACAGAACATAAAAGAAAAGCATATGAAATTCTTCCTTTTCAATTTTCTGGTTCCTAGTTATTGTCCTTTAACTATTCAAGTGCTCCTAGTTTTTGTATATCCAAAATTATGCCATCATATAGAAATATTAACCATTATGCTAATGTTCCTTTTTACTTATAAATTTCATAATTTCCTTCTTATTCCTACTTATTGGTAGGCTTCATTCAACCCCCTAGTACTACAGTGTGTTCTATTCTTCTTATATTTATATTTTAAAACATTTTTAAAATATCTAAACCAAAAATTGGTTACCCAATAAATTAGACAATGTAAAATGTGCTTCACACAAACAGTTCCATTAAGCAATGTTTTCTTCCCCATTGATGTACAATCACTTTTACTTGTACTATCTTGAAGCAAGTCTCATAGAATAAATATCAAAGGGACAATATGAAAAATATGAGTTTTAAATACGTGGCGACTTTTAAACCAACCTGATCAGTCATAATCATAATCTTTCCATAGCGTAACGTTTTCAGAGATTCTGCATCATCATAACTTTTCTTGTATTGTAGACCAACTATTTTAATAATGTTGTTTATTTCTGCATTTTCCATGATCTGTACATAAAGGAAAAGAAATGAAAGAATTTTAAAGTGTTGATGTGTACAAAAAGGGAGAGAGAATTTACATTTAAAAATTCAACAACTTTAATAAAGTATGAAAACGCCACATATATGTATGGGCATGTATATACTGTATGTGTGTGTACATAGAACCACATACCTGTTTATGAGAAGCTTCTCGTACGTTAAGGATTTTTCCCCTCAGTGGAAAGACTCCATATCTGTCTCGCCCAATCACACCCAACCCAGACACCGCCAATGATTTGGCAGAGTCTCCCTCTGTCAGTATCAGCGTACACTCCAAGGAATGTTTGCCACCTAAAAGAAAGTTAGAAAGACATATAACCCACATTCCTCAATTTTTCCAATGAGAAAAATGAAGCCAGAAAACTTACTAATCACAATGATGATGGGGAAAGACTCTGAGGGTCATCTTACGTTATGCGCAGTACAGTTTGAACAGTAACTATATTTTATTGAATCCTTACCCCCTGAAAATTAGTAATATGTGGAGCATACAATACTACTGAAGTGAAATCATACTCAACAGAAAAGCCCATTCCAACTCTTTGTGGAAAATGAAAATTTCCTATAATTGGATAAATAAAAAATTAAAGCAAATCTTTTTTAAAAATTTGAACCTTACCAGCATCATTTGCATCATCCAGTTTGGGAATACCTTTGATTTTACTATACTTTACTGATGAACACTTCTTGTTCAGCTGAGTCTGAGCCTTAAATTTCACCCAGTTCAGGATACTTTCTACAATGCCACAGTTAGAGGCCTAAAAATAAAAAAATAATGATATATAAACAGTCCAATAATTCATACATATAGCGACAATAAATGTAATATGTGTAAACTGTGCAGTTATTGGACAAAACAATACTGGTGATAATAATGATGTGTCAGTAAATTTTATTTTAACTATACCAAAACACAGACACATGGAAAAGGGGTGACTTTACAATATATGAAAAAATCAATTATAATGAACTCCATGAGAAATATACCCAACTTTTGTTACAAGTTAATTTTGCTAACATTAACACAGTAAAGCTGATCCACCTTTGAATTTACCAGCTGGTAAATAATAGACACTGACATTACTGATTCCTGTCAATACAAAAATATGAATCTTGAATTCACAATGACAAAAATATTAACAAGAAGGGAACATTAGGATAAACTCAAGAACTTATGAATAGGCCTTATTCTTTAAAAAGTTTGGTAATGAGTATTTCAACATAAGTTGTGTGTCAAACTGCAGTTAATCAACATGTGACAACATGTTTACCCAAAAAGAAAAAAAAAGTTAAGAACCTCTAACTTGGAGTTATTTATTTTTCATTATACTGGGTAGTTTCATTTTAGGTGTATGAAAGAGTTTTCTGGAATGTCTGAGATATAAAAAGAGATGAAGTATGTTGCCAAATTTACACTTAATCTGCCAAAAATAAAAAAGTATAAAATCTAATATCAAATAAGTTCATAATAAGAATGTTTTTGAGGGCAAAAATTTTGAAAAGCATTACGTAGGGTAATTTGAATTCTGAATTGATTATTATCTGGCCCAAAAATACTACTTCTATTGGCCTTCAGCTACATTCTAAAAACAACTTTTGTATTTGTTTGTGATTTCAATAATGGAATTTGATAAGTATGTTACCACTATCACAATTAATCTTCCACCAAACTATAAACTTCCAAAGTAGAGGGACTGTGATTTATTCATCTTTACATTTTCAGTGCAAACACATTTAAAGGAACTTTATATATTCTTATTTACTACGTTTGTTATGGTACTGCTGAACAAGGGAACCGAGGCAAATCTCGCTTATATACAACAGATTATAAGAAGCTATTAGCAGCCACAAGGCCCAGTTATAAATCTAAGATTTATTATTTATTTGTATTCTTTGTTTTGGAAAGATTAAAGCAGCCTAAATAAATATATGCAATGTAAAATAAAATTTTTAAATATGTAGAATATGAAATTTTTGTTATAGATATGTTACCACAATTTTTTAAAAACACTATAATGGTAAAAATCAGTAGATCAAGTTCAAATAAGTTGAAATCAGAAGTCTGATAAGGGTGTGAACATTTGTTGGGGAAATATCTGGCTTCATAATGACCAATGCAGAATTAAAAACATAATTACCTATTTTAATTCTTAGCAAAATAATCAACTGTTTTATGAAATAAAGTTTACCCTTTGAAGTTTGCAGAATTAAATATATTAGTTTGTAGTATGAATATGCCTATACCCACAGTTAATATGAGAAACTAATCACAAAAAGAATAAGGAAAACTATTTAATTCTCAATAAAAACACACTGATAAATAATACAAGATAATATAAATCTACTCACTGCTTTGAAAAATTTTTCTGATAGTTGGCATTTGGACCCAAAACTTTTGGGCTGCAGAGTCATATTTTCCTTAGTCTGAGAATCAAAAGTTGGGTTTTCGATAAGGCAATTAATGAAAACCCATATGTGGTTTTTTACCTGTTGAAAACACACCAAAGAAAGGTAATCATAAGAACTGATATTATTTAATACTTCAACAGAATACATAAAATTATCACTTACTTGAAATGGTTTCACTGATACACCAGCTTTGTTCTTTTTCTTGACTACTTCAATCAGTTTACCAACAACTTGGTCTACTACATAATCCACATGCCGTCCACCCTAAAGAGAAAAAATATATAAAATCTTCTATAGTTAGGTTAGCAAAATATAGTCCTTACACATTCATTTTTTTTCTAGAATGAGTGTTTAATCTTTATAACAACTTTGTGAAGTATTATTAAACCTATTTTCCAGAGGAGTAATACGAGGGTCAGATCAGCAGAGTTGAGATTTAAAAATAACTTCTCTTTAGTCAGAGTCAATTAGCCAATTTCATACAAAGTAAAACTAATTGGGACAAAAGACGACATGGGAGTGAGAATGAATACTGGCATGGTGGTGGTAATGACACTCACAAGATTTAAACTTAGGGACTGTGGCAGTCATTGTCAATTCTCCATCCAATACCCACTCTCTTTTACTTTATTGACACATCTTAATTTGTTTTTAACCAAAAACGTGCCCAATTACGAAGATTCACCAATCTGGACTCCCTTGCAGCTACATATACCTACATGACCCAGTTCCAACCAGAGATGATAGTAGATGTCTACCAGATAGAGCTTCCAGAAAAACTATTGTTATACCTGATAAAAAGGGGAAATTTCAGTTGGCATATGAATTTGCCCAACCCAATTCTCTCTCCCTGGAACTTAGAAATGAGGCATAGAGGAACAGCAGGCAACTTAAAAGGCAAAGTAAAAGCTAGACGCTACAGGTGGCAGAAAAAGAAAGCCAGGAGCATAGGCCCCTAATGACACTGTGGTGTCACAGTACTAAACTAAGATTGCCTACCCAAAGTTCCTAGATATAAGAGGGGAAATAAAACCTTTACGTTTATGCCACTGAACATTAGGCTTCTATTACATACAATAAAATGCAATTATAATAGATACCAGATATCTGTTGACTACAGAAACTGATGTTTGATTATAAAAATAATGAACATTAAAAATGTTAAGACTGAACAAGGGTGACAAAGTAATATATCACTGCTTTAGCTTATTCTAGGAATACAGGCTTGATTGTATTGCCTAATAATATTTATTATGATCAATGGTTAAGTGCTTTTAAATGAGAGGAATTTCAGTTGATTTTGAAATTCAAAAGCCTAATGAGGAGGGTTTTAACCCCCCAGAATGGCAGATAACATGTTACACAATCTGATGCCCCAAAAAATACTCATCTCCTAGTCGTCTCTCCTCTACATTCTAAACTCAGAACACAAAATAAGGAATTTATCATTTAAAATTTTATAAAATATAAATGTATTCAACTATAAACACTAATTGTATAAACCTACTTCTCAATGAATGTTAAATTACAAGACAGCCATTTCACAGACAATAAGCTTTCATTTTCATAAATCAACTTTGCTTTCACCAAAGCAGATTTGGGAGGGTTTTGTTGTTGTTGTTTTTAATGAAGCATTGTTCCACCACTGACTTAGACATAAAAGAGAATCAGCACACTTACTTTTGTTGTTGCAATACTATTTACAAAGCTGATTTGCTGGAATCCTTTTTCACTCAATGTTAGACAAACATCCCATCTTTCATTTGCAAGTTCATGAATAACTTTCAGGGCCACTCCAGTTTCATCCAATTTGTCTTTCACATAAAGATCTACATAACTGCGAAATCCATTTACCTATTAATTTGAAAAACCAAAACAATAAATCTTACATCGGCAGTTCAACCAGATGAACACCATCAGGTACTCTCATAATTTCATTTTCCCTCATTCACAAGAGCTTATTCTGCAGATCCAAACCTTCATGACTTTCCCTATTCTACTCCTTAATTCCTACCCTTTAAAAAGCAACTCATTTCATATGTATTTGATAAAGAAAGGTTATGAGTTGATAACTGGACAGGTAAATTATTATAAAGTCTTTCCAAAGGTTAATTTTTTTAAATAACAAAGTAGACTTCCTGTTTGAGTTCAGATATAGAGATGGTTGGGGGGAAAAAAGAAGAAGCTTCCTCTCTTACAAGAGCTTGTCAGACAAATTGGTATTCTATGAACCCTCAAAAAATTGAGATCACAGGACCTTTGGCCATCCTATATCTGAAAAGAATCAGGAGTCCATAGGAACCATTGGGGCAGAAGTTGCCGAATGTCATATAAGACAGTAGGAACACTAAACGAGAACTTCTGACAAACTGCTACAGGACAAATGTGGACTAGTGATGGTGTGTGAACTCCTTGAGGACTGTAGTCATAAGGGGTTCCTACTCTTTTGCAGGCTTTCCCTCCAGGAACCCAAGCAGATTCTCAGAGGGAAGAGAGAATCCAAGAAGTTCCCCCAATGATGCAGCCACTGGGGATTCCACCCACACCCACCTCCCTTACCAATAAAACCCTAACTGGCCAGTGGAAGGATACTGCTAGGGAGCACTGGCAAAATACCACTGCAGCTGGAATAAAGCCATGCTGCCCAGCTTTATCCCATCCTGCCCCAAATCATTTAAGTTAAAAATAAAAGAAAAGACTTATTCTGTAGGGCAGGGAGAACACTGAATGAGAATACTAGTGGAGACATACTGCAACGAGAGAAGAGAACAGAGGGCTAAAGAAAAATCTCGACCTCTAGAGGAGGAAGAGAAATATTTGTAAAAGCCAAAGCCTTGAGACACAGGCCCACTGTGCACTCCAAAGTCTGTGACTTTATCAGACATCAGAGTTCCCCAACAACCTACCACCATGCTAGCAGGCCTCCAATAATAACAGTGGGTTTCAGCTGGAAGAGCTGCAAGAGGCATACCTTCCTTGAGGGGCAGCTCAAAGGGAAGGCCCAAAGCAAAGAGGAAAGCCAAGAACAAGGAAGAAATTGAAGTCTCTGCTGCCAACAGCAACAACAAACCTCAACACCAGTAACTACAGCAACAAGCTGCATACGCATCCCATTTTTGTATAGATTAACATAAATCCTCATACTAAAGCCTATTTACTCTACATCTACTACCCTATACAGCATAGCTGTTTTTCTACAAAAACTTACAAGGCATGCCAAAGGCAAAACAACAACAAAAGAAAAAACACAGTCTAAAAAGACAAAGCAATCATCAGAATCAAACTCAGATATATTACAGGTATTTTAGCTATCAGATAGAACATTTAAAATAACCATGATTCGTATATTAAAGACTAATGAAGAAGGTAGGCAACATGCAAACTTCAGCAGAGAGATGGATACTGTAAGAAAGAATCAAATGTAAATGCCAGAAATCAAGAACAGAAGACATGAAGAATGCCTTTGGTAGGCTCATCAATAAACTTGACACAATCATTAAAATTATAATTAGAGCATAAAAAACAATAATTAAATTACCATTTCATCTTTAACAAAATAAGGCAAAAGAAATTAAACGAACTGACACACAAAGAAAAAGAATGAATAAAGCAGAGCAAAACATCCAAGAGCTTCTAATAATACCAAATTGTATAATATGTGCATAAATGAAATACCAGAAGAAAAAGAAAGAACAGCACAAAAGAAAAACTGGAATAATGGCCAAAATTTTTCTAAAATCGGTGACAGAAAATAGATACCTAACAACATAAATGTAAACAAACACACACACACACAAAAATCCCACATATACACCTAAGCATATCATAGTCAAAGAAAACAAAGACAAAGAGAAAATCTTCAAGGTAGCCAGAGGAAAATGAAACACCTTACCAACAGAGGAAGAAGATATGAACTACAGCAGACTTCGCATCAGAAACCATGCAAGCAAGAAGACAACAGAGTGACATCTTTAAGTACTGGAAAAAAAAAACTGTCAACCCATAATTCTGTATCCAGTGAAATTTTTAGTCTTTAAAAGTGAAAGAAAACAAAGGCTCTTTCAGACAAACATAAACTGAAGGAATTTATTGCCAACAAAAATACCCTATAAAAACATTCAAGAAAGATCTCCAAGGAGAAGGCATATGATTAAAATCAGAAACTTAAGTCTCCACCAAGAAATTAAGAAAACTGGAAATGGAGTAAATCAGGTATTGTATTTTTCATTTCTTTAAAAGATAACAAAATGCTTAAAGCATTAACAACAACATCACTAACTGAAAAATTTCTGCCATCATTTCTTCAGCTGTTTCTTCTGCCTCGTTCTTTCTTCTTCTGGTGTTTATAGCATATGTAAAAGTGAAAAATGTATGATGGTAATGACACAAAAAATGGGAGGAAGATCCTGAAGATACACTCTTAAGTCCTTTCACTATATACACGAAGTGATCAATTATATGAGGGTAGAAAGTATTTTGAAACTGTAAACCCTAGGCAACCCCTAAGAAAGATTTAAAAAGAGGTATAACTAAACAAAGGTGGTAAAATGCAATCATTAAAAATAATGTTCAGTTATAACAGAAAAGGCAGAATAAAATGAAATAAGAAACAGAGAATAAATACAATGAATATAGCTAGCAAGATGTTTTTATCCAAATATATAAATAATCATTTTAAACTGAATCACCTAAACACACTAGTTAAAAAGAGGTTATGATATTAGGTTTTAAAAGATCTAACTGCAAGCCATTTACAGAATAACAAAGCCTTATTTCAGAAGACACTTACAGGCAATTTCTTTCCATTAAACATGACCTTGACCCCTTTGCATGAACCAGCCAAATCATAAGCTCTTCTGGTCATGAGGGCCACAATATCTTTGTCAAGTTTTTCCATCTTAAATTTGGACAGATCTGGTTGGAATGTTATGCATGTGTAATCTTCACCATCGAAATGTTTAATTTTGGCTTCAGAAGTCTTCATCATATTATTCATCCATGTCTTTAAAAGAAAAATTATTCAAATATTTCTATAATGCTTTTCTAATTTTATAATATATACTCAGCTCATGAAACACATTTACCACAACTGTATATATTTTTCAGCTTCACAACAAACCAAACAAATCTTTGAAATTGATATTAAAGATGAAAAAATTTTAAACACTACCATTATAACAACCTTGTGTTGAAAATAAGCAATATCTTTTTCATTTAAAAAACTTTCAATATTGTTAATAATATATCTTAAATTCTTCAACAACGCTCTATAGACTTTTACAAAAATAAGTAGATATGATGCTTTCCAGAGAAAATTATTTTAGCTGATGTAAAATTTCAAACTACTTTCAAATGCCTACAAGATTTTAATAAGATAAAATTTTTAAATATCAAGTTCATGAATCAATGATGAATTTTTCAAACATTCAAAGTAGATACATTTCAACTATCTTTGAGGTTCAGGGCATTTTTCACTAAAGCTTAACTAGGTTAAAAGAAAAGTCTATTAAGTAAAGCATTTTGTTTTATGGAAATAGGAGAAAGCCAGGCTTATATAAAATCTCCCAAGTATTCAAGAGTCTTGTATACTATGATGATGTGCTTACCATTTAAAAATGTGTATATGTCATTGCAATTTACCAAGATTCTATTATCTTAGCAAACAAAAATATATAATTATTTTAAAAAGGCAATTAGACACATTTCTATCATACCTGTTTAAAACTATGTTTGTATTCTTTGCAAGCAGTTTCTACTGTAAACTTTGTACTGAAAATATTACAAAGTTTTGCACCATAACCATTACGACCACCTGTAAGAACAATTATATGTGAAAGGGTTAATGAAAAGGATTTAAAGGCATTTTGTTAACTTGCCTACCATAGGACAGGTCTGTTGCAAAAGAGTTTCACTTATTGCATTATCTTAACAATCATCAATTGAATATTTCAGAGTACAGATTTTTTTCACTTAAATAAAAATTCAATTAAGATTTAGTATATATAGCAGCATAATAAAATATGTATTTTGTATATTAAATTCATCACAATTTTTTAATTAAGTTTGGTATCACTTGTAATCCAATATACTAAGTGAGTAGATTTCTATCAAAATCACTTCTCCATTACAAAATTTTAATCTGTATTACTTCCTAGAGGTTTGGCTTTAAACACACAAAAAACCAAAAAACTATCAACCTACTTGGGTAACATAAGTAGGAAACATTTGATCTAATCAAAGCATTTTCAACTCTAAGAGTCGACATTTTCAAATTTTTGAATTGATACCTAAAGACACAGTGGCTTATGAAATAACAAGCTCACATATACAAGAGTCACACATCTTACTTTCATCAATAATTCAAACCTTAATCTGTCAGCCAGGTTAGAGTTCTAGGAATTCTAACATAAATAAATGTACTGTAAGAGTTAAGCTTTTAAAATACCTGTCAGATTATAATTATACATGATATTTTTCCATGTATTAATTCTGAAAAGAATTTTTCTAACAAAACTACACAGATTTCCTCTTCTGTAATATTTTATATAGAAATAGTAAGAGTTTTTATGTTAAGAGCAATATATTTTAATGAAAATTCTAATCATCCATTCAGACTCTGTTTACCTGTAACTTTTTTCTCATCATCGTCATAGTTACTAGATGTTAAAAGCTGTCCAAAAATTAATGCAGGAACATAAACTTTCTCTACTTTATGTTCTACTACTGGAATGCCTTTCCCGTTATTCCAAATGCTTATAATGTTAGATTCACTGTAAATAAACAAGAAGAGTTTAGAGCTTAAATAGTTTAAAGACATTAATTTCCATAAAAAGTGAAGTAATCCAGAAGAAACCTAAGCAATTATAAGCAAAACAGCAATCATTACAAATTGAAAGACATTCACTCATCTTTCCAGAAAATATTTACTGAGGACACACATGTCTAGCCCTGAGTCCTAACTTAAATTAGGATCACTAAGATCTGCAAGTAACACTGCAAAATTTCTCAGGAAAGGAAACTCTTCTCAACCTCCCATAAAACAGTAAAAGCAATGAAACTTTTACAATAAGAAGTCAGCCAGAGATTCCGTTTTCTTCTCAATACATTAGCCATGATCTTCCTGATTCATTCTAGCAGCACACCACCTGTGAACCATAAGCTCTGAAGAGCAAACGACCATTGTCATTTTCACTTCCTTCCTAACTGCTGTAGCAGTACAGGTGGAAGGAAGGACATACAGGCTGAACCATATTCTATTTTCAGGCTAAATGTTAGAGGGTTGTTTATATTATGGCAATTGTTGTCCTAAACTAATTTTAATGGTTTTATAATATGTAGATATTATTAATTTGGGGTGTCTTTCATGGCTGTTTACTTAAATTGTATACTCATAACACAGAATAATATGGAAAAAGAATGAGAACTAAGCTATGTTATAGATTCTCTAAATTTAACCCATTAACTCTCACATTAACTATCAACATTCAACCTCTTCTTTACACAGAGTTCATACACACATGCATGAAGAAAAATTAAAATCTATATGAAAATGCTGAATGAAACTAAAAGGGTATCAAAAATGGACAGCACAGAAAACTGGGTCAATGAAATAAACAGCCTAACAATACTTTTTCCCATTTGAATTCTGCTTTTAAATTGACTTCCTAAATTAGGAATCTAAAGAGCAAAAATTACATCTCTGAAATAAAATTTATTTTAATAAAAGTAAGATTAATCATGTAATATAAGTACTAAAGAAAAATTAAGGAATGCCTTTATAGAATGAAATTCACAAAAGAATGATTAAAATTCAGAAATAAAAAATAATAAAATATAAAGATAAGCAATGTGTCACAAAATGCTTATCATCAATTTTAAATGTGTGTATATAAATTTCAGTTAAAAGCAGGAGAAAGATTCAATAATTTCTAATCAATAACTTGTAGACAAAAAGAAATAAAATAGACATGAAGTGAAAATATACTACCTTCATCTTTCTTCGAACCATGAATTTTTATTTTATATTGAAATAAAATAAATTTCTAACAGAAGTAGTTAAAATGGCAGAGAGGTAAATAAAAAAAACTGAGGTCTGATTGTCACTAAAAACCAAATAAATTTAGTTGTAATTCCATGTCACTTATGCCCATATAAAATATTTGTTGATTGAAAAGAAAGTTAGAAAGAAAGCAATAAAGGCATAGAAATACGTTGTCCAGAATCTGTAATAAACTAAGGTAAGAGCCACTATTTGGTCTATACAAATGTTTTTATAGCTCATTTCTTGATCATTTTGTTTTAACAGGATTTTCTGTAAACTCTTTTTAAAGTCCACGTTGTTAGGTTAAAGTATTCAAAACAAGTTAAGATAAAAGAACCAGCAATTGTAACCATGCTAATCAAGAATGTATTTAAGGAAAGTCCCTTCTCTTCCTTAGTTTGCAATCAGAATCTTTCAAATCTGAATTTTAAAAAAACTTAAAACATTTAATATCTATTATTCCTTATTAGGTTTCCTAAAACATAATAAATGATGGTGTTTTTTTCTTTACAGGGACAGAGAGAGAGTCAGAGTCAGAGAGAGGGATAGATAGGGACAGAAAAACAGGAACAGAGAGCTGAGAAGCGTCAATCATTAGTTTTTCATTGCCATTACGACACCTTAGCTGTTCATTGATTGCTTTCTCACATGTGCCTTGACTGCGGGCCTTCAGCAGACCGAGCAACCCCTTGCTGGAGCCAGCAACCTTGGGTCCAAGCTGGCGAGCTTTTGCTCAAGCCAGATGGGCCCACGCTCAAGCTGGCAAGCTCGGGGTCTCGAACCTGGGTCTTCCGCATCCCAGTCCGATGCTCTATCCACTGCGCCACTGCCTGGTCAGGCAATAAATAATGCTTTTAACTGATAATTTCTTAAATATGTAAGAAAAGAAATCTTGACAGCTAAAATATTTTAAAACTATCTTAAACTTCTGAATATGTTGTAACCTATAAGTATCCTACACACTTTTATCACATAAATTCTCAAGAATTTATTCATTATAGAAAGAATCCACACTTTTAAAAGTAAATGTAAAAAAAAATCAAGAACTTTAACAGTGTAGTTATGTGGTAATATTTTCATATAAGATACAGTTAACTCCATGATATAACCCAATATGTTATACTTTTATTATATTATTAATATTAACTATGTCATCTGAAATCTGATGGACAGGAAGGCTATTCCTGAATTATTAAATTTTCATGTTAGAGAAAAACCTTAAAGTCATGCTAAATTACTAAAGAAAGTATAAAGGATAAATACAATATTTTACAAAAGGCATGCTAATGAAAACAGGATTTTTAACTTAAAACTTCATTATTTTCATTCCTCTTCAGTCCTCAAAAGAAAAATAAAAAATATCACCTTAGTGAGATCTAATTAGCTGAACGCCTGGCATACATTTTATAATACTAGCAATTCCTAATTTACAAATGATGTTATAAATAATGAAATAGTCCAAATGCAGGTCATAGAAAGTAAATTTAACCTATAATGTAACTAGGATAATACTGGCAATAGCCCATAGCCTTGGGTCCCAAAGCAAAGTCAAGAAGAAAAGATAATTACTTCAGCATCTAAAACAGCATCAAAGAGGAAGAAAAATGGTCTCCAAGAGCTCACATAAAGTACTCTGGGGAAAAAGATCACAAAAGAGAGAAGAAACCATAAAAGTATAATGTTCTGGGTAACAGAGGCAAAAATAACAAGTTCTCAAGCAACAGGGAAACCAAGAAGCACTAACTGCATACACTATTCATTTCAGGAATATTCACAAATGAGGGACTACCTGAATAAAACAACTTAGCATAAAAAGTTAAACTTGAAATATACTTACGGATCAATAGAAACTTTAATACAGGTCATGTTCTTATCCCTCTGTTTATTGTCAGCTGCATTAACTACAAAATTAAATATTTCAACAAGTAATCAAATATGTAAATTTATATAAATAAATACTGCATAACTGCATATGCACCATGGCTTACAATAAATATTTACATATGGTAATAGTTAATGAAGATAATTACTTAAAACTTCTAATATAAAACCTTATTTTCCACATAATATTCTTCAATGTTATATTATACCAAGTGATTATCATGTCTTCTACCACCAAACAAGGAAGGGGACAACTGTGTGATATATAAAGACAAATTAAATAAGAACAACATCAGCAGTTCACAATCCCTACCCCAAATCTAAAAGAAAAAAATTGGATTTAATTATATTTTATCTTGGTAACAACTACTTTCTCTTGATCTCCTTCAATAAACTAGTGACTTTATAGACAGACTGAGCTAAAACCAGTCAGTTATTTTTGAATGACAAAGGTAAAGTCTTTAGCAGTCTTCAAAATCTTGGAATCCAACCAAGCACTGTAATTGATAATAATAGACTTGTAAGTATTAACCACTGTTCCTGTAAATTTGAACACAACCTAACTGTCAAATTAAACTTCAATCATAGGAGTATGTTCCTGAGAAACACTAAATGTAAAACTGGGTGGACAGCTGGGGGGCAATTGTGAAAAGAAACCAAACGTAAGTAGCCAGTTGTACTCTCCCACCCTTTTCTCAAAGACCCTCTGGAAGCTCATACCCACACAATTCTGCCTCCTGGGAGACCTCTCAAGTGGCCGTGATGAGGAGGCAGAGCAGTCTCCAGAAAGTCTGTGGCTGAAAACATTTCCAAAGTACATCCCCTAGGAGCCATATAGTCTACAGACGCCACTGTGATTTAATTCATGATGTGATCGGAGAGGAAAAAGATCATTCAGAACAAAGGTTCTTAAACTTGACTGCCCTGTTGGATTCAAACCCTGAATCTACAAGGCTCAGGCCCTGTAATATCTGTTTTTAACATGTCTCCCAGCCTCCATGACTGGAATGCAAGCAACTCACAGATTATTGCACATATAAGAACTCAGACCAACTTTGGAATTACTAATCAAATATAACACATTCATTTTACAAAAGAACAATTAAATCACAAAGATGACAAGCAGATATGAAAATATTATAGCAAGCAATATAAATTTATGTGCAGCATAAAAAAGGAGATATGCCTTTAAAATTTATCCTATAAGTCTGTCCTTATATATAGGGACATTATAATGACCCTATATATAGAAACAGATGCATCAAATCTTAAGCAAGTACTCACCCAAGATTTCATCAAAGATCTTGTATAAACCTGGCACAAAGGTAACCTCTCTGCAGTTCATTCCCATATCTTCATCATACACCCACATTAGCTGCATTGAGGAAAAATTTAAAAATGCTTTTGAAGTAAAAAAGTATTTACCATCAATTTTATATCGTATAAATCCACATCTGTCATTTGTGTTGTAAATACTTAGACCTTCAAAGTAAAAAAAGAAAAAGAAAACCAAAACAAACATATGCTACTTAGTTACAATGTCACTGTATTCACAATCAACTTAACCTCAAAATTGAGAAAGTGTTCATTTTGCATCACCTGTATCTTACCTATAAAGTTAGCTTTAATATAAGGCACCAAGAATTGTTAGAAATAGTAAATAAAATAGGAAAAAATAATATCTTATATTTACTTTACATTTTACTTCAAGCTATATATTTTATTTACTATTGTATAAGAAACCCAGAGTAAAATAATATGACTTTGGAGTCAGAGACCCAGCTCTTAGTAGTTGAGAGATCTGAACAAGTTACTTTATTTAAACCTCAGTTTCCTCATCTATAAAATGGAGATAATAGTGCCTACCTCCCAAAATTGTTAAAAATCAAACAAGACAATTTGTGTAAGCCATGTCCATAGTAAACAAGCAAGTCATTAGTGTGTATATAAATTCTAGAATTTAAAGTAAATCACAGTATGCATGAACTTAAGCACTTTTTTAAAAATTCGTATATTACTATTTTACCTTATACCTCCTACTTCTGATAGGTTTTATCTCTAGTTGTTTTCATCTCTAGTAATAAATGAAGACATTTCTACTTCTCCTAGATCCCCCTCCCTATTTTAATAATGACCAGAGAGACATGAAATCATGTACTTACAAAGCATGTAATCACAAAAATTTTATTTAAAAATAGCTATAAATACATATCTCCTAATTCTAATAAATTTTAAAAATAATTACCTGTGTCAATGGCTCCACTGACCCAATGTATGTATCAGGACGAAGGAGAATGTGTTCAAGTTGTGTCTTTTTCTGATACACTCTCTCAACAGACAACTTCTTTGAAGAATCATTTCTGTTTGCAGTTTCTGACTCTTCTTTTTTAACAGCATTGTTCTGATCAAAAAGAGTCTAAAATTAACCAAAAAATCAAATTTAAATAACCTACCAAGGGGTAAACTAAAATGTATATGGGCACATGACATAAGTTTTCTTTTTAACTACAAAATTATCTTTCAGGCTCACTGATTTTTAAGTCCTAAGAGGACAGTCTATTTATTGACAGTCTAGATTTTTAGAAATATAGTATGAAACTGCAGTTTTGACTGAGCTCAAAAAGTAGGCATAGTCACCAGAATAGCTAGAACAGCCTATATCCATCAATCCAAAAATAAAAACATCTCCCAACTCTGTAAAATATTCAAATTATTTTTTGTAGTCCTGAAACTACCCAAGTAATGTTAGTTCTGATGAGGTTATGGGTTCACAATGAGTGAACTAGAATGACTGCAAAGGTCCCAAAACTTCCAAATTAAGTTCCCTGCCTACTGAAGATTCTAGTAAAGAGTGGGCAAAAGTAAGTTATATAAAATAGTAACCTGTGCATTTAATATACACTGATATGGCAGAGAATAAACATAGTTTATGAAATCTTAAATTTCACACCTTTGCAGGTCATGCCGTAATTCCTTATGTATCAGTGACATGTGCCCCCATTACTGAGGCACCCACAATTCCAATTTCTCTGCTAGTTCCAAGGAGGCAAAGGTTGGTGATCCTGACCCTAACCATTAAAGCAGATAAGGACCCCATGTTCAAGTTCCCTGTCTTCTTTCTTTTTAAAAATTTTTATTTTTATTTACTGATTTGAGAGAGAGAGAGAGGGGAAGGGTAGAGAGGAGAAATGGGGGAGGAGAGAAGGAGGGAAGAGGAGAAGGAGAGAAGAAAGGATGAAGTAGGAGGGAAAGAGGAGAAGAAAGGAAGAAGTAGGAGGGAAAGAAGAAGAAAGGAAGAAGTAGGAGGGAAAGAGGAGAAGAAAGGAAGAAGTAGGAGGGAAAGAAGAAGAAAGGAAGAAGTAGGAGGGAAAGAGGAGAAGAAAGAAGAAAAGAGGGAAAAGCGGAAGAAGGGAAGGAGGAGGAGGGAAGGAGGGGAAGAGGGAAGGAGGGGAAGAGGGAAAGAGGGGAAGAGGGAAAGAGGGAAGGAGGAAGAAATGGAGGGAGAGGGAGAAAAAGGAAGTGAGGGAGTGAGAAAGGAAGAGGGAATGAAGAAGAAAGAGGGAGAGAGGGAAAGGAGAGAGGGAGGAAAAAAAGGGGAAAGGAGGGAGAGCAGTAGGGAGGGAGAGGGGGAAGAAGAGGGGGAAGAAATAGGGGAAGGGGAGAGGGAGGGAGGGAGGGAAGAGGAGGGAAAGAGGGAAAGGGGGGAGGAGAGAGGGAGGGAAAAAGGGAGTGAAGGGGAGGGGGAGAGAGGGGGGAGGTGGGAAAGGGAAAAAAGGGGGTGAGGGGGAGAGGGGGAGAGGAACAGTTAAATTAAAGACAATGAAAATGTAAAATAATCTCTTATTAAGGCAAATACCCTTCACATATCTAAAAATGTTTTAATTCTATTCTTTGTGGTTTATACATATGATGATGCTGTAATTGACGATTTCTAGAGTTCAAGAGCTGGCTGCCAAATTAAATAACACATTATCAGGGACTTTTAAATGATAACAAAAGCATCAAAATAAATATAAAATCTATTTTAAATTAACCTATTTTATAGCACTCTTGCAATACTGTTAACTCCTAGTAAAATATAAATTTCATACTTTTCCAACATAAAGCCTTCATCTAGAATGCTTCTCAATCACCAAAAAAGAAAAGCATTCTAATAAAACAAACTCCTTATTTTAGAATGAGTATATACCAGGATCATTTTGGAAAAAGAACAATTTTTTCTTGTACAAAGTTGTCTCCTAAAATACAATTTAGGACAACACCCACAGTCCCAGTTTTCCTATAGGAAAATGAATTGCTGCCAAAGAGGGAAAAGGAGATGCTCTGCCAGCTAAACAAGAACCAAATCACTCATTCACATCATCAGCACAGAAATCTCACCACACCCGAACAAACGAGAGTGGGACTAGCAGCAAGTCACCTGTCCTATCTTCCATAGGATCCCCTCCAATTCCCATTATCCTTTTGTATCACCTCCTCCTCTTTTCTGCCTCAAAGCTCTCATGCCTGATGTCTGTTTTAGTCATATTTCACCTATGTAAGTACGGAGAGGGTCATGTTATCTACCTACTGTTAATGAAAATGAAAACTACCAATCTGTCTTCCATCTATGTTCCTCCAGAAATGTCCTCCCAAAGACAGGGACAGGGAGAAATGTGGAAGATGAGAGATACTTAAAATAATAAGAAATGCAAAAATGGCCACTTTGAAAATAAATATATATATACACTTTCTTTAAATGGTATCCAAATCTGAAAGAAAAAAGTAAAGCTACCACTATTTACAGATAACATATTATATATAGAAAACCCTAAAGACTCCACCAAAAAACCATTAGAATTAATCAAGGAATTCAGTAAAGTTGCAGGATACAAAAGCAATATATAAAAATCTGTTGTTTCTGTACACTGATACCAAACTACCAGAAAGAAATTTAAAAAACAATTCAATTTACAACTGCATCAAAAAGAATAAAATATCAAGGAATAAATTTAAACAAGAAGATGAAGATCTGTGCACTGAAAATTACAACACATTAATTAAAGAAACTAAAAATGAAAAGATATTCTGTGTTCAAGGATAGGAAAAATAATATTGTTAAAATGTCCATACTACCCAAAGAAATCTATAGGTTCAATACAATCCCTATCAAAATACCAATGGCATTTTTTTCACAGGAATCAAACAAAAATCAACTCAAAATGGATTAAAGACTTGACTGTAAGACCTGAAACCATAAATCTCCTAGAAGAAAACAGATGGTAAGCTTCCTGACATCAGTCTTGGTGATGATTTTTAGGATCTGACACCAAAAGAAAGGCAACAAAAGCAAAAATAATCAAGTGAGACCACATCAAACTAAAAAGCTTCTTTCCACACAGGAAAAGAAACCATCAACAAAATTAAAAACAACGTACCAAACAGGAGAAACTATTTGCAAGTCATATATCTGCTAAGGGGTTATTATCCGAAACATATAAAGACCTCATGCAACTCAATAGCAAAAAACAAACAAATAAACATGATTTTAAAAATGGGCAGAGAATTGGAACAGATATTTCCCAAAAACATACAGACAGCAAACAGGTGCATCTGTATGTCTTGATGCTCAGCATCAAGGAAATGCAAAAGAAAGCCATAACACTTCACACATGGTAGAAGGCTAACATCAAAGAGACAAGAAATAACAGTATTGAAAAGGAGGTGGAGAAAAGATGTACACTGTCTGTTGGGGGGAACGTAAACTGGTACAGCCATTATGAAAAACAGTATGAGAGTAGGAGAGTGTTCTAAAAATTAAAAATAGAACTACCAAATGATCCAGCAATTTCACTTCTAAGTACAGTGTGTCCGTAAAGTCATGGTGCACTTTTGATCAGGTGCACTTTTAAAGTGCACCATGACTTTACGGACACACTGTAATTTATCTGAAGAAAATGAAAGCACTGACTCAAAAAGATATATATATACACCCTCTTGCTCACTGCAGCATTATTTACAATAGCCATGACATGGAAGCAACCTAAAGTGTTCATCAATCAATGAATGTACATAAAAAACAGAGTCATTAAAAAAAAAAAAAAACAGAGTCATTGCCTGACCAGGCGGTTGTGCAGTGGACAGAGCATCGGACTGGAATGTGGAAGACCCAGGTTCGAGACCCCAAGCTCGCCAGCTTGAGCGTGGGCCCATCTGGCTTGAGCAAAAAGCTCCTCAGCTTGGACCCAAGGTCGCTGGCTCCAGCAGGGGGTTGCTCGGTCTGCTGAAGGCCCGCAGTCAAGGCACATGTGAGAAAGCAATCAATGAACAACTAAGGTATTGCGACAGCAACGAAAAACTAATGATTGATGCTTCTCATCTCTCTCCGTTCCTGTCTGTCCCTATCTATCCCTCTCTCTGACTCTCTCTCTGTCCCTGTAAAAACAAAAAACAAACAAAAAAAAAACCCAGTCATACACACATACACAGACACAAACACACAGGAATATTATTCAGCCATAAAAAAGGAAATCTTGCCTTTTGTGGCAATATGGATGGACTGTGAAGTCATTATGCTAAGTGAAATAAATCTGAGAATGGTAGAATCTATATGATCTCACTTATATTATAAAGAACCTAAAACAAAACAAAAGAAACAAAAAACAAACTCATAGACACAGAGAATAGATTGGTGGTTGCCAGAGCTGGGGAGCTGAAGTGAGAAGGGTAAAGATAGTCAAAATAAGTCCTGGAGATATAATGTACAGCATGGCAACCACAGTTAATAATTCTGTACTGTATATCTGAAAGTTCCTAGAAGAGTGTATTTTTTTTTTCCCCCACAGGGACAGAGAGAGTCAGAGAGAGGGATAGATAGGGACAGACAGACAGGAACGGAGAGAGATGAGAAGCATCAATCATTAGTTTTTTTCATTGCCGTCGCAACACCTTAGTTGTTCATTGATTGCTTTCTCACATGTACCTTGACCGCGGGCCTTCAGCAGACCGAGCCACCCCTTGCTGGAGCCAGCGACCTTGGGTCCAAGCTGACAAGCTTTTGCTCAAGCCAGATGGACCCGCACTCAAGCTGGCGAGCTCGGGGTCTAGAACCTGGGTCTTCCGCATCCCAGTCCGACGCTCTATCCACTGCACCACCGCTTGGTCAGGCAGACAAGTGAATTTTTAAAGTTCTCACCACAAGAAAAAGAACTGTAACTATGTGTACTAATGGATGTTAAACTAGTGTTACTATAGTGATTTCTGCTCAATATAAAAAAGCAATACTTTCTCTGAGACAAGAGAAGGTACTTTTCACTGGATTAGAAAGAGAAAAAGGTGTTTGGGTGTGTGCCCATTTGAGAGCTTACTATGTGCCAAGCATTATGGGAATTATATGAATAGTCTCAATCCTCGTAAGAGCTCCATAAAGTCAACGCCATTACTATGATTCTCTTTTTATAGATGAGAAAACTAAGGTCTGGAAAAGTCAAGTGTTTTCCCAAAGCTAACAAAGCCAGTACCTGAAGAAGCTGATTTATAAAATCAGAAGATGTGGGTTCTGGTGAGTTGGCTCAGCAGCAGAGGTTCGTTGGCCCTGCGTGCAGAAGTCCCAGGTTCGATTTCCAGTCAGGGCGCACCAGAGAAGCAACTATCTGCTTCTCCACCTCTCCCCTTCCCTCTCTCTCTCTTCCACTCCTTCAGCCATGGCTTGAATGGGTCAAATAAGTTCTCCCAGGGAGCTGAGAATGGCTCCATGCCCTTGCCTCAGGTGCTAAAATAGCTCGGTTGCTGAGCAACAAAGAAGGGGCCCCAGATGGGCAGAGTATTGCCTGGTATGGGGTTTGCTGGGTGGATCCCAGTCAAGGTGCATGCAGGAGTCTGTCTCTCTGTCTCCCCACCTCTCACTTAATAAAAACAAACAAACAAATAATAACAACAACAAAACAGATGATGTGATTTCGTAGCCTATACTCTTAAGGAGCATTATGTCATACAACTTCATATCCCTTGAAAAGAAAATGTACTTCTTAGCTTTTTGTGTGAATGAAGGTCAGTAGAAAGAGATAGGTATAGCCCAGGCTTGCTTTATCCAGTCACATCAGGATATGAAAGATTAGTTGTTTTGGTTTTTAATGTTTTCACACAGGAATTGGGGAAGGGGTGCAAAGTAAATAATGATTAAGAACATAAGCCTGGTTTAAATCCCACATTTGCCTTAGCCATGCCCTAATAGTCTGCAACCTAATCGCTATGCCTCTGTTTCCTTCTCAGTTAATGTAAATAATTATACCTTTTCTTAAAATACAAATTGCCTTTTCTTTAAAATGGGGTCATTTTTGTATTAAAGTAAATTTAAAATGTGAGGTTTTCTTTTAAAAAAAACTATTTATCCTGGCCTGTAGTGATGCAGTGGATGAAACAGCAACCTGATGAAGCATCAACCCACTTCGAAATGGGTCAAAGCACATACGACAAGCAATCAATGAACAACTAAAGGAAAGCAACTATGAGTTGATACTTCTCGCTCCACTCCCCCACTATAAATCAATAAATAAAATCTAAGAAAAAAAATTTAATAAAATGCAACTGTTACTATCACCTAAGTATTGAACAGATCTGAAACCACATGGGTCAACACACCCCTATTCAGAAAAGCTAGCACAATTTATAAAAATTGTTACTAAATACTGCTATTATGTTATTTGAGAATGTATCTAAAGAACATTGCTACCTGACCACTTTCCTTATAATGACAGAGGAATTTTCAGGAAGTACATATATTATTTATCCAATTTGTTAACAATAACGGAGGGCATATTATGTATCCAGTTCTTTGCTAAACACTATAAAGCCGTAGTTTTCAACCACTGATCCAACATTCAGGTGGTGAATGCTTTCCCAGACCAGCACAGGTCTGCAGACCAGCAGTTGAAAACCACTACTATAAAGGATACAAACAAGTAAAATACACAATCTCTGTCTTGAAGAGTTTATAATCTAATTAAGACAAAAGTATCACACATGAGCCTGACCAGGAGGTGCCGCAGTGGATAGAGCATTAGCCTGGGAAGCTAAGGACCCAGGTTCGAAACTCCAAGACTGCCCAGCTTGAGCGTGGGCTCATCTGGCTTGAGCAAAGGCTTACCAGCTTGAAGCCCAAGGTCGCTTGCTTGAGCAAGGGGTCACTCAGTCTGCTATAGCCCCCCAGTCAAGGCATATATGAGAAAGCAATCAATGAACAACTAAGATGCTGCAACAAGATGATGGTTCTCATCTCTCTCCCTTCCCATTTGTCCCTGTTTGTCCTTCCATATCTCTCTCTCTCTCTAAAAAATAAAAATAAAAAAATCACACATAAAAAAAAAGACTTTTACATTTTATGATGCATAGAGTAACAAAAAGATGAGTATAAACTGGGCCATAAAAGGTTGGTGAGACTCTCAAGTAGTCTTGAAGAGTAATTAAGATTTAGACTGGTAAAGACAAGAGGCATTCCTGATGAAAGATAAGCATGCAAAGGCAAAATGACCAAAACAAACATGATGTGCAGAAAACTGTGAAGAGATAAATCAAACTATGAGAACTATCCAAAATATATTTTGTTTGGGAGAGCACATACTTTGAAAGAATTGGCTTTGAAGGTCTGTTTGCACAGTTTATCCTTGCGATAATAAGCCACAAACGCAAGGTTCTTAAAAACAAATCTTCAAACAATATTTAAATATACAGCCATGTTTCCTGAATTAGAAATATTCGCCTTCAGGCTGTCTGGTTGGCTCAGAAGTAGAGCGTCAGCCTGGGGTATGGATGTTCCGGTTCCATTACGGGTCAGGGCAAACAGGAGAAGCGACCGTCTGCTTCTCTACTCCTCCCCCATCTCCCTCTTCCCCTCCTGCAGCCATGGCTCGATTGGCACAAGCATGGCTCTGACACTGAGGATAGCTCTGTGGAGCCTCCACCTCAGGCACTAAAAATAGCTTGGTTGCCAGCATGGCCCCAAAGGGTTTGCCAGGTGGATCCTAGTCAGACCACATGCTGGAGTCTGTCTCTCGATCTCCCTTCCTCTCAGTTGAAAAACAAAGGGGAAAAAAAGAAATATTTGCATTCAAAAAGTTTGTTTTATATTTATTAAATTTTACTTTAAAAAGACTATAGTGTTAATTGTGGTTTACGTTTTTCTTAAGAGACATACACCTTAGAAATAAATACTGAAATATTAACAGATAAAGTGATGTAATTCTAGCATTTGTTTTACTTCAAAGTAATTAGAAGGGGAAAAGCAAGTGACCTTGAATTGATAATTGTTGAAGATTAATGATACAGGGAAAGTCCTAATGCTTTCTGGCCACAACTTTTTTATGTACTTAATTATCTATTATAATATTTTAATCTATAAAATTAGAGTATTACTGGGTAAAAATCCATATTCACATAGTGATTAACTGTATTCTAAAGTTTCCACAAATTTGTATTTTATAACCACTTAAAGATGATAAAAGACAAGTGAAATAGACTATTAGGGTCTACTAATCAAACTTTACAAACTAAAAGTTAATTCAAGAAACTGCTTGCTTCAGAGATGTTTTCATCGCTATATTAACTCAAAATAGTTTTACTGTATTTATATTTTTTATTATTTTAAATTTTAGATATTGCAAATCCAACACAAACGAAATACACTAAAAAAAGCTAATGTCAATCTTAAACCATTTTGCTTTGTGGTTTCAGATATTGTAATGTAAACTTTCATGCAGTAGCAATGTTAACACTACATGCTGGCATGGATCTCAACAGAAATGGGATCTCCCCAAAATGATATCAGGGACTAATTCCTATTTTACTTCTTCCTGTTACCCACAAGCAGGTGGCAACATAACACCAGTTTGAACAAAGCAGACAAAGTTACCCCTCTTCAGAAACAGATGACCACTGCAGCATAGCCCTCAACTCCTGCAAGGGAAAAATTTGCTTTCACCCTTGCTTAAAGATATTTTATGTAAGATAGCTATCATTCTGATTGTTCATTTCTTGACCTTTACCAATAAAAACAAACATTTATTAAGCCCAGCATTGTGCTATGTATGTTATCTTAATTTTCAATGCAACCTTATTTTACAAGTGTGGAAACAAGCATAAAAAGATTAAGTTGCTTGTGCAAAGTCTCACTATGTGTTAGAGACAGGATCTGTAACTACATCCATCTGATCTCAAAGTCCATGCTCACAATCACCTCACTCTATTGTCTCCCACAAAATTAAACTGGCCAAATGGTATATATTATGGACATAAAGATGCCTATATAATCTTGACTTAAATTTAAAACATGCCTCAGATCTTCAAGTAGACTTACGGGTAATTATCTTTTGAAAAAATTAATTCATCAAGAGGATATAAACTATAAGTAAAGACTGATTTTTCTTTTTTATTTCATTACCTTTCCTATATGAATAGTGTTATAATGAAAAAAATCTCATCAGTAAATCAATCTGTTTCAAATTAATTTTTCTGATATTGAATGAGATGCTCTAAATTTTACAGAATTTCTTATATAAATGAAAGTTTCTTACTGAAGTTGAAAGAAAATGTGGTCATTTAATTATCTACAGTCAAGTAGCAGTAAATAAAAATATTGCGATCAAATGTTACAGCCAACCAATTCAATCTTGGAGCAACATGTTTACCATTATAGAATCAGAGGTCCTCAGAGAAAACCCTGATCAGGCCTCCACACTTGCAAATGGTGACTGAGAACCATCTGGCAAACTAAGTCCATTTTTAGAAGTTGTTTGATTTCAGTAACAGGGTTAAGGGCCATCAACTTAAAAAAATCATTCTTTGTGTTTACACATTCCCCTACTCCCCCAAATGTCCACATGGGCCATTAACTTATGTCAGATGACATTTATGTCTCTGGCCTCTAGTCTGTTCATATTACATTACTGGAGTAATAGACAAATTTCAGATAGATTCAACAAACTCTGGACAACTTATTTTGCAAAGCATCTTGGCCCCAAGCATAAACAGTCAAAATGCCGTCCTGCGCTCAGCAACATGCTTTATACTGGGAGTCCTTGTCAATACGGCCTTCTGCCGGCAATTCACCTGAAAATCTCAGCCAAGCAAAGAGAAAACGTGGAAGAATGAAGTCATAATAAAATGCCAATACTGAAGTTTTCCTTAGGTGTTTTGAAAAAAGGAAGGCTCGACCAAAAACTCCCTGGGAAATGTCACGCTTTTTCTTTCTCCCGGGGTGCACCTATTGAGTTGGCTGAGCCGCACTTTTCTGGGTAGGAAATGACCCCAGTCTGAACTCTGTGCTGAGCAAGGGAAACGGCAGTGAGTTATCGATCAGCCGTGGGAACTGGCTCTCTTCCCTCTACTCCTCCTTCCCAGCGGGCACTGAGCGCCGAAATCCTTTAACTCCAGGACAAATCACTTCGGTCTCCTCCGCACACTCTCCATTCCGTCCCCGCCCCAGCTCACCTGCGCTGGAGACGGCAGGTGAGCCCTTCCCTGCCCCCGCCCCTAACCCCACGGACAGCGCCCGGTGTATTAACCGCCCGACACCGCCATCCCGAACGCGCTGCCATCAAATAGGACTCTCGGAATCTCAGCCCACACTGCTGTAGACACATTCCCCGCCAAATTTATTCTTCTTTTGAGAGATGCGGGCATCAGAAATGGTTGCATTTCCAACCCAGGCGCGCGCGCACACCCCACCTGTCCGGATTTAAAGCCACACTGGGAGAGAGTGCGGCCCCACAGACACACACGGCCCTGCCATTACCGGGTCCCCGACTGCCCTGGGAGTGTGGAACAGGGGAGAAGAAGCCCGGGTCCCATTCAGGGTCTGTCCCCCAAACTTTCAAGTGTATTTCATGCTCCTGCAGCCGGAACCCGCACACAGGCGCAGAGAAGAAAGGAAAGGGGTTCTCCCAGCAGAACCCCGACCCGGCGCGTTCCGAGGGCCGGATTTCCCTCTCGCGCTTCCCCCACCCCACCCGCGCCGCCCGCCCGCCCGCCCGGCGGAATTCCGGCCCCGCTGCGGGCCGGGAACAATGCCGCCGCCGGCCCGGGCCCCCCGCCCCCCGCCGCGGCCACTCACCACCCAGGTCAGCGCCCCGTTGCCGCCTGCTCCCGCGCCGCCGCTGCCCGCCTTGGCCATGGCGGGTGCCTCCGCTCCCAGGCCCGAGGCCCTGCCGCCGCTCCCGCCTCCCTGCGGGCCGCCCGGCCCCGCTGCTGCGCGCCCGCCGCTCCGCTCGCGGTGCTCCTAGCGGCGGCGGCCCCCGCGCCCCATCGCCGAGAGCCGGGGAGGCCGGCCGGCCGAGCCCGCGGAGGAGGCCGCGCCGCCCGCCGCCCTCAAACTCGAGGCGCGGCGGCCGCAGCCGGGGCCTAGCGCCGCCGCCGAGGCAAAGGCGGAGGAGGAAGCGGGAGGACGCCGGCAGCGGCTTAGCGGCAGCGGTGCCTCCTCGTCCTGCGGCCGGCGCCGCGGCGAGCGGGGCTCGGGTCCGGCGGTGCGAGCGGCGAGCTCGGCTGGGGAGCTCCGGGCGTCCGGACGTGGCGCGGACGCAGAGGCTCCTTGTCCTTGCCCGCGCTCCGCGAGGGCCGGCTGCTCCGGGGGCCGCAGGCGCCGCCTGCCGCCGCAGCCTCAGAGACGGCCTCGGTCCGCGCAGCAGCCTCGACGTCCTCACATCCACACACCGAGAGGGACAATAAACACAGCGCCCGCCGCCGCGGTCGCCTCCCTCTAGTCCAGCATAACACCGCACACACACCGTCGTGCACCAGAGAGGGAGGGAGCGCAGGAGGGAGGGCGCGGCAGACGCCCCCGCTGTCAGTCAGCGCCGTATCGCCCAATCGGGGCCCTGTCGCCCAGCATCTTGGCCAATCCCAAAATTTCAAGCCCCCTGAGGGGCGGGACCCGAGGGGGAAACGTCATTGCGGGTAGCAACCGAAGGGAAGACTTGGGGTTTTTTTGTTTGTGTGTGTGTCTGTGGGTTTTCCATTTGAAGGAAGATCAGGGGCTGCTGTCAAGGGTCATTTAAGGGCGTCAAAGGAAAAGGGTCGAATTCGCCTCGGGTCGATTGTAATCCTCTAAGACTTGCTCACTCAGCCAAAGCGTGTCTTTGCCTGGGCCTCTGGGGTGAGGGGGGTGGGGATGGGACTGGGGTTGGGGGGGTGGAGGGGGTGGCAGGAAGAAGCCCTGGGCCGTCCCAAAGGGAAAGTATTTTTAAAGAGCTGTTGTAAACCACAAGCAAGACGTTGTGGATCACTGGTGCCAGGAGGGCCCTGTGACCCCGGCCTCCCCAACGCCGCAAGTGGACACTGCTGCTGCCGAAAGAATGCTTTGCTCAGACCTTCCCCTCCTCCATCTCCTTTCTCCCCTCATCCCCAACAGAGATACGGTCAGTTCCAAGAAAACCGCATTTAAAGAATTTAAATGATGAGAGACACGCCGAGAAGCAGAGGACGTTCTAGGGAAAGAATGCAGATTGGGTTGAGGGTCTGTTTCTACTCTTTGTTGACCTTTCTCTCTGCTCTGAACAATGCGGAAATGTCATTGTCACTTTTCTTTCTCATCTGTCCAGAACTGTGCCTGCTACCTCCAAGGGGGCATACTTAGTACTTTAAATTGCTTTGGGTGGAATTTTAAATGCACACTAAGGAATAATTTCATTCACATCAAAGCTTTCTAAGAACAAAAAATTACCCATACAGCCACACCAAAGTCTTTGGCAGATGGAAGATGGCTTTACTTCATCCTGCTTTTCAATGTAATTCCATTCAACAAGTATTTATCGGGCAGACTCTGTCACCCTGTGCCAGGCCGGAGATGAATTCAAAATAAAATCAGGGCCCCTGATTTCAAATCATTTTAAATCGCGCCTGTTGGACAGACTAAAAAGAGAGTCAACTGTCACTAAAATTAGTACTTGAGGGCATGAAGTGCCACCAACTTAGTCGTGACAAGAGAGCTTTTTGGAAAGATGAAAACCGTATTGCTGCTTTGTGAAAAGGTGTTTTGTGAACTTCTCTTCCAACTGTGCATTTCCTCTCAAGGGAAAACAAAAATGTCTCAGGTCACATCTTTCAACTGCCTTCTGAGTCCAGAGAGGTGGGAAACTCTAAAACATGGAAATAATTTAAACGTAGTTTTTCTTAATTAGCTCTCTAGTGGCCATGTAATTTTAGCATATTTGGAACTTTGGTTCAGAACAGTGAGGCCTTTCTTTACCTTGAACTTGAGGTGCAAGCTTGTAAATCAAGACACACCAGGGTCTAATCTGGGCTCTGAACCTGACCAACTAAGTATCTATGCCTGTTACTCAACATCCCCGAGCCTCTGTTTGCATCTCGTTAAAAATGGGGATTTTTGCTCTTATGCTTACTGTGACTTTACATCTTCAAAGTACACATATTTTATAAGTTTAAAAAGGGGTAAATCATTTTAAAGGCTGTGAGATTTTTAATAAAGATATGTGCATTAAGTAAAGCTAAGCTATAAAACATAGAGCTCTCTCATTTTTTTAAACTTGATTTTTTACAGCTCCTCAGCCTCAGATTTTTAGGTGAATAAAATATGTTCAAATAGGTTAATTAATGAAAATCATGGTTATCTTTTTCTCTTGCCTCTTAGGTAAGGCATCAAGTCTATTAGCTTTCTAAATAGAAGACACACTACTAAATGAAGCTAGTTTTATTCTTATGAAAACACTGACTTAACCTAAAAGATTCAAAAGAAAAAGTTGTTGGTATATGTATACCAAGATCACCAGTGTAAAGCAGAGATTTGTGATGAACGGGAGAAGGTATCAAGATCAAAGGTATCTTGAATGGTGGAATTTGCCAGGTTTCTCTACTGAACTACCATTATTTTTCTTTTGTAACTAATACAGGGGTGGGCCAAAGTAGGTTTACAGTTGTGAGTTCACAAAACACAGAGTTTAGTCTTGTATTATTATTTATTTGTATTACAACTGTGAACCTACTTTTGCTCACCCCCGTAAATATATTCTCACCACTCCAAAAAAAATTATCTCAGCTCCTGAAGAACTGTTGGTCTTTTCAGCTGTGTGCAGCAGACTGATCATAGGATAAAACTGGTTGTACTCCTCTTAAGCACAACTTTCGCTCTGGAGTTTTGTCAAATAATTTTCATTTACACAGTAATTATAGAAATAATTGCCACATTAAAAAGCTTCTCTATCAGGTTTGTCTTGTTTGGAATATTATTTTATCCATATGTGTATATTATATTGAAAGATAATTTCCACCCCATAGCAACACCAGCTAAAATGAAAAATTATAAAAATCAAACTCAATTTTATGAACTGTAAAAATAAAGGCCTTTATTTAATTAAGCTTTCTGAGTAGCTTCCATGGGAGCATATCCTGACAACTTTAAAATTTTTATTTTTAGTTCTTATGTTTTCCTATTATAGCAATCAAAAAAGTATTTATTGGCCCTGGCTGGTTGGCTCAGCGGTAGAACATCAGCCTGTCGTGTGGAAGTCCCGGGTTCAATTCCCAGTCACGGCACATAGGAGAAGCACCCATTTGCTTCTCCACCCTTCCCCCTCTCCTTCCTCTCTATCTCTCTCTTTTCCTCCCACAGCCAAGGCTCCATTGGAGCAAAGTTGGCCCAGGCACTGAGGATGGATCCATGGCCTCCACCTCAAGTGCTAAAATGGTTCCCGCCTCAATGGAGCAATGCCCCAGATGGGCAGAGCATCGCCCCCTGGTGTGCATGCTGGGTGAATTCTGGTCAGGCGCCTATGGGAGTCCGACTGCCTCCTGCTTCTAACTTCGGGAAAATACAAAAGAAAAGTATTTATCATGCCTACTATGTGCTAGATACTCAGGAGTTAGAAATTCAAAAAAGTAATGAAATTAGGTATCTGCCTTGACTCCCCACCTTGATTTAAATAGTTTTGAGCTAATTTTTTAAGCCAAAAAGCAAGTTTATATTTATTCATTTGCTACTTAATAGTTTACCTGAGGAATCACACCTATCATTGTACTTTATACACAATAGGTAATTTAATTAATAAAAGAAATTGTCTGAAAAGATAGTGACACGAAACTATACATCTAGGTATCTGGCACATGTTCATCAGTGTTCACTCAAATCATAGATTATTCTTGACATTGAGATTCACGTGGGGTCTGGGAGACTAATTTTTAGTGATCATTTAAATAAGATAACATTTGAATTCAAAATTTAATGCCTGCAATTTTTCCTCTCTTTCTCCCTGTGTTAGTTTTTATGGATCTGTAACATATATAAAGTTGCTAGGTTAAAAAAAAAAAGAGCCTGACCTGTGGTGGCGCAGTGGATAAAGCGTCGACCTGGGAACACTGAGGTCGCCAGTTCAAAACCCTGCACTGGTCTGGTCAAGGCACATATGAGAGTTGATGCTTCCAGCTCCTCACCCCTTTCTCTCTTTCTCTCTCTCTCTCTCTCCCACTCTGTGTTTCCTCTCTAAAAATGAATAAATAAATAAATAAATTTAAAAAAAAAGAAAATCTAGCCTATGGTTAGATCAATAAATGGTTGTCCAGAAAAGCTACTCTCAAGCTTTGGGTATAAGTATTTCTACAATAAATATTACAATAGAGTATTAACTCTGATTTTTGTGAATATTTAATTGCAATAAGTATGAGATGTCTGTTTTGTTTGACTTTTTTTTTTTTTTTTTTTTTTGTATAGAGAAGTTTGTTTTGAATAGTTTGGGCCAAGTAAGCTATGATGGCCCTCTGTTAACTTCTCTAATGATTTGTATAGACTGAAGGGACATTTCACTTATTTTAGAGGATATGGATCAGCAATAACTTGGGACTCTTTTTTTTAATAAATAACAGAAATATATCACATTTCTGGAGCTTACAAGTCTGACATCAGGGTGCCACCAGCCTGGCCGAGTTCTTGTGAGGGCCCTTTCACGTCACAGACTACCTACTTCTCATTGTACCCTTACATGGCAGAAAGAGGACTAGCATCCTCTCTGGGAAAGCTCCTAACTATACTGTATTACCTATCCTGAAAATAATTAGCATGTACCTTAGTTAAAAAGGCTGTTCTTGACCATTGAAAGAACCTAATAATAGGTTTAGACTTTTGAAGAAGCATTTTGTTGTAGGAAAACCCTGCTTTGGGAGACATTAGATGCTATTCTTCACTTAACCTTCACCAATACATTCTAGCATGTGGATTGCTAAATTATACTTGAAGTTTCTGGTTACCCCAAGTTATCTGATTCAGTTACTCAGTCGGTTTATAAGATGAAGATCTAAAGAAATAATATAGCAGTGACTTTTCTAACTCAAGTGTTTCTATTTCAGAAGCACAGGGAACTCTAAAGCTTTAGTTGCCAAGTTATTTTCATTCTGCAAAATATTAAAAAATTTAATGGGAATAGGGAAAGCCTAGGAAGTGTGAAAAATATTTACAAAAGAATAATCCAAAAGGTGAAGCCTTCAAGTTAGAGGGGTTTCTGGAACGGAATGAAAATGTATCCCTAAGGCCTGAAAGTTATCTAAGGTGATAATTAAAAGTCAAGACTTTGAAAAGGTACCATCTTTTATGCACCAATTAACAACAACAAAAATGCAATTGTTTCTATTTGGGGAACAGTTAAGCACAGATTAACCCAGATATCTTACATAGCCAAGATATCTTATATAACTATCTTTGTCTATAAGCTTTTTTGTTTACTTTAAGAATGCTGTCTGATTGTAGAAAGACTCAGAAGAAGGCCAAAGAATGCTGACTCTTCAAGGACTACATCTCTGGATTAAACGGTGCTTGAGAAAAGTCAAAAACAAGACCAGCCTGTTCAATGAATGGTACACTATGTAGTGTTAGCTGATCCTAGAAAGCACACAGCACATAGAAGCTTAACAAATAAGCATTCATAGAATGAATTTGAGGCATATCAAGAAATTCCTCATGGTGAAACATTTCACCCACCATCCATGATGGTGCCAAAACTTGGCCACGATCCTTAAGTCTTGTTTTATTTTGTTTGTTTGTTTGTTTTTTCAAGTGTTCTTGGTTGAATACTAGAGAGCAGAAAGTACCTTAATCTTATCAGTTGCATTATCAATAATCGGTTGAAGCATTGTTCCTCTTTAGGCATGAAAATCAGGATGATATGAGGAGGGAAAGAAGAAAGGTTATGGGACCAAGAGAAAGAATGGGAGGAAGGGCACGGACAGAGAGAACAAAACTGAGTGGAGAAAGTTAACACATTCTGCTATGAAAATAGATCAGCTATAGCCTTCTCAATGCTTACTCTTCATTTCATGAACAAGGAAAACCCCGTTTACTGAGAGCCCTGCTATCTGTTTGTTACAGCACCAGGCAGGCACTTTCATACTTATTAGCTTCATTGACTTGCGACAACCCTAAAAGAGAGGTTATCCTTCTTATTTCACAGTCAAGGAAATGAAAACTCAGAAAGTCACAGAGCTGAGTGTTTGGTGGAACTGAAAATTAAACCCAAGTTTCTCTTAACGCCAAACCACACCCGTTTGTTACATGGACAAGTTGGCTAACATACTTGGCATTATAGGGTATTTGGCAATGTGTTGGGAACTTGGCAATACTGGTGGATAATTCTGGCCCTCAGTATAACCCTTTGGTGGTTAAATTTTATTGTTGAACTATGATGACATACATCCACAATTTGTATGACTAACTAGATATTCTCTTTGAAACCAGCCTGAATCTGCTTTGTCTGACCTCATTAAAAAAATAAGTTGCTTTTCAGAGACAAAGATTCACTTGGAAAAAAGAACAAAACCTGTGGGTCTGTGACATCTCTCTATCTATATGTTTGTAAGCCTTATGCTCCCAAGTCCAGTGTGATGACAGAAGACTCTCAAAGAGCTAACTTTCAAATGTAAGGGAAAAAAGAAGTACCATGGGAGTGGACTCTCGGATTCACATTTTGAGCCACTAAAAATTCACAATAGAAAATACTCAAAGCAGCATAAAAAATTCCCAAAGCTTTTAGTCCGATAGGGTGGACTTGTACATAGACATCTATTATAAGAATTATTTGCCTTTTTGTCATCTATTTTACATATTATATTTTGATGTCTCTCATTCCAGCATTTTGCAAATGATGTCTCTTAGTATACTAATTCTTTGAGGTATAAATGGGTATTTTGGAAATTATAAATTCCAGAAACCATGGACACTATTGTATAGTACTCATGCATAAAGGGTTCATAAAACACATTAACATATTTTAGTCTCAGAGCAATCCTGCATAAAAAGTCAACTTGTTTAACTTTGAAACTCTATTCTCAGGAATATCTATTAATGTCCTCAGAACTTATATTTTAACGAAAGGACATTGAGAATACTGCCACTTTTTATTTTATTTCTGTTACTACAATATGTTTACAAGTTTAGAAAATATATGTAAATATAAACCAAAGAAAAAATAACCCACAATTCTACCACTCAGATAATTACTATGAACAATTTGGTGAATATCTTTCTATTCCTTTGATAAACATGCCAAAAATATATACTTTTCAAAAAGGAAAAAATAACTCTAGCGAGTGATTTAAAATTTAAAATGAGTCTATCCCAACAGAAAGGCTAAAATTAAAACCCCAATTGTTGCTGAGAATGTGGAACAGCAGACAATGTCATATACTGCAGGTACTATGTAACTTAGTAATATCATTTTGGAAAACTGTTTAGTACTATCTACTAAAGTGAAACACATAAAATATGAACCAAAAATTCCACTCCCAGGTATATTCCAATAGAAATGTACACTTACATGTACCAAAGACATCCACAAGAATGTACCTAACACTATTGTTAGAGCCCCAGACAATCCAGATGTCCATGAATAATAGAATGAATATATTGTATATACATAAAAAGGAATATTGTTCAGCAATGAAAAGGATCTGCTACATGCCTGACCAGGCGGTGGCGCAGTGGAAAGAACAGCGGACTGGGATGCGGAAGACCCAGGTTCGAGACCCTGAGGTCACCAGCTTGAGCGCGGGCCCATCTGGCTTGAGCAAAAAGCTCACCAGCTTGGACCCAAGGTCACTGGCTTGCGCAAGGGGTTACTTGGTCTGCTGAAGGCCCGCGGTCAAGGCACATATGAGAAAGCAATCAGTGAACAACTAAGGTGTCGCATCGAAAAACTGATGATTGATGCTTCTCATCTCTCCGTTCCTGTCTGTCTGTCCCTATCCTTCTCTCTGACTCTCTCTCTGTCCCTGTAAAAAAAAAAAAAAGGATCTGCTACACCGAACATATTTAAATATAAGTCAAACGGAAAAGAATATAGACTGTATGATTCCCTTTACATGAAATTTAGAAGGAGGCAAAATTAATCTATGATGTTAGAAGTCAGGATGTGAGTACCAACAGGAGGAAGATTCTGGGTGCTGATAATTTCTATGTTTTGAACTAGGGGGTGAATGCACGACTATATTCGTTTTAAAAATTCATCCATCTGTGTACATTTGGATGTTATATTTTTCTATACGAATATTATGCTTCAATTTAAAAGTTTACATTTAAGCCTGACCTGTGGTGGCACAGTGGATAAAACGTTGACCTGGAATGCTGAGGTTGTCAGTTCGAAACCCTGGGCTTGCCTGAACAAGGCACAAATGGGAGTTGATGCTTCCTGCTCCTCCCCCCTTCTCTCTCTCTCTCTCTCTCTCTCTCTCTCCTGTCTCTCTGAAAAATGAATAAATAAAATCTTTTAAAAACGTTAAAATTTTATATTTAAAACTGCTGTATTACCAACACTTGATGGACTAAGGATGCAAGTATAGTGTATGAAAAGGCACGATCATTGCTGCCTGAGTTGATCAGCTATTTAGAAAGAAGAATGTGAAGTTGTAGGAATACCATCACCATTTCACATTTTCTTTTTTATATATGTGCAGAATTATACAATTTAGGAGTTCTTTCTGTAAGAAAAAACAATGAAACATGATAAAAGAAAAATGCACCTGACCAGGCAGTGACACAATGGATTGAGCATTGGCCTGGAACACTGAGGACTCAGGTTGAAAACCCCAAGGTCGCCGGCTTGAGCATGGGCTCATCAGCTTGAGCACAGGCTCACCAGCTTGAGTATGGGTCACTGGCTTAAGCATAAGGTCATAGAAATGTCCTCTTGGTTGCTGGCTTAAGTCTAAATAAAATAAAAAGTGTGTCCAGTAAGAAATGCAAACATTCCTTAACATGTCTGTCCCCCATAAATGTTACTCATTAACATGTTGGTATATGTTCTTCCAGACCTTTTATATGTATGGGGAAATACACACATGCACCCAGAAGAGAGGTCAGCGATTAATGGGATCATATTAATACATCTCTGTGAGTTGCTTTACTTTAACTGTATTTCCTAGAAATTGTTCTATGTCTGTTCATAGATCTATCTAGTTCATTCTTTTAATGACTGCAGTGAGGATTTAACTATTTCACTATAAATAGTCACTCAACCCGGAACACTATTGACTTCTTAGACTAGTCAGTTCTTTAAAGACCTGTCCTATGCATTATGGAATGTTTACCAGTATTCTTGGCCTCTACCCACTAGAAGCTAGTAGTATACCACCTCTCCCCACCCATCTACTTACCCACCCACTCTCATTATAACAAACAAAAATGTGTCCAGATTTGTTCCCTGGGAGACAAAATCTTTTTCTTACACCACCATCAAGAACTACTAGTACAGGCCTGACCTATGGTGACACAGTGGATAAAGCATCAACCTGGAACACTGAGGTCACTGGTTCAAAACCCCAGGCTTGCCTGGTCAAAGCACATATGGGACTTGGTGCTTCCTGTTCCTCCCCCCTTCTCTCTCTCTCTCTCTCTCTCTCTCTCTCTTTCACTCCCCCTTCTCTAAAATGAATAGATTTTTTAAAAAAGAAAAATAACTACTAGTATGAAAGAATATTCATCTTGTTATTTTTAACAATGCAAAAGGGATTCAGCTAAACATATTGGTATTATTGATTATAAATTACATTTTACAGATGAGAAAACTGAGGTCAGAAAGGTTGATCTGCCCAAGGTCTCATTGCTGTAGGCAGAAAAAGTGAGGTATGAATCCAGGATCCTTTTTTTCTTCCTTCTAGAATTTGTATTTTTATTCTCCTTTCTATTTCTATAATTTTACTACTCAGCAGGTTGTTATAAAGACCACTCCAAGAGAGATGGTCAGAACAGTGAATATCACTACTTGTTGAGTATAAAATAAATAAATATGAATGACACCTTAGCTCTGACAAACATCCTTCAGCTTCTTCTGACAGAACCAGAAGTTAAAACCTTTCAGCTCTTTAAAGGTATTTACAGCAGAACAAGTCATTTCTTTTTTTAAAAATTATTTTTATTTATTTATTCATTTTAGAGAAGAGAGAGAGAGAGAGAGAGAGAAGGGGGGGAGGAACAGGAAGCACCAACTGCCATATGTGCCTTGACCGGGCAAGCCCAGGGTTTTGAACCGCGACCTCAGCATTCCAGGTCAATGCTTTATCCACTGCGCCACCACAGGTCAGAATAAGTAATTTCTAATAAACATTTAAACTAAACAAAATTTTATGAATTTTTAAACAGAAAGTTAACATATCACTCCAGTCAATGTATTTCACTATGATGAAGGGCCCTGAGAGCTAACTAACCTAGTTTATGTTAGCAATAGGTCCAAAGTCAGGGTTCTAGATTTGTACAGGCCAGGCAGCCTTGCTATCACCCTCATAAGAGATTACAGATGGGTACCATGCTCGTGTTGCACACAGTGTAGCGCATTCCCGGTTCCTCATATTCCAGATTTCATCCCCAATGCTCAGCAGATATCTGGCAACCCCAAACAACTGAGAATAAGGCAAATTAAGCAAAAGAGGGAAAGGGAAACAAATTTAAAATTAATAAAGTTGATAATATTGATTACTATGTATCAACTATTTAAATCAGCTGTTACCTTGTACCATAAATCTTTAAGCACTTATTACGTGCCAGGTGGTAGACCAGAGGCTACGGACACCAGACGTAAACTAGAGGCACAGAACATGCCTCTATGAAAGTGTGTGAAAGACATTAAATAACTAGTTGTTTAAATACCTGTGATTAGTGAGGCAAAGCATAATGACGTAGAAGTATAGGGGAAGGCTTTCCTACAAAAAAAAAAAGAAGTAGAGCTCTGAGATGGAATATGAATTAACATTCAAGACTTGCCAGTATGGCATGACCTGTGGTGGTACGGTGGATAAAACGTCGACCCGAAATGCTGAGGTCACCGGTTCAAAACCCTGGGTTTGCCTGGTCAAGACACATGTGGGAGTTGATGCTTCTTGCTCTTCCCACCTTCTCTCTCTCTCTCTCTCTCTCTCTCTCTCTCTTTCTCCTCTCTATAATGAATAAATAAAATCTTAAAAATAAAAAAAAAAGGACTTCATGCATGAAACTCCCAGGCAGGATGGATCATAGGATAGATAGTTAAGGAAGTGAAAGAAGACAACTGTGGTCAGGTCAAGCAGGGCATACTGGGTCACATTGTGGACTTTTATCATTGGTCTGAAAAAGTCCATGGAAAACCAAAGAAGGGTTTTTAAGTAATGGAGTGTCATGATTACATTTGAAGTCTTCTGTTCTATTTGCTCTCATCTTACTGTTATGTCAGTCTCACAGAAAGGAAATCAGAGACCAAGTCTTAGAAATTAAGCTCACCTGCCCACTACAATCAATTATTTCACTACTAGGAAACTGAAATGAAGGATCCAGGTTATTCCTGTTTCCCTCATACTAACAAGTAATGGCTCCCTTACAGTATTAGCCTTACACTCATGGAGGATCATGGGACCTCTGGTTCAACAATGAACAGAGAGAGGTCTTGAAAGCTTAACAGAGAATATGTTACTATTGGTTCTCTACTTCTATTTTGTACTTCAATTCTCGTACCTACAAATGATAAAATTCCTCCTGATGACTGTTCAGATGAGGAATAATAGGAATAAAGAGTGATTGCTAATAGAGTTCTAAAAACAAAAAAATTCCCAGTGATTCCATGAGTCCAGGAAACCACCATTTATAGGCTGTCATTTTAAAATCTGTCTCCCTGAATACATCATCCATAAATTCACTGCTTTCTTATATTACTGATGGTAAACTAATCTTCATACTAACTGAGCTGACCTATCCCACAGGGTCTCTGACAACCACATAATGAAGGCTGAACCTGATTATGGACAGCTGACAATAAAGAGTGGTAAAATCCAGAGATGTTTTGCCATTACCTCGGTCATGAATTTCTCTCAGGAAATTTATTATACGGCACAATTCCTGCATTTTAATTAAGCTATCTCCCACCTTCACTTTTGCACATTCTATTTCTTGTTTGTTCGATTGTCTGCCGGAACTAACCTCAAGTGATGTTTTTCGCAACTGTGTTTAACTGCCTGGCCTCGATTTTACAGGTTTTCTTGGTTAAATAATTTATTTCAAAGTGTAATTTCACTGCATCTCTAGTTTCTTCTTAAAATGTAAGGAATTTGGATTTGATACTCCCTTCTGACTAAATAGTTCTATGATTTCTTTTTTTTTTACTCTTCCCATTATTCAAATGTAAGAGTCGTAATTTGAGGACATGACAAATGAGTCACGTTCTCCCCCTCACAGCTTTAGAGAACCTTCTTTTCTGTAACTTGACACCAAACATTTCATATTTTGCCCACACTGTTGGCTTTTGAAGGAACAAATACAGCCAGGCTTCTTTCAACAGCACTGAATGAGAGCTCCATTGTTTACCAGCAGCGCTCACAAACCAAATATTCTTGTTTAAAAGTAGGAGAGAGAGACATGTGACCAGATCCATTTTGTGTTTGGTTTTAGTAATGTCAATGACTTTTTCTGTTAAAAAGAACTATTTTGGTACCTTGCTCTTTTATTGGCTTGTCCTCATCAAAGGTCACAGTGGGGAAAAGTCATGCTTCTGGGAAACTATAGCTTTACCTAATTTCATCATCCAGCTTCTTTTTCCACTAGAGAGAGTTGAGCCCTCAGTAGCAACAAAAGAAGTACCTTAGTGTCCAAGGTTGTTCAGGTCCTGAGTGAGCTAATCACTCATTTCACACTTGAGGAAGAGCCATCTAGATTGTCCCTATTCCTTAAAGGCCTCCTTGTAGAATAGAAACTTTTATTGAACGGATTTGTTTTCATTTCTGAAACTCCCTGTTTTGCCCTTAACTGATTTTTATGTTAAATTTTAATCCTCAGCATAAAACAAGTCACAAAATAGTTTGCTAATAAACTTAAATTGTAGGAAAATCAAGAATTAAAAAATAAATCAATGCCATAGCCGCCAGCAACTTGCTATAATTATCTTTCATGTCAACAGATATGTTTGGAGAGTTCTTATCTCTAGTACAAAAAAAAACTTTTTGAGATTGTAATAACAAAGACTAGCAGCCACTTTGCTGTGCTTTGTAGCTGGGTTTAAATTCTTACTGATATTTTCCATCTGTCTAACATAGTCTCTCTGTAGCTAGCTTTTCTCTTTCCTCCCTGCCCCACTGCCAACTTCCTAGCACCAGACCTAGAGCCAAAAAAGCATCAAAAATCCAAGATTGATCCTTCTCTTCCCCAGAAAGTTGATGATTTAGAACCAAGTAGACGAGATGTAATGGAATGATTGGTCATCAGGCAAACATAATAAAACCACAACCATTAGGAAAGGATCATCTATTCAAAATACCTTCTTACTACCCTACATGACAAGGTTCCAAAATTTATTTAGCTAGAAATACAGCCTTGAAATCCATACTGAACAAGGACAAAAAAGTTGCAGTATCACTGCAACAGATAACTTGACTCAACTTTATTTTACATTATACTATGGTCTGAATGTTGGTGTTCCCCCCAAATTCACATTGAAAGATCAATGTGCCTGACCTGTGGTAGCGCAGTGGATAAAGCGTCAACCTGGAAACACTGAGGTTGCCAGTTCAAAACCCTGCACTGGTTCGGTCAAGGCACATATGGGAGTTGATGCTTCCAGCTCCTCCCCCCTTTCTCTCTCTCTCTCCTTCTCTCTCTCACTCTGTGTCTCCTCTCTAAAATGAATAAAATAAAAAAAAACTTAAAAATAAAAAAAATAAAAAAAAGAAAGATCAATGTGATGATGGTATTTGGAGGTGGGACCTTAGAGAGGTGCTTAAATCCTGAGGGCAAAGCCCTCATGAATGAGATTAATGGCTTTATAAAAGAAACAATAAAAACTGAATATGATATGGCCTTGCCCTTGAGGAAAGCACAAACTGGGGAGAATGACCTACAAAACTAATTATAATCTTAATACGTGTTTATTAATAAAAAGAAAGACTAACCTGACCAAGGAGTGGCACAGTAGATAGAGTATCAGCCTGGGATGCACAGGACCCAAGTTTGAAACCCCAAAGTCAATGGCTTGAGTGCATGCTCATCAGGATTGAGCACTGGATCACCAGCTTGAGTGCGGGGTCACTGGCTTGAACATGAGGTCATACACATGACCCCATGGTTGCTGGCTTGAACCCAAAGGCCACTGACTTGAAGACCAAGGTCACTGGCTCGACTAGAGCCCCAGGTCAAGGTACATATGACAGAACAATTAATGAACAACTAAGGTGCCACAATGAAGAATTGATGCTTCTCATCTCACTCCTTTCTGTCTGTCCCTGTCTCTCCCTCTCTCACACTAAAAAATAAATAAATAAATAAATAAATAAATAAATAAATAAATAAGTAAAAAGACTATACAAATTGCCTTGTACATCCATTGGTACACATTATGAAGTTGGCATTCTGCAACCCAGAAAAGGGCCTTTCCTGGACAGACTCTTCTGGCCCCATAATCCTGGATTTACCAGCCTCTAGAACAGTAAGAAGTAAATGTTTGTTGTTTATAAGTCCCCCAGTTGCTGGCATTTTGTTACAGTAGTTCAAACAGCCTAAAACGCATTACTTTTTCAGAAATTTGGTTTTGTCAGGACAGACTATTATTTCAGAGAGAAGGAGTGAATGAGTTACAAGAAAAGAGGATTTAAAAAGTGTTGGGAGAACACTGGGGAGAAATTGTCTGAGTACAAATTTTTCCAAGGGCCAGCTTTGAGTTCCAACAGATGGAACACTTGAATCCACTATCTTTAATCCAGACCCTAAACCAGTCCCATAATTCAACCTCCAGTGTTCCTTCACATCAGACACCAGTCTGAAGGATACAGCAAAATATTCTATTCCTACTTCAGGGAACAAAGCCGTTTTACATTTGAGTTATGTATGTACCATCCCATGTATTTTATAAAGTGATGTAACTATTAAAACCATTTTAATGTGATGAAAATGAGATTTAGGAAGGCCTGTAGATATGTCCACTCTCACTCAAGTAATTCACACAGAGCTAACAGGTCAATATGAGTATGGTCAACTCAGACCATGTTGCTTTATTTATTTATTTATTTATTATTTTTGAGACAGAAAGGTGAGAGATGAGAAGCATCAACTCATAGCTGCTTCACTGTAGTTGTTCATTGACTGCTTCTCATATGTGCCTTGCAGGGGTGGAGTGGGGCTCAGATTGAGCCAGGGATCCTTTGTTCAAGTCAGCAAACTTTGGTCTCAAACCAACGCCCATGGGATCATGTCAATGATCCCATACTCAAGCAGGTGACCCCACGCTCAAGCCCGTGACCTCAGGGATTCAAACGTGGTTCCTCAGTGTCCTAGGTCAAGGCTCTATCCACTTTACCACCATCAGTCAGGCACATGTTGCTTTTTTATACTTTACCTTCTTAAACTTCAAATTTACAGAATGCTTAGTCATCTAATAGTTCCCCAAAGCCCCATTTATTCTTCAGTCTATATATCCTACTCTGATCATTATGGAATATTGTTATAAATACTTAGTTAGGAAACCTCTATTAGAATGCTTGATCCAAGGAAAAAAATTCAACAAAAGACAATATTTTACTGGCTGAACTTAAGTGTCTCTTTTAAAAAGGACTATTTTCACTGGCACTAAGAATACCATTTACAATAAATATTATGACCAACTATGAAGTCTACTCTAGGAAAAATTATGAAAGAGCTTAATTTTGTGTTTAAGATCTCACCCACATAAATTCTGTATCTTAGCACATCTTAAGAAAGATGTAAAAGTCATCTGTATTCAGGATTAAGTATTTTAAAATAGACAAAGGGCTTTGCTTTTTATGGGATTTAGAGCATCAGGGTGCTGCCTGAGTTCTCAGTCCATCTGTATGTTTACAGGTATTATGAAGTTTTAAATTATTTGACACAGAACACTTTTTTCTCCATATAGAATTCCAAGCAATGCATTTTGGAAAATGCTGGCTCATAGGATACCAGCAAAGTTTTCCATGCAGGTCCAACAGTTGAAGTTTCCTCTATGTGTCCTTAATGAGTTAAAACAATGAATGAATAGTCCAAAAATAAAATTAAGAATACAATTCTATTTTCAATAGCATCAAAAATGATAAATTACTCTAGAATACATTTAGCTCAGAAAATGCAAACTTATACTCCAAAAACTACAAAACGTTACTGAACAAAATTAAATGAAAACCTAAATAAATAGAAATATATCTCATGTTCATGAATCAAAATATGTGGGAAACAGGCTGCAAGAGACAGTTTAGATTTTGGGGGGACAGAGGTATGAGGGACTGGTAGTAAGATGACAAGGTCCTTGCTGTCCATCCCCTCACCTCACTTGCTTGATTAGGTTGCTAAAGACTGTGGGAGACTATAAACTGACAAAGATCTTTGCAGTTTAAGGATCAAGTTGCTAACAGGTAGGCTCTTCCCCACACCTCCATGTTAGCTATAATGCTGATAGTTTCTACTCTTCCCATCCCCTGTGTCCCTCAAAGAGACTGAAGGCAGTTTTCTTTTTACCCTTTTTGTTTTGTGAAGTTAAGATGTTATGCATGGTTGGGGGGATTTCTGCACTTGGGAGAATTCTTGGTTTGCCTCAGAAATGTGACTTTGTATCTGAATTCTCTTTGTTTTACAAATAGCTTTGCTCTCTGCACTATAAATAAAGTGTTTTGGGGGGTGCAGGCTCGCTCTTGCAAGCCATCAGCTTGGCAATGAGTCCTCCATATCCCATCCTTTTTCTTTCTGTGTTTATTTTCTAATCCTCTACCATTCCCATTTGAGACCTGCAAAATTACAAGTTGTGCTGGCTCACAACATAAATACTCAGCATTGGACAATAATCCCCAAATCGACCTACGGATTCAATTAAATTCTTATCAGAATACTAGATGGCTTCTTTGTAGAAACTGTCAAGCTGATCCAAGGCCCAGAATTTATACTTAAATGCAAAGGGCCCAGAGTAGCTGAAACAATCTTGAAACAAAACAAACAAACAAACATCATTTAGCGGAAGACCCCCAAATCCCAATTTCAAAACTTAACACAAAGTAACAATAATTAACACAATGTAGAACTGGTCAATGAAATAGAGTTCAGAGTCCAGAAATACATCCTTGTAATACAGTCAACTGATTTTCATCAAGGGTACCAAGATCATTCAATAGGGAAAGCATAGTTTTGTAGACAAATGGTGCTGGAACAATTGGATAGCTACATGAAAATGACTGAGGTTGTATCCTTACTTCACACTGTACACAAAAACTAACTTTAAAAAAATGGGTCAACGACCTAAACGGAAATGTCAAAATTATAAAACTTAGAGAAACATGTAGAGGTAAATCTTCTTGGGCTTGGATTTAGAATGAATCTTTAAATAAAATACCAAAAGCATAAGCATCAGCAAATATGTAGACATGTTTGAACTTCATCAAAATTGGCTACTTCTATGCTGCAAAAGATACTATCAAGACAGTGAAAAGAGCCTGACCAGGTGGTGGCGCAGTGGATAGAGCGTCAGACTGGGATGTGGAGGACCCAGGTTCGAGACCCCAAGCTCGCCAGCTTGAGCACGGGCCCATCTAGCTTGAGCAAAAGCTCGTCAGCTTGGACCCACGGTCGCTGGCTCCAGCAAGGAGTTTCTCTGTCTGCTGAAGGCCCACGGTCAAGGCACATGTGAGAAAGCAATCAATGAACAACTATGGTGTCCCAACGGCGAGAAACTAATGATTGATGCTTCTCACCTCTCTCTGTTCCTGTCTGTCTGTCCCTATCTATCCCTCTCTCTGACTCTCTCTCTGTCCTTAAAAAAAAAGAAAAAGACAGTGAAAAGACAAACCACAAAATAGAAAATACTTGCAAATCATATATCTAATAATGATATACATCTTCAGAATATATAAAGAATTCTTATAATTCCTGATAATAAAAAACAAATAACCCAATTTTTAAAATAGCAAAAGATCTGAATTGACATTTCTCCAAAGATAAGTAACATATTTTTTGCTCCATAAAACGCATTTTCCCCTCAAAAGTGGAGGAGAAAATGCCCATGCATCTAATGGAGAGAAAAATACGGTATTTTATTAAATATTTTAATACACCATTTGGTTCAGAATATTTTTTTCTTATTTTCCTCCTTAAAACCCTAAGTGTGTCTTATGGAGCGAAAAATATGGTAAATGGCCAATAAGCACATGAAAGAAATGCTCAATATCATTAGTTATCAGGAAAACACAAATCAAAATCACAGCGAGATACCTCTCACACCAGTAAAATGACAACAAAAAAGTCAGATAATGAAAGTGTTGACAGAATGTGGAGGAAAAAGAATCTTCATACTTTGCTGATAGAAACAGAAAGCAGCCTGACAGTTCCTCTACATATAAACATAGAATTACCATTTGACTCAGCAATTTTAATTCTATGTATACACCCAAGAGAATTTAAAACATATGTCCACACAAAAGCTTGTATAAGGCCTGACCTGTGGTGGCACAGTGGATAAAGCATCGACCTGGAATGCTGAGGTCGCCAGTTCAAAACCCTGGGCTTGCCTGGTCAAGGCACATATGGGAGTTGATGCTTCCTGCTCTTCCCCCTGTTCTCTCTCTTGCTTTCTTCTCTCTCTCTCTTCTCTATTTCTAATAAAAATGAATAAATAAATAAAAATATAAAAAATAATTTTAAATGCTTATATAGGAATGTTTATAGCAGGATTATTCATAATAACCTAAAGGTAGACTCTACCCATATATCCATCAACTGATGAAATGAATAAACGTAACATGTCCATGAGATGAAATATTATTTGGCCTTAAAAGGAACAAAGTACTAACACAAGGTACAACATGGATAACTTAAGAAGTATTATGCTACCTCTAGGCAGAGGCGGGATCAAAGGGACCAGAGGGAAAGCGGACAGAGGGAAAGGGGATGAGAGGATGGGATCAGAGAAGGGAAAGAGATAGGTGAAATTATATATACACATAACACAGCATTATACAGAGCAGAAAAGCAAATCCTGGAGGGAAGGGGGGAGGGTGTGGGGATAAGGGGGAATGGGGGATGTTGAGGGGAACACAAGGGTGGGGGGAGATATATTCAGTGGGACACTTGAATCTATGCAAACACAATAAATTTAAATAAATCAATATTATGCTAAGTGAAAGAAGTCACAAAAGATCACGTATTATATGATTCCTTTTTTTAAAATTTATTTATTTACTATTTATTCATTTTAGAGAGGAGAGAGAGAATGAGAGAGAAAGGGGGGAGAAGCAGGAAGCATCAACTCCCATATGCGCCTTGACCAGACAAGTCCTGGGTCTTGAACCGGCGACCTCAGTGTTCCCAGGTCGACGCTTTATCCACTGCGCCACCACTGGTCAGGCTATATGATTCTTTTTAAATGAAATATCCACAACAAGACAATATATAGTTAGTTATAGGAAGCAGATTAGTGATCAGCTGAAGGAAGGTGGATGGGGAGGACTGATGGGTGATAAGAAAAAGAGTATTAGTTTTTTTCTCAGGTGATAAGAATGTTCTAGAATTGATAGTGGTAAAGGTTGCACAACTCTGAGAATGAATTGTGTGATATATGAATTGTGTGATATATGAATTACATCTGAATGAAGTTTTAAAAAAAAATCTGTAGCATAGATCCTCAAAATGTGGTTAGTGGCATCATGCCATCCACGAACTTTTTTTGGTCTATGAAGAATTAAGAAGCTTGCCCCCAAATATAATATTATAGTGAGACTTTCTCAAAAAGGAAGTAGTGTGTCAATTATCCAAGCATAAGCCTGACCTGTGGTGGCGCAGTGGATAAAGCGTCGACCTGGGAACACTGAGGTCGCCAGTTCAAAACCCTGCACTGGTCTGGTCAAGGCACATATGGGAGTTGATGCTTCCAGCTCCTCCCCCCTTTCTCTCTTTCTCTCTCTCTCTCTCTCTCTCTCTCTCTCTCACACACACACACACACACACACACACTCACTCTGTGTCTCCTCTCTGGAATGAATTAAAAAAATAATTATCCAAGCATAAGCTTTTTATCCCAGAGACAGGATCCTTTGAGTAGCAGTGACCTATAACACTTCACACCTAAGACAAACAATTTCTAATGTCTTTGGTGACAATGGCTCCTGAGACTGAAGTGAGGAGGGCAAGTGGTTTTGTAAGATGCGCTACTTCAAAGTTTCCATACTGGCAGATGGACCATGGTGGTCATGAAGAAGAGAAAGACCTTTTAGGGAAGTGCCAGAGTTGGGAGCAGGGGTAGGGTAAGGAATGGATTGTTGGAAGAGAGGAAATGGGAGCAGAAATTTAGTGTGAGAGGGAAAGTTAAACAAGAGAACCAGAGCTAAGACAAGAGCAGTGCCAATTGATTCAAATTTCACTTCTTTATCTGAGATGTATCTGAGACACAAGTGGTAGCCATCTGCAGATAGCTTTGTAGCTCATGTCAGGTGGCTTCAGACAGGGCACCATGGGCAGCTGACCTTGGCCTGCACCTCATGGGAGGCTCCAGACCAGACCACCGATTGGCCAGCTTCAGACCATGCCAGAGCACCATCTAACCACCTCCAAGTGCAACACACTCAAGGGGTACCCAAGCCCCACTAAAGTGAGTCCCACTCTGTGGGGTGGAGTCCCGCTCTGTGGGGTGGGCCCCTCTGGGTGGGCCCCTCCCAAGCTGGTCCTCTGCTGTAGTCACAGCCTGTCCTTGCCACCAGTGAACCTGGGGGTCAATCCTTCCCATTGACATGCCAATCAACAGCAGTCAAGGTTCAAGTAAAGCAAAGTGTGCACACCACCCACACAGGGGACATACCTGGAACACCCCACTAGTGTAAGAAGCATCTGGACAGCTGAAAGATGTGGGTGCCAAGCTGCCACCCCCACTTCCTTGATTGAGATTCAGAAGAACCTGAGGTGAGAGTCAGGAATCTATACAACAAGCACGCCAGCTAATTCCAATGCAAGTGTTCCTTTAACTCCACGTTAAAACAGTGAACTAGAGAAAGAGGCAGAAAATAAACGTAATGACAGTGTAGAAATAATTTTGGGGGTTTTGTGGAATCTCTTGCAGTCACAGAAGGACTTGAAAATTAAAGCTGAGTCAGTTTTTTTACAGAAAAACTCTATGCATAACCATTTGGCAAATTAGCTCTTGACTAATTCTTTAAGTAGAAATCTGGCTTCAAACAAGTTTCTTTTTAATTCGAACATAAAAAATAGACTAAGTGATGAATAATGTTAGGAAGTACAGTTGTACCTTGGCAATATTGTGGGTTTAGTCCCAGACCACTGCAGTAACCTGAGCTGTCATCCTTTCATTGGCGAAGGGTTTCACCTTCAATTTGTAAAAAAACATGACATCCGTGGAGCACAATCAAATGAGGTATGCCTGTACTAAAATTACGTAAATCTATAGTTTAAATAATTTTCAGCTTTTCTCAATTTAGTGTTTCAGAGGTATACTTCATCAATGTGTTATAACTAAAAATCGTTTCAGTCAGGCTAAGTATTGGGTTAGAGTAAAAAGATCGATGGGTAAGGGTTAAAGGTGACAGATAGCTACAAGCACAGGGAGACCAAGCCCTAGCAAATCAACAACCTACAGTTATGTATTGAACACAGACCCACGTAACCATCATTAAACAGGCACCATGGAGAGGAAGACAAATTTAAAACATTGTTCTTGGTTCCAAGGTCAGTTTAAATACAGGAAGAGAAAGCATTTAATAATAAATGAGAATCATTTATTCATTCAACAAACATTTACTAAGTACCTGCTAGGCTGAAGACTGATGACTATGAAAGAATAGTTATTTCGTATTTGTTTTATTATTCTTTATGCCTTTTCGTATGTCTGAATAGCTCATGATAAATGATTTTGCAGTAGTAATTAAATTCTTCTGTTTTAGTGTTGGTTGGTAACTGCTAATATTATTGATTTTGGGTTTATGAAGAAGAAGTATAGCACTCTAGACTGAGTTAGGATTAATACTAATTGGAAATTATGCCTTCAAATTGATCCTAAGGCCCAAAAAATCTGGTAACAACTTTTTGCTGTTGATCACCTGTATTTGCTTTTCCTTTCAAGGTTGCCTTTAGTATGAATTTTATTTTGTTTATTCCAGTATTTAATGACCATACTGCCTGGTGTTGTTCGTACGACTTTTACATACACGTATGTTGGTCTCTGAACTGAGCCAGAAGAAGGGGCCCTCCATTACACCTCTTTGTATTCCAAGCATGCAAAGGAGCACCATGTCCTAATGACTGCTAATCATGCTTTATTCAAATATAAGAGATCTTTTTTATAAAAATTGTATAATTGGATAGTGTAATACTTAGACTAAGACTTGCCACATTAGTTCAGTCTTGCACTGAGCAGAGTTTGTGTCTCAAAGAATATGGTGTTGCCTTATCCAAAGGAAAAATAAACTTGGAAATAATGGAATTACCTTGTTTTACTGAGAAAGATGATGATAAGAGGTTTTCTGATAAAAAATGATTAGACTCATGGACCACATAAGTCCATATACTTGCCCAGAAGAGAAGTACTTGAATATATTAATCAGATAAGCTCCCTGTGCAGTGTAGGACCAAATTAATGCTAATCCCCAAAGTAAAATCTCGGCCCAGTGTAGAAATTTAAAATCCAGAGCAAAGATAACAGAGGTGAGAAAGTGGCATTTAATTAAAAAGAGAGGGGGTAAGAATTTTAATGCACTTGGTATAACTTTTTGTGTTTAGAAAAGACTACAAAGTGATTGTGGGTAGTATTTTTCCTTCAATGTCTTCTGTATAAATGGAGCTGCATTTCTATCTCAGCCTCTAGAAACTGCACCGGTTGTTTTCCAACCTGTCTTGCCAAGTGTACCTGATAGCTCGTACCTACCTTCCTTGTTCACCTTCACTCCATCAGAGGCCTACTTCCACCTTCAAGTCCTTCTCCATCCTCGTTAGACTAATATTCCTTGCTTCAGTGTCTCCTTTCAAGCTCCTCAACTTCCCTTTCTCCATTTTCCTTTTATTGAACCCACTTGGCCACTCTCAGCTCCTGGCTCCCACTTTCCACCAGGGACCATTTTCCACTCTGATCCCAGGGCAGCTGAGTACAAAAACCACCTTCTACTCAAAGATCCTCAGCATCAACACCACCTGGGAGCGTGCGTGGGAACTGCAGAATCTCAGCCCAGCCCCAGAGCCCCTGAATCAAATCTGCCTTTTAACAAGATTACCTGGTGATTCCTATGCACATTAAAATGGACAGGCATCAGCTCAAAACACTGGTGTGGCTACAAGAATCATAATCTCAAGTGACAACTGGCTTCAGCCATCTCTGGACACCCTAAACTGATTTCCCTAGGCAGCATGTCACCCCAACCCTTAGAACTGTGATTTCTTTCTTTAGAAAGGGGAGATTAGAGAAAGAGAGAGAAAGTTGGTGGCATGGGTGAGGGGGAGCAGGAAGCATCAACTTGTAATAGTTGCTTCTCATATGTATATGCCTTGACCGAGCAAGTTCGGGGTTTCAAACTGGCCACCGAAGCATTCCAGGTTGACCCTTTATCCACTCTACCACCACTGGTCAGGTTAGAACTATGATTTCAAACTTGATATGGCAGTCCCTGCTTATCCACGTGGGCTACATTCTAAGACCCCCAGTGGCTGCCTGAAATTACAGATAGTACAGAACCCTATATACACTATGTTTTTTCTATACATACCTATGTATAATAAAGTCTAATTTGTAATTTAAGCTTAGTGAGAGATTTAACAACAATAACCCGTAATAAAATAGAATAATCATGACAATATATTGTAATAAAAGTTATATGAATATGGTCTCTCTCTGGCAAAATATCTTACTGTACCGTACTCACCTTTTCACTTAACAAAAGCACTTTATACCTTCTCTGTGGTGTATCTGAACTGCCAGCCTCCCTACTCTTGCACGGTGGGGTCATGATTAATTAAAGTAAGAGTTACTTGAACACAGCGCTGCGATACCTCGACAGTCCATCTGATACAAAGCTGGCTCCCAGGAGGCGAAGGGGTGGGGAGTTTATGCAGTGTGGAGACGCTGGACAAAAAGGACAATTCACCTCTTGCCAGGGACAGTGTGCGAGATTTCATCATGCTACACAGACCTCTGCTAAACTTTTCAATTACTTGATCCTGGATTTTCCGTTTAATATTTTCAGACTGTGCTAGACTGCCGGGTAACCAAAACCACGGAAAATGAAACCACAGGTAAGGGGGGAAGGGTTACTGTGTTCTCTTTGGAAATCCACCCATCACTTCTTTCCTCTTGTCAGCAAATAGCATTCCCTCTTCCTTTATTGCAAAATACAGAATAAAATAACATAAAATGCCTCAGGCAGGAAGTCCTCCATTGCTGCCCCACGGCCTAAATGCCATCACAATTCCGCTTGCCCTGTGCCTACTCATTCCCCTTCTCCTCAGCCACAGAGCAAAATGGATTGCCCAGGGATTGTGGTCAGAGCATCTGTACCCTCAGTTCCATCTTTTTCCTTCACGCACCTCCTGGGTTTCACTCCATTAACAGACACACTAAATCAGCCATCTTCATTTAAACATTTTGTTACTGACTCAACTAGCTCGGTCCTTCATCACCAGCCTCTACCCTCACCCTCTTGTCTCTGATTTGGTCTTCAGTTTGCTCTTGTCTGACTTCTCTCTTCACCATTCCAGGGATCCTGCTCTAAGGACCCCATCTCACTCTGCAGAGTTGGCCACCATCTGTCACCCTCTCATTGGGACCCCCTCTGTAGTAAGTAGCCCTGCAGACACCTCTCCCATGGTTTTATGTTGCAATTCTTCACTACTCCTTCACAGATCCATTTTCCTTTACCTGTACTGACAGGATTGGTGTTGCCCCGGATGAATCCTGGACTCTTTCCTGTTTTTACTCCTCACTGCCTTATCTTAGCCACTCTCCTGCCCTACGTGGGCCAATGATTCCCAATCTAGAGTCTAGACTTCTCTAATGAACCTGTATTATTTGGCTGCTTATTTGATTCTACTTAGATATAACTGAGGTAACTTTAATTCAGCCTGTCCCAATCTGATTTCATTTGTTTGTTCAATAACTGCTTATTGAACATCTACCATGAGTCAGTTCTAGGTGCTGGAGATACAGTCATAGTTAAGCATACCCTCTCCCCTGTGTCTGAAGTTTACAGAAGAGAAGCATACAGACTATAAACAAATAGACATTGCAAGGTGGTAAGCATGTGAGGAAAATCAAGGCAGGTAAGGAAAAGAAAGGATGCTGGAGCCAAGACAGTGGGAGAAGGTGTGTTCTTTTACTTGTGGTAAGGCCCCTCTGATAGCTGATGTTTGAGTAGAAGCTTGAAGAAGATGAGGCCATGAGCCATGCTGGGGAAAAGGGGATGGGAATTGCAGGAGGAGGGAGTACGTGTAAAACCCCGAGGCAGAGTATGTTGTCATGTCCCAGCAATGGTCAGACTTGAACAACGGGCTGAAAAGGAAGAGAGGTGAGAGGTGAGCAGAGAGCCTGGAGAAGCAGCAGTAATCAGGTGGTAACAGGGTCCAGAAAACTGTAGGAAGGACTTCACTTTTTTTACTCGGTGAAGTGGGAGCCTCTTGAGTTGTGAGCAGGAGAATGGCATGTTCTAACCTGATTCATATGCACCCACACACCACCTCCCTAACCCGTTTTTCCTTACATTCGCCATCTCAATGAAAGGCCCTTTTTTGAGTCCCCATTCTATTTTGAGGCCCTTTTTTGAGTCCCCTTCTTACAGTCCCCATTCTATTTCTTATTCATAGACCACCCTACCCCAATAAAATACTTCAGTTTGAAATATACCATTAGTCTGTACAAGGAGTCCTGGAGGCAAACAACTCACAGGCTGTTGGAACCAGAGTTTTAAAATTAGTTTTTCTAAATCCAACAAGGAACAAAAGTACTTCAAATCTAATGATTGTCTTTTTAGAAAAGACAGGTATTATCTTAGAATCAAAATAACAGAGGTCTTCAAGTAAGATAGTTGGTTTTACTGTATTGTAAATATGTAAAACTATTTGTTACATAACAGTGAATTCTAGAGTGTTGGGTTTGAGCCCTGAGAGGACTATGTTGTACACTACTTAAGATCTAAAATCATCCTTAAGCAGAAGAGGAAACCAAACCCAGAAAAGTGGAGTGAGCTGACTCAGATCACACAGCTTGTAGGAACCTGAGTTGGCTCCGGGCTCCTGGCTTTTTCCACTTTAACATATCCCTGCAGAAAAGGCAAACCTCAACAGGTGCACCTTTATATTTTGACAATCTTTGTTGAAGAAGGAAAAACGAAGTCATCATGGTGTCCCTTTATAGAGACCATGGCAAGACATGTACATTGCAGAGGCAAGGTCAAGACGTGCCAGAAGGCCTTGGAACTGTGCCCAGAGACGTGCATAAGTCGTGGTAGTCAAGTCACAACGTGGAACCTGTCCCACAACCTGAAACCTTCTCATAGAGCTCAGCCCTTCAGGCAAGGTTTAATCACTTGCCTGAACTGATCTTTTAGTTCTTCCTGGCTAAAGCATTGGATCCCCCCCCCCATTCAATATGACATTTATTTTATATCAATCCCAAAGGAAATCAGTGTTCTTTGTGGCCCCTTTTCCAAAGGTATACATTCAGGATAATGCTTTAAGTACACATGACTCCTATTGTAGGAGGGTGGGGGTAGGCAGTGTACCAATGTTTAGAAGGAGTGTGCCTGTCCTAGGAAGACTGGTTATTCAAGAAATGTTTAACATACCTCAGTGCAAATAAAGTAAACAGCACACCTAGGCATTATTTATCTAAATAACTCTCCTTACCCCAGGCCCATATCTGGCATCATTAATGCTACCTAATAAGTGGATGAACATGTCCCATCCTGAAACACTGACCTTCTGTGCACAATGACTTACTTAGATCATCATGTTAATGAAGAAAGCCTGAGACGATGTCAGCCTAACTTTCCATGCGCTAGGTTCTCATTAGCTTTGGATGACAGAAAAAGGCAAAGGACTCCAGGTTCTTGGCTCTTGATTTCCTGGGGTTTTTTCTTTCCAAAACTCCGAGGGTCTCGACAATAGAGAGAGAGGCAGATGGGAGAGAGAATAGATGAATTCTGTCTAAGTGGGCATCTCCACTAAATGGGAGCTGGGTCTCAGGACAGAAGCTGAGCTGCAGAGAAAAGTGTGCCACATGCCAGCACAGGTTTACTAGGTATAGCAACGACGGTAGGTCGACCGGACCAGGAAGAAGATGCAAAGTGGGAAGATGAAGAAAGACGATGAGTTCCACCAGCAGTCTGACAAGTCCCAGGTCCACAGGGGAAAGAGGACCAGAGGAGAGGTGGGAGTTGGCAGAGTGAGGCAGGCAGAAGCTCAAATAATTCAACCAGAGTCCAGACTGAGTGAGGAAGGAAGCAAAGCCATGGGCAAGTTGAAAGGCTTGGAGAAAAGGAAGCCAACGATTGCTTGTCGTTATAATACTTCCTAACTGTGTAACCTTGATCCTGTCACTTAATATACCTCCCAAAATGTGCCCATCCCATGTGCAACTATGCCCAGGTTCTAGCCTCTGCTAGGTCTGATGATAAATAAGCTATCTGATCAACATGTTAGGAGGACTCCTCAAAGCACAGCGCCTTAATCCAAACAAATAACTCTAAGCATGGAAAGTCATTTGAGAAGAATGGGAGGAGGGAAGAGAAGAGAATATATTTCAGAATTTTAATAATCTATGTCCCCATTGACTAAGTTACACACAAATAAGTACAACCTCAGCCAGCTCACTTATACCAATCAAGGTTCCTTTTATAAAATGTCTTGCACGAAACCTGGGAGTTGCATGATGCACATTTCTGGCAGCAGCAACAAGCAGAGAGGCCCCCTACTCCCATAAACTCCACATTCTTCTTCCAGCTGCATGCCAGACCAACAATAACCAAACTATACTACTCCCTCAGGACAAGCAGGAATGTGAAAATAGAACAGAACTGAAATCTATTAAGATTCATATCCATAGGACTTTTTATGAGGCTAACAAAAGACGTTAGAAGAAACTAAGACCAAATGTAGCACCATCCCCCATCTTTAAATTGCTTGGAGGTTGAATCAAAGTGCTTGAGTTAACTAGAATTTCCTTTTTGGGGAGGAGAATGCAGTGCAACCAACCTATTAGCTGTTTGGATATTGGGAAAGAAACCCAGTAATATATTATGCTTTGGAGAAAAGTAATAAAACCAACTCATGATCTGAATCCTGAAAACCTCAAAACCCCAATTTATTTAGTCATGGTCTCTGCTATTAAAATGCTGTGAACACTGAAAAAAGGAGAAAAAAAGTAAAGCCATACTTCCTGCTCTTTGAAACATCTACCCTAGACTTTTTTTTTTTTATATTCATTTTAGAGAGAAGACACAGAGTGAGAGAGAGAGAAAGAGAAAGAGAGAAAGGGGGGAGGAGCTGGAAGCATCAACTCCCATACGTGCCTTGACCAGACCAGCGCAGGGTTTTGAACTGGCGACCTCAGTGTTCCCAGGTCGACGCTTTATCCACTGCGCCACCACAGGTCAGGCTACCCTAGACTTTTGTCTGTACGTTGTTTCAGAATGCAGAGGTTTTCATGCTTTTTTAAAACTTTAAAGCACTTTTAAAAGCCATTTTAAAAAGAATGATAATCATGAAATATCGTTGAATTTAGAAAAATAAGAAGCATTAACTCCTGGTGCTTCAAGAAGTACCCCACCGCCTGACCTGTGGTGGCGCAGTGGATAAAGCGTCGACCTGGGAACACTGAGGTCGCCAGTTCAAAACCCTGCCTGGTCTGGTCGAGGCACATATGGGAGTTGAGCTTCCAGCTCCTCCCCCCTTTCTCTCGTTCTCTTTCTCTCTCTCTCACTCTGTGTCTCCTCTCTAAAATGAATAAAATAAAAACGGAAAATTTAAAAAAAAAAAAAAAAAAGAAGTACCCCACCAACAGTTTGTCGGTGGTCAACTATTATGTAGTTAATAACCCAAACCCGACTCTGAGTGGTGCATACTTTTTTGGAATTTCCAGCATCGTTTGGCCTTGGTGTCACAAGAAACCTCTCTGGTCTAGGACCTTCCAGAATATGTGTGCACTGATAGGGGGGTGCTGTGGTCCAAGTGTTTGTGTCCCCTCAAAATTCATATGTTGAAATCTTAATGGCTCATGTGATGGTTTTAGGAGGTGGGGCTTTGCAAGGTGCTTAATCATGATAGGAATTAGTGCTTTTACAAATTGAAATAAAAGAAATCATGTTCACCTTGTTTTTTTTTTTTTTAAATTTATTTTAGAGAGGAGACACAGAGTGAGAGAGAGAGAGAGAGAGAAAGGAGGGAGGAGCTAGAAGCATCAACTCCCATATGTGCCTTGACCAGACCAGTGCAGGGTTTTGAACTGGCGACCTCAGTGTTCCCAGGTCGACGCTTTATCCACTGCGCCACCACAGGTCAGGCCTGTTCACCTTGGTTTTATATAAAATGGGATTTCCAAGCTGTTCCACAAAAACTCATTTTCATGCATAATGTAGTTACCTATATTTCTGGTGTAGATTTTGACAACAGGAGTTACATCTACTATTACTAATCTATTACTATTATAAATTAAATAATACTATGGTCCAAGCCCTGTGCTTTGCATTTTATATATATTTTCTTTAAGCTATCTAATAACTCAGTAGAAAAGATATTATTCCTTTCCCTCACATGTAAAAAGAGGCTCTGAAAGGTTAAGGGACCTCATCCACTTAAGAAACAATAGAACCAAGATCTAACCAGGTCTGGCTTACAGTATGGCCAGGGGCCACAGCCATCATGGCCATTCACATGCAGGTTCTCATTGAATTCGGTCAGACGATAAAGAAACAGCAGCCAGAGGATGGTAGGCCATTCTGTTTATTGGTGCCTCACCAAGACAGGCAAGCCACAAGAAAAGCTAAGGGAAAAGCAGCAACCTGCTTTTCATTACCAGCAAACATTAGCAAAACAATGGCCCTTCCCAAGCAGGAAGGTAATTTGCAATTTCACAGACCACATATAGCTGGCGCTGCCCAGCCCCCAACGCAAACTGTAAGCAAGCAAACATGGAAATCATATTTTACACACTTATTTGTCCAACACTTACTGAACAGCCCTTGCTATTTCCACTATGTCAACTAACAGACTTGAGAAACACAACCTGATGGTAAATTAGAGCCTGTATTTATAAATAGCAGAACCATTGATTCATTTAAAAATAATAAATAAAAAAGCCTTTATAATACATAACTTTTCCAAAACTCTCTGCAAAACATGCCTCATTATTGCCTTAATATTCTTTGTTGTTTGGTACAGCCAGACTCAAATCAATAATATACCTTCTTTTGACATTTTTCTAATCAAAATAATAAAACAGCTTTGCTAACTCTAAAATAAACTAGAAAAGTCTTCTGAAAAAGGCAATGCTCCCTGTGTAAAAATAATCCTTAAAAGAGATTAAAAATAATTCCCACTGTGAGGCATACAGAGGAAGTCCCTGTATCTTTCATGAATTATATCATATATTCCTCTGACTTCCACTTCAGCTGGGAATGACTTGTTCAGAGGTCGCTGTCAGGTGTTTCCAGATATTGCTACAGCTGTTATTTTATACTTAAGAAATAACTTGTAGTATTATCACACCAGCTGCAGGCAAGATTGTTGAGAAACATGTAGTAGAACTTAGCTTGACATCCTTTGAACATATAATCACTCTTTAAAGTGCCAATCCACACAATAGCAATTTACAGAGGCAACATCATTCTGGCACATTGAGAGAAATGTTAAATTTAGCTTATTGGCAAGAAGAGTCTACACAGCTTAAAAGAGCTTTACACGTTTTAAATAACTTGGAAACATAAGCTAACTTCCCACATTTTTCCCCAGTCTGCTTGGAACGTCGGCAACCTGAACACTCAGCCTACAGTTAGTTAGAAAGTGTAGAGTGAGTAATAAGGAGAGCTAGAAGACCTTTTGACAACGAACCAAAGACATGTATATATTACAATCAATGTTTTGGGGGTTCATGACCCCAAATCGCCCAATATTAGCCAGAATAGATCTGACTAATCTAACTTTATTTCCCTCACTTGCTGATCAGACACTGATCAGCAAGTTGTGCATTTTTCAGGAGTGCTTATAGAAATTAAGCTGAGAGAAGAAGAAAACTTTCTTATCAGTTAATATTCAGGGTTATCAGCTGGGATCGTGGAGGAGCAACAATACACCAAGATCATTCTAGGAACTGTTCCAACCAACTCAGGTGTTGTTCAGTTTGTGCACTTTGGTTGTATGTGTCATTTGAGCTGCACTATATAATTCATCTGAAGTTCTTATAAAACCTTGCGTAAAGTTAAATGATCACAACTTCCGAAATCCTAAAAGGCGAATGGGGAATAAGAGACGGTATTCCATTCCAAATGCAAACATTTAACATTTCATGTAGAACTTCTCTTCAGTATGTATGATTAACCTCCCTACACTTAATGTATTAGAACAATTTACAAACATTTATGCGAGAGCCCAAAACCCTAACGTTAGAATCCTGCTTAGGGGTGGTCTTGCTCATGAGCCGCTTGCAGATGATTGACAGGTTGTCTGGGTCTAAAAATAAAAGAATGGGAAGAAGGGTTGAGCATACACAGGGAGGTAGAAAATAATGAGGCTGATTTGCAAGTGAGGATTATGGAAATCGGTTTCATGGCCTTAAAGACATACATTGTGAATGATTCAAGTTGTAATGAAGTGCGAGTTCCATTTGGACTCCCAATTATTTCACGGGACAGAAGTGCATTTAAAGCTTTAATCTTCTTAGTTTGTTTTCTCGTCAGCAATCATTTTCTGATGCCACCATGCATTTAATAGTTGTAAGTGAAAATAACCTGAGAGGTGTACAGTGCCGCAGTGACAAGTCAAGCTCAGTGGCTCACACGTTTAAGCTAAAACAAAACCAAAACCTCACATTTTGGAAACCAGTCCATGAATTAGTTCATCAGGCATTCAACATTTCTTTAAAACCTACTATGTGAAAAAAAAAACCTACTTTGTGCCTCCGGACCAGGCGGAGGCGCAGTGGATAGAGCGTCGGACTGGGATGTGAAGGATCCAGGTTCAAGACCCCAAGGTCGCCAGCTTGAGAGCGGACCCATCTGGCTTGAGCAAAAGCTCACCAGCTTGGACCCAAGGTCGCTGGCTCCAGCAAGGGGTGGCTCGGTCTGCTGAAGGCCCGCGGTCAAGGCATGTGTGAGAAAGCAATCAATGAACAACTAAGGTGTTGCAACAAAAAACTGATGATTGATGCTTCTCATCTCTCTCCGTTCCTGTCTGTCTGTCCCTATCTATCCCTCTCTCTGACTCTCTCTGTCTCTGTAAAAGAAACCCTACTATGTGCCAAGAATTAAACTCATGGGGAATCAAGGGCAGGTTCGAACTGGGGATTGATTTGATGAAATGAATGTTTTAGAGAGACCACCTGCTGTATTAGCAGTGATGCATGGAATATCTTAGAAAAGGGAGATACCAGAGGCAAAGAGATCAGATCGAAAGAGTGAGAAAGAGTGATGTCTTGGGTCACCTTGTGGGATTAGAAAGGAATGGTTGGAAGATAGAAATATTTTAAAGAAACAGTCAACAAGAAGGACTTGATAAAGTTTCATGGACATAAGGTGGTATAATAGATAGAAATAGAAATGATAGGAAAAGGAGTCACTTGGAGATGAGGAGTTAGATTTTGGGTTTATGTGGAATACTTTCAATTTAAGATGATGGTGGTGACTCATTTAATGGTTGCTGGATCGATTAATTAACTATCTGAATCTCCAAAGTATATGTAATTTCTTCCCAATGGTGCCACCCATAAGTTATACAGTGATTAGATTTGAAAAAAGCAATCAGTTATAATTATATTTTTACACATTTATCTTCTATTAATTAATAATAGTCAGGTATAACATCTAATGCAGAAAGCTGAGAGTTTTCTATCTCTGAAACATTACTTTCTTATGCAATGAATATTGTCTACATCTTACCTGTTAACAGATTCAAATTTTGCTCATGTTGGCAACTTGTCAGATTACTGTGGGCTACATCTGTCTTTCATAATACTCAGTTAAGCCTGACCAGGCGGTGGCACAGTGGATAGAGCATCGGACTGGGATGCAGAGGACCCAGGTTCAAAACCCTGAAGTCTCCAGCTTGAGCATGGGGTCACTGGCTTGGGTGTGGGATCATAGACATGATCCCATGATCACTGGCTTAAGCCCAAAGGTCACTGGCTTGAGCAAGGGGTTACTTGCTCTACTGTAGCCCCCGGGTCAGGGCACATATGAAAAAGCAATCAATGAACAACTGAGGTGCCGCAACTGAGTTGATGCTTCTCATCTCTCTCCCCTCCTGTCTGTCCCTTTCTCTCTCTCTCTCTCTCTCTCTAAAAAAAAAAAAAAAAAAAAAAAGTAAAAAGAAATAACTAATTCTTACCACATTCTTGAAAAGTTGGAATTCTTATCCCCACATATACAGTAATGCAGACTTCGATGGAACTTATTTAAAGCTACAGAACTATTTAATAAAATTGCTACACTAGAGCTGACAAGATTAGTGAGATCTAATTTGCATGGGAGCAAATTCAGATGCTGGGAAGCAATGAATGAATTTCAGTGCAGTGTTTTTCCTAGTCAATATTTGGTTTAGCACCACTAGGGTAATGCTGGCCCTTCAATAGGCGAGGCCACAGTTTACATTGGTAACGCAAGAGATGGGAGAGGGAAGCGTTCTGTATGGAAAAAAGTTGCATTGATGTGTATCTATTGTGCATTGAGCGCAATAGATGTGTAGGCAACTGGTGTGACAGAAAGGGGGTTGCTTGCAGGCACCTCAGGAAATTGTGCAAAATCCACAGCCTATGTAAATTATTCAGTGCTTACAGTGAGAGATGGTAACGGATGGTACCATGTCCTTGTAACCATCATCTGTTAGGTCGAGATGAATGTGGACAATAAAGCCACACCAAATTGCCAGTCATTTCACTCAGAGCCCCAGCTAGGTTCATTAGCTAAGCCAGCCACTGCTGGTTCATCAGCCTAATTATGTGTGTTGGCAAAATAATAATCCAGTAGCTTTTTGTTTGGCATTTGCCACTATCTAAATATGTGTGCGTAACTTGCCTAAAATCCATCTCCCTCTCTACAATATACATTCCATGAGGCCCGGGAGCGCCATCTATTTTATTGTTGCTGTATTCCCCATACCTAAAACAATTCCTAGCACTAATTTGGCTGTCAGTAATATTTACGGAATGACCGCATTAACTATGTCGTGAACGTCAAGATGGCTCATACACAGTTGTTAGGTAGAAGGTGGCCATCCTGCTCTGGCTGGTGGCGCAATGGATGGAGTACCCTCCTGGAGCCCCACAGTCACCCGCTCCAGTCCCCAGCCCTGGTCAGGGCACAAATGAGAAGCAATCAGTGGGTGAACAACTAGTGGAAAAACAAAGAAAAAGCAGATAGCACATCATGATACAAGGGAAAGGACCAAATAACCCCACATTAATCAAATCTTGGAAAAAAGGAAAATGAGACAAGTTAACAATAGTAGAGGCTTCCAAATATTAGGCACAGGGTAGGGAATTGCTAATTTGTGTAAATACGACCAATGTCTTCACCTCTCTGACCTTCGATTTCCTCATCATAAAAATGAGAGCATTAGTGTGGGGTCACCAGCTTTAGCATGGGATCATAGACATGACCCCAAGGTCGCTGGCTTGAGCAAGAAGAGGTCATTGGCTCAGCTGGAGCCCCCTGGTAAAAGCACTTATGAGAAAGCAATCGATGAACAACTAAGGTGCCACAACTATGAGTTGATGCTTCTCATCTTTCCCCCTTTCCTGTCTGTTCCTGTCTGTCCCTCTCTCTGTCTCTCGCTTGTTCTCAAAAAATAAAAGAGAGAGAGAGAGAGAACATTAGGTTAGAACACTAGTTCTCAAATGTTTGTCCATTTAAAAATCAGGGAATTGTTAATAAACCAAATTCCCTAACCTCAACCTAAGATTTTTAACTTAAAATCTTCTACTTGGGGCCCAGGAATCTGCACTTGAACCGAACCCCTAATATGGTGTAATACAGTCCTCTGGGGAAAACTGCCTGAAACATTTTACATGCAGAGGCATCACCATTACAAAAGGAAAGCAGAAATATTAAATACCCAGCTTGCAATTTTTCTTTTTGTTTCTATTTTTATAGTCCCATTGTTAATACATTTTGCAAATAGTTTAAAGAAATTATTTCATAAATAGAAGTATAACTTCATCTGCATGCAATTCCCTTTGCAGTGAGTGAAATCAAAATTATACTTTTATCAGAAAATGAGGCTTAAATACAGCACTGCATTCAAACTAAGAAAAATAATGAACTCACACTCACAAAACAAAATGAGAAGTTTTCCCCAAATATCATGATTTATGAAGTGAAGAATAGAGTCTGGGAAATGAAATGTAAAATATTTCCATCCCCCCACTAAAAATATGTTTTCCAAGTAGTGATTATTTAATATGCTAGCAGGCATACGTGCAGCTCCAGCGTGGATCCAGGAGTGGGCACGAAGGATTGTACAGAGGCATGGAGAGAGAACAGGAGGGGAGCACCCAGCCCTCCGCTGGCAGTTCAGGTAGAACAGGAACCTTGTGACACCTCAGCGCAGACACACATTCCCATACGCCAGGATAAAGAAAAGATGGGACTTAGGTTTGTGCTCTTAGGCAACTTCTCTGCCACCTGGCATTTTCAGGCTAATAATACTTTATTAATAAAAATATCATATTTTTCTAGAGTGGCAAAGACGAAGGACCATTCAGTGCTCACACTCGTCCTGCGAGATAATGTGAATCCAACTGAAATGGCAGCATTCATTTTTTTTTTTTTTGACCAGGAATTTTTTTTTGAAATTCAACTACTTCCGTGATTCATTGTACAGCGTTCTCCCGCCATAATTCTCCTTGAGCATTTAATCTGTTTCAAATTTAAGTTTACAAGAAGTACCAGAGCTTTGATGGCTCCATATTTATTAAGTGAAGATCAAAGGCTCTTTTTGCTTTTTCCAGTCTCTTCCATCTGCAAGGATGACATAACATTTCAGATGACAGTATTCCTTTTTACCAAAGAATTCGGCATGAGAATGCCTTCATTTCCAAGCGCTTATTTCTCCCTAAGCTGAAACGTCTCCAAATTATAAGTATACTACCATCACACATGGAATTTCATTCAGTCTTATATTTCAAGAACACCAGGAGGTTAACACACCATTTTTTTTTTATTGCCACCAGATACTGCTTTGTCCCTTTTCTTCCCACAAAGCCCCTTTCCTAGAAAGACTGGTTTAACGGCTTTAAGTCAAAGGTTCTTATCTTGCTAAATAGATCTTGCAGGGGAGATGGCTTTTTATTGTGCCTATTTTGTTCCTGTCTGACAAAGAGTCATCAACATATTAAACGATGGATCACATATGGAGAGAAATACATAACAGGCAAATAATTGCTGTCCCCAATACATGACGACCTAAAATATCAGTGAGAAAGGACAAAGAACCCAACAGAAAAGGGGGCAAAATATTGGAACAGGCAATCACAAAATAGGGAACCCAAATGATCGGTCCATGCGGAAGGATACTCAAACTTATCAGTAATCAGCAAAGTACATAATACAGCAACAAAATCATATTTAAGTCAGATTGTAATGGCAAAAGTTATAAAATTTAGCGACACTTCTTATAGATCAGGATGCAGAGGAGATATTTAAGTAAACTGCCAAATAACATTGTAAGTCGGCACTAAACATCTTGGAGAACAATTGGCAATGCATTTGAAAAGTACATAGCCTGTGACTCAGCAGTTCTGTCTCTAGGAATATATCCCGGAGAAACTGCATTTACCCACAAGGAAACAGAGATAGCATTGGCTGTAATAGTAATAACTGCTTGTAATAAACACAGAATGAACAGTTAGTAAGGGGGAAATAAATGACTGTGCTGTTAAGCGATGAAATCTATGCAGGAATTAAGATAGGTAAGATCTATGTCAACACGGATACAGAAAATGACTGAAAAAGCCAATTATAGAACACTATGTACTACTTATAATACTATTCCCGTATTTTTAAAACTATACAGTCTGCCCTGGCTGCGTAGCTCAGTTGGTTGGAGCATTGCCCTGGAGCGCAGAGGTTGCCCGGTTTGATCCCCAGTCAGGACACGCACAGGAACAGCTCAATGTTTCCATCTCTTTGTCTCTCTCTCCTTGCCTCTCACTAAAAAACAAAAAACAACAAAGAAAACAAAGCCTGACCTGTGGTGGCACAGTGGATAAAGCATTGACCTGGAACACCGAGGTCGAGGTCGCAGTTTCGAAACCCTGGGCTTGCCTGGCCAAGGCACGTAGGCGAGTTGAAGCTTCCTGCTTCTCCCCCCCCCCCCCCTCCCGCTTCTCTCTCTCTTCTCTGTAAAATGAATATTTTTTTTAAAAAAAAGAAAAGAAAACAAACTATACGAGTTAATGTTATTTATTATTAAATGTATGTACATAGTAAAAGTTAAAATAATAAAAATAAATTCCTAAATATAGTTACCTCTGGTGGAGTAAGAAAAAGGGAGAACGAACTGAAAGGGGGTCAGCAGGGTATTTCACCTTTTTAAGTGCTGTTTTGATTTTCATTAGATTAAGCAAATGAGACAAAATGTTAATATATTCACTTCTGCGTAGAACATACTGGATTTTATCATTTCATTCTTTGTATGTCTCTGAATTTAAAAAGATATATTAACAAGTAGTAGCAGAGGAAATGTGAAAGACAACTTCAGATACTAATGAGTCCTTTTACTCCGTGAGAGTGTGGCAAGGCTAGATATCCGCAGAGCTGGGGACACAAGATGCAATGGTGATACTTACAAAGCCTTCCGAGACATAATCATTACAAGAATCCAAAGATGACTATAAGAAAAAACTGAATGTATTTGCCTAGCAGAAAATTGAAAGAAGTTGGGAAAGGCACAAATTGTAGACGTGAAGATTTAAAAATAAAGTTTCCTCCATTTATATTTGATAATGGAAGTAATTCCTACAGTCTTTAAGTTACTGATGGCTTCTAAGTTCCTGAAAATTCAAAGACAACCTCCTCCCCAGAAGCTATTCTGTATATCAAAAATCATCATGCGTTAAGCAACTTGTAATACAAAGCAATCACTTTAATCTTGACTGGAATACGCACAAATAAAATAATATATTCCTTTAGGGTAGTGGCAAACTCCAACATGTACAGCCCAATAATTTTTATGCGTAAAGTGATTGTAGGTAAAAATTAATGAATAAAACTATGCAACCCATTTAGTCTATCTCTGATTTCACAATTTAGTAGACATGAGAATAGAGAAATATTTCTCCAAGAACAAATAGTGCTAGCATTACAATAAGTGGTGACTAACACTGGGCTTTTCAATTGGAACTAGGGACAGGGAGCATGGAGTTTATGGTCCTCAGAACCCCCAGTATGGGGAATACAGGTCCTATCTTAAAGGAAGCACATCTACTCACCTGGCTCAGCTAATTGCTGCCATTATGAACACAGTGTTGTCACACTGTCCAATTTTACAATGTAAGCTGACATCCAGATTTTATTAAACCTACTGATATAATTTTAAATTGTTGTTCGAAAAAGACTGGATAGCTCCATATGTGAACTCTCATGCGCTCAAAGGTATTAATACTATGCACCTGCCAGAGGGATGAGGAAGCTCTTAAAACACTGAGAGTAATCTACATGATATATTAAGTATAAAAAGACAAGGTGCAAAACAGTGTCTGTAAGATGGCATAGTTTCTACCATGATGAAAGGGGGGGGAGGGGTTTTGCTCACATTTAAAAAAAAAAGAAAAAAAGAAACCAAAACAAACCGAATAAACGTGGTTATCACTGACAGCGTGGTGGGGGGAGAGAATGGGGATGTGAGAGAAAACAGAGATGGAAGTGAGACTTCAGTGCTTTCACTTTATATGGTTTTGACTTTGAACTTTGTGTTTTATCAAAGAAAATACTATTAGAAAGAAGAAAAGAGAAATCTCTGAAACAAATGAATCTGGATGGATACTGTGCAGGTAGAGATGAGGTGTGAAAGTCGATGGTATATCTGCCTGCTTGATGCGAAGACACCCTACATAAAGCATAAAGCTCAATGTTGGCCTGTCACGCCCACAACTTACTCTGTTCTGCAGTCAGTCCTCCCAACCAGGAGAGGGAGCTGGTGAAGAAATACCCTACACAATTAGTGAGAAAACCCAGGCCAGCTACCTGTTATCAGCAGCTTAATCCTTAGTCATAAATATAACCGATCAAAGGAAACCAAGAGGAACAATGTGATACGATCCAAAGAAAACAGAAATAATTCCTTAACAAGAGACCTCTAGAAAAGTTCTAATTCGTAATCTTAAAGAATGGTCATTACAAACATTAAACAAGCACAGCTGATATAAAGAAAAGCAATCAAAGAGTAAGATATTAAAAATAATTATCAAAACAAAAAACACACCTAATAGGAAAATATAGAGAAAATTTAAATAAGAAACAAACATGGCTAATGAATATATGAAAAATTGTTTAATCTCACATGTAATTAAGAAAATGTAACTTAAAACTAGATATTTCTCACCCATCAGATTGGCAAAAATAGCCTTGCTGTTTTAGTAATCGTCTAAATGAGGGTGGCAATAACAAATTACATAGAGCAAGGGGCTTAAACAACAAACATTTCTCACAGTTGAGGAAGCTGGGAGTCTGATTTTTGTGAAGGCCCTCCCTCTTTTCCTGGTTTATAGATGCCCGTCTTGTTGCATTCTCACATGGGGGTAAGCAGAAAAAACAAGCTCTCTGCTAACTCTCCTTTTAAGGGCACAAATCCCATTCATGAGGCATGAGGCCCCCCTCCCCTTCATGGTCTTATTATCCCCAAAGGCCTTACCTCCTTATACCATCACACCGAGGGGTTATGATTTCCACACATAAAATTTGGGGGGACGCAAACATTTAGCCCATAGCAGTAATCTAATGCTGTACAAACAAATCGCTCCACAAGTGTTTTAAAAATCATTTATTATGTCTCATAGTTTCTGTGCATTAGGAATTCAGTAGTGATTTGGCTGTGTAATTCCAACTTGGTGTCATTCTCATGAAGATAACAGTCATTGAAGGCTTGAGGACCCATTTCTATGGCTGGCAAGGTGATGATGCAGGTTGGAGGGAGCCTCTCCAGACTTGCGGGCTAGCAGTCAAAGAAAACCAGGATTTTATGACCAAGCCTCGGAAATACACATGGTCACTTTCATCATTTTCCATTGGACATAGAGGCGAGCTCTAATTTAGAGAAGGGCCAACACAAAGACAGGAAAGCCAGGAGGTGAGGATCTTTGAAGACTGACTACCACAGTCGCAATATTTAGTTTTGGCAAGAATAAAAGAAAATGGTGCCTGACCTGTGGTGACGCAGCGGATAAAGCGTCGACCTGGGAACACTGAGGTTGCCAGTTCAAAACCCTGCACCGGTCTGGTCAAGGAACATATGGGAGTTGATGCTTCCAGCTCCTCCCCCATTTCTCTCTTTCTCTCTCTCACTCTGTGTCTCCTCTCTAAAATGAATAAATATAAAGAAATTTAAAAAAAAGATATATTTGAAAGGATAAAGAAAGAATGAAAGAAAATGAGTGTGCCCAGACACACTGTCCTGGTGTGTAAACTGTCATACCTCACTTATGTAATTTGACAGGATAGTAAGAATTAAAATGCACATATCTTTGCATATATTCTACGTGAAAGAAACATGAATAAAGGATGTTTACTTTTACATGTATAAAACTTATTTACCACAGTAGCATCTGCAGTAACAAAAAACAGGGAAAAAGCTAAATATCTGTAAATAAGGATATGGGTAAAAGAATACTATGGAACAGTTAAAATATGGCAGATGTACAACTGACCAAGAAAGATTTCTAAGACACATAGTTAAGAAAACACACATTTACATAAAAAAGTAAGAAAACAAATCCACGAATACTGATTTCATGTGTGCATATATGTATGAATGTGAAAATCTACCGTAATGCTCTGGAAAGACACGTAGAAATTTAGGCAGTTACTTTTGAAAATGGTAGCATATGTGTGGGGACGGGAGGCAGAACTTTTACTCTATAATGTTGTATTGTTTGAACTTTTAACAAAAATGGCTTTAATAACTTAAACATTTAAAATTAGTGAATAACACGTGTTGACCACCCCAAATGCACTCTTCCAGAAAAGAATACGGGCTCTGAGCAAGTCTTTTAACAATAATGAACAGAAAGGAAGGTCTCAACTAGAGTCTGTTTTCACTGGGGGTGGTGTAAGAATAGGGGATGGCTGTTAGACTGACAGGCAGTAAAATACTGGCTCTCTTACCTCGCACTTTCATCTAAAAAATGGGATAAGTATACAATGCCACTATGGTCAAATGAGATACTAAAGTCACTGGCACTTATTAGACACTTAGAAGTTGGCCATTATTAGGTCCTTTCTAAACCTCTTATCAGAAATAAAAGACTGGTTTTGGTTAAGAGATGGGTCTGAATACATACTAAGTGGCATGAAACCAATCACAACTTGTGTTGGTTTACTCTTTCTGTTTCTCCAAGAAAGAGTATTTAGGGAAGAAATACCACCTGGGGCAGAGCTATTAGCTTGTAAGATGGTGTTCCTTCTGAATATAAAGTCAAAATACAATTTATTGTGTTGTACAGGAATAAAAATCCTTTAAACATTACACAAATACAAAAGTATCCATATCTAATCAATCATTATATTTATTTTCTAGAAAAGTTTAACCAGTTACAAAAATCATTGGTTCTAATATCAATTTGAATTCCTCAAATAGAATGTTCCTATCAAAATATCTATATTCATGAAAAACCTACTAAAAGAGCAACTGACACAGGACTATAATCCTATACCCCTGCAACTGGGTAGAAGGAAAGACAGATGTATAGGGGAATCTTGCCTATGTCACTAATCCATTGAATTGTTTGGCCAGGTGATGTAACTTCTCTGGGTTGTTTCCCTCAGTGAAAAGTGAGGAGTCTGGGTGACATTATCTCTAACAACCCGTCCTATCAAACGTCCATGATAAACTGTTCTCTATCCCTCCCCTAACCCCAGGCATTTTTTTCTTTGTAAACTGATCAAAACATCAGATGTCTCTTGTGCACCTTGAGAATGTGACATTCAGCAAAGGACTTACTTAAAAAAAACACTGCCACAAAAAGCAGACTGTAAAATTCATCATGACGGGATCGGACCTGAAAGCAAGGCATAAATCCTTTTTCAACAGTGAACGATGGCAGAAGAAGGCTAATCCATCACAGCATGTTTCCAGAGCGTGCTGCAGTTATATCCTCAGTGATTTACATTCACTCTTCAGTCACAACAGAGTAAAGGATGGCTATAAAAAGTGAACCCTAACCCTCGTGCCAGTTCATTGAGTAATGTCTGTACTAACGGCCCTTCCTGGCTAACTTACTTCTGCCTTACCAGTTTACTGTTGCTCAGCTTTACACATTATTGAGAACTGCTTTGTTCCATACCTTCTGTACTATGTCCATTATTAACATGTCTGGAGGTGAAACTCCCATGGAATACATTTAAGAAAAGTGTTCAACTACTACCCTTTCAATAGCTTACATCTATAAAATACAGGACATTTGAACTCCAATTATTTTTCTGTTTAAAGCAGTGGTTCTTAACCTGGGTTCTATCGAACCCTAGGGGTTCAATGAGTTGGTCTCAGTGGTTCGGAGAAGCCTCTGCTGCGGAGGTAAAGACACACTTGTGTGAAGTCGTGATGACACGCTCCGCTTGGCCATCACTTGCTGCAGAGGATCACGTTACATTGCTTGGCCACCAGTGCTGTGGGGAATTTAGTGCGCACAGTAGTCAACGGCTGTCGTGGTTGTACGTCGTGTGGTTTCTTTCTTAATATTTTAATCCATACTTAATATGTTGAGCAAAAACAGAAAGTGGTCAGACGAATATGTACAACATGGATTCACATGTATCACGGAACGGGATGGGAGTCAGCGGCTTATCTGCATGATATGCAATGCCAAGTTGAGAAACTCTAGTCTCACACCAGCAAAACTAAATTTGGAAAAAAAAATCATATTTTATTTATCACTAAAGAAGGGTTTGGTACCTCAAAAAAGGTTAAGAACCACTGGTTTAAAGCCACAGTAAGAATTAGAATATATCCTTTCACAGATAAAGTACATTTAGTGCCTGACCAGGCGGTGGCACAGTGGATAGAGCATTAGACTGGGATGCGGAAGATCCAGGTTCGAGACCCCAAGGTTGCCAGCTTGAGCGTGGGCCCATCTGGCTTGAGCAAAAGCTCGTCAGCTTGGACCCAAGGTCGCTGGCTCCAGCAAGGGGTTGCTCAGTCTGCTGAAGGCCTGCGGTCAAGGCACATGTGAGAAAGCAATCAATGAACAACTAAGGTGTCACAACAAAAAACTGATGATTAATGCTTCTCATCTCTCCATTCCTGTCTGTCTGTCCCTATCTCTCTCTCTCTCTAATTCTCTCTGTCCCTGTAAAAAAAAAAAAAGTACATTTAGTTGAGTTCCCATATTTTTATTACCACCTTGATAAAACTGCTTGTAGATATCTCAGTTCTTCCCCTGAGGGTTAAGAGGGTTGAGTTCACCTGATACCAAAATACTTATGTGTCAATACCAGACACCTCATGACAGGTAAGAGTCAAGTTCCAATTTTATGTATTTGCTCACTAAGTTCAAGACTTCCAGAAAACTTTGTAGTATTAAAACACAGGAATAGCTTTTGATGCACAAACGACATTTTGAAATGAAGCTTTTTAGCAAGAAAATGATCCTCAACTGAGTGTGACTACAAATTAAAAGGCAAAGATAAAATCTTTGTTCCAGGATCTTCACATATACTTTATAATGCATATAAAATGTTTCACTGAGTTGCCCAGGGAGAGAATTTCACAGAACATCACAAAGGCATTTAGAGGACAGGGGCAGTACCTTTTCCACCACTGCCTCCTTCACAGTGCCATCACAGTGCTTTTGCAAACAGACACTTAGTAACGTTCACTGAATTTAATTGGAAAGGTTATATGGAACACATACAAACAACTTGTTATAGCATATAAATACTGTATAATACACTTACATAGTTTCAAAGTCAAGATAGATAGTTTATTCAATGAGGTAGATAAAAATATTCAAAAGTAAAATCAAAAGTAAAGCATTTTCTAAACTGTCTACAGATTATGGATTTATAATGTATCTTTGAATTTATGTAGTCAATGTTAAATGTTTCCATAACTCGTCTATTCAAGCAGTTTTCAATGTTTAGTACACGCATTAAAGATTTTTATTTAGGCAAAAGTAACCACTAAAAAGGTATAAAGCAAAATAATTCGTTTTATTTCTTAAATGCCTACGTATTTACAATCATAAAAATTTTCATGCATTATAACTTATGAGATACACTTTGTTATTAAAAATTAAAAATCTTAGGAAACCTGATTCAATTAACTTATGAAGAAATGAATGGCTGATCAGAAAATATCAAGTTACTATTATTAGCTTAAGATTTTATCATAATCACGAACAGAATCTAACCATGAATACCTTCATCTTACTTTTAAAACTATACTTACACTTTTTAGATTAAATCTCACATTGTGGCAATAAGACTTTACTTCAAATTATAGTCACATATGGAAGGGAGCTTTTAAATTCAAGGTTTCATTATGGCCCATAGTACAAAGATATATTTTCATGGGGGTTACATGATGGATAGCCAGCAAATGAAATATGCTAGCAGAGGGTAGTAAATTGCCCACTAAGCATGCACTGAACCAACAGAGTAATTTAAAACATGGTAAGTCCTTGATTGTTGCCAGCTTTTCTACATGGTTCGGGATCTCAAAGGTCACTGAATTTTATAATTATCTCCAAACAATTTTCTTCATGGTCATTTAAGCTTTGTCTAAACAGCTGAGTATGTTGCCAAGCAACAATACCATCTCCTTTGCTTAATTCTGCTTCCAAAATAACTTCAGTGGCACCAGAAAAATCATGATAGGGGCGAAGAATTTTATCTGTTGGAAGAAAAAAAAAAAAACCTTCACTTTTGGAAACTTAAAGAAGACAGATAGTCTTGGAATGCATTTTATATACCTTACTTGGGAAAAAATCAACCCTTAAAAAAGAAATATAAATACAAATTATTCTTTATGGAGGAAATGTGTCCTTTGAAACAAAGAAATGACTTTTCTTCTTCCATTTGTGTTCCATAATAAAAAACATAAGCCCTTCTACTAAAATGAGATTATACAGATTTTAATTAAAAAAATTCTTTTTCTATAATAGCATGAATAACTCTTGGGTATGAAAAACTCAGAACTATATCTCAAATAAGGACAATTACTCTTCAGAGTATTAAATACACACTGCCTGATGAATTCTCCAGTCAAATGCTTACCTCCTGACAGTTCCACTTGCTCTGTATCAGAGCGCAACTTCCACTGAATTGTTCCAGTCTGAAAGGTCTGACTACTTGTCCTAATGGAAATGCTATTTACTTTCAGGCCTACTGACCCAGATTCAAACTTCCAGGAAATATGAGCATAAGATGATCCTTCCTTTCGGGCTAAATACACCTACAGAGTAGGAGCAAAAAGGAATTGTTAGAAATAATAAAACAGTATAGAAAACCTAGATAGTCAGAGTCTTACTGTCACAGGGTAATGGGTATTAGAAACCTAATTTTTCCCCCCTAAAAAAATTTTTACTGCTAGCATTTTACAATTTTTATTAGCAGTTTTTCTGACAGTATCTTTTGCTGCATAAGACAGATATTATTTAAATACAGGGAGCCCAATAAGTACACCCTTAAAGGAAGGGCTGCATGCTAATGAAATCTTGGTAAATCATATTCATTTTTAAATTAATAAGTCCAGCTATTTAAAGTAAACTTTATGGCTAATCTTGATAAAAATAAAGAATCCATTAAAAGCAATTATTTCTTAATTTGTCTTCTTTTCAAAGTCTGGATTTTCAGATAAGCTTTCCTGGAGTAAGATGGGCCATATACTCTAAATCAAAAAATAAAATAAAAATACCCCAGTCACTGCAAAGTAATGGTTTGGTAAAAGGTAATATCCATGCTTGCCTTATAAACAGTCCAGCCTCCATTCCTTCTCCATCAATGCCTTACCACTTTGCATCTATACTGTTTAAGACTTCCAAGTTTACTGGCTGCTTCCAGATGACCTCCTCTCATAGTTTTATCTACACTCTTATAAAGGATGACGTGAAAACTGACATCTCCGGCCACGGTCTTTCCCAGGCGACTGCACACACCCAGGCTCGAACCCTGAGGATCTGACTATTGAATCATTAATTCTTAGTGTCCAAACTCCCCTCAATTATCTATGCATTAAAAAGAAATGACCCAAGGACACGAAGCCCTTTCTTCATTTACACTGCACGTACTACTACAGTCAAGACTTTATGCCCATCTTTTTGCAAACGCCTAATCAAAGCTTTTAAAATCCTGCTTCCTTCGTATCATTTGCCTGGTCTAGAGTGCACAGCTAGCCCCTGGCTCTTGCATTAAGTCAAGACTTTCAGCTTTCTTGGTCCTCCAGAATTTTATCCCACCTTGAACTGTCACTATTCCCTTACTCAAATATAACTATTTTATTTTTGGTGTACTTGGATTATCTAACCTGACCAAACCAAAGCTCTGTAGGGAACGTGTTCTGAATTCGCAGGATTTAAAAACTACTACTCAACTATTAAAACCTGTGCACATACATATGCTTTTAGAAGTGTCAGATCTACATCTCGGGGACAAATAGCTGGAAGCACCACAAAAAGCACATGCATGAAAATGTCCTGCTCCACGTCTTGAGTCATCACGTTAAAAATAAAATCACTGCTAGCATTCTACTGATATTCTATCCTATTCCTGGTTAATTTTGTCAGTCAATCTAATTTCAAAGTTTTTAAAATCAGTGAGCTGGAGACTGTAAAACAACTAAACAATCACCATCCAAGGAAAATGATTTCAGCTCCTTAGGCTACATGGGTATAATCAACTGTTGTTCTGGATGACAAACCTAGATGTATGGAACTGTCAACTGCTCCAATGAAGTTCAGGGCAACCTCACTGTAACACCCTCTAATGCTCGCGTGTTCCTAAGCTTGCACCTCTTACAGCTGTTTGTAAGGAGAACCTGTGCTCAGAATCGCACCAATGCTCCCTGGGAGTCGTTAGTTCCACCTACCCTCAACTACTGGCCACCCACAGCTTAACTACGCCTTCAAAGAAGTGGCTAGTAAAGGACATTATCTGGAGAAGACGATCCCAACGGCATGGTTACAGGAAGAAGGGGTGTTGGAAGGACTAAAAGACTGGGGGGAAACATTCTTAGAACAGAAATACATTCAAATTCATATCTTAGTATATACTTCTGTGTAACGGACTCTTAGAGCTCAGTAGTTTCAAATGTCCCCCCAAAAGGGTGGGTAGAAAATATGATAGACTGAAAACAGGTTAACTTCAAATTTCCAGCTTCCCCCAAGAACTGTTTTAATTGTACCATGTAGCTCTGGGCCAGAATTGTGGTTTTAATTGTCATAGCAGGTTTATACTGGTTGTTAAAATGTCTGAGAGAACTGTTTGTTCTAAGACTTAATATTTTTTCAATTCTGAAGGCATCAGCTTTTAAGACTCGAAAGAGTTAAAGGCCAAAATGGATCATCATTGAATTCATAAATGCTTAACAGTCCAATATACTGTGAGCAAATAAAAGGTCTCAGACTGCAGAAATGGTATGTGGAGAGAAAACAGACCCTATATACATTGAGTATTCTTATCAGATTTTTCATATAATATATTCTGTCCGGAGCATTTCAACCAATGTACTTTAACTCAGCCTTTTTAGAGGTGGTAGAAAGTTAGTAGGCATGTGAATACTCAGTTTGGTAATCTGAAATATACCAGAACAGTAAGATTTATATAAACCTTTAAATGTGGTCCTGTAGATGTGTAATAACCACAGAACAAGAATTTTAATTTATTTAGGAGAACATAGACTGTAAGCTCTCATATATTCAATATTTTGGTTAAGACCCCCCAAAAAGCACTCTTGTAACTGTGAGGTGTACCTAGCTTCTTGAAGTTATGGTAGACAACATTTCGCCTCTTGCCTTTTAAAATTCATAGGTGTCATTATCATGTATGGTTCTAAATGCTCGTTTTTGCAATTTATGGGACTACTGAGAGGTGAGTGCTGCTATGCCTACTTTAGCAGTGGTGAAATTACAGAAGTCATGGAGTTTTTCTCCTACAGACAGAATCTATCAGCACCCTCCAGTGAGCCACCCTTGCCCCTCTCTGATATCTGTAAGGACATGTAAGAATATCACAGCCTGTGGGTGGGAACAAGACTGTGTGTCTGTGGCTTAAAGTCTAAGTTACATCATTCACAATGTACACAAATGAAACTTGGGCTTTGGATTCTGGCTAGAACCTCTACTTTCAAGAACAATTTACACGTCAGCTTTTTTATGTAGTTCACATTCTATAGAAGCTATTCACTTAAGCTACATGCCAGGCTGGTTTGCCTGCTGATAGGAATTCCTGGAGGTCCGGTTCCTACTGCACTATTTGAAGGTGTTCTCTCGTATGCTCTAAAAATTACTCTTCTGCGTAGGCTACTAGGGTTAACTCTAATTCAGTTCGCTGTATAGCAGATACCCTGTGGCCAATCATTCCTACAGATTTCCAGCAGAGCACTTTTATTTCGAGAGATCTTAATTTAATACTGGTAAACTGGCGTTGCTCATGAATCTTATTTTTGGTTATTCCATTTTATCACTGAAATCAAGCAGCATCACTTACTGTCTGTCCCCACTGCTTCTGACTTTTTCTATTTGCAGCCTCTGGAATTGACCTCTGGATCACTAGAGCAATCATGTCCTTTCCTTGCCTGGACTCTCCTGTTTCCTATTCTGTAACTGTAAGGGAATCACCATTCCTGGTACCTGACAGCTGTGTGCCTCCCTACTCCCATTTCTCACTATTCTGCTCCATATTTCATACTACTGAACTCTTCCCGTTAGATACCAGACGTTTCTGTCCTCAGTGCTTTTGCATATGCTATTTCTCATGCCCCCACACACCCTCCCCTTCCACTGAGAAACTCCCCCTCTTCCTTCTCCTCTTCCAAAAGCCATCTCAGATACCACTCCTGCAAGGCCTTCTCTCAAGAAGGGACAATAGCTCTTCCTTCTGTCGTCTCGCTTATAGCATCACATGCTTCTAGCACTTGCCTTACTAAACAGTTGTTCCATGCATCCTTCTCTTACACTAGTCCATGCTCACCCTGGGGCTTGCCTCTTAATTAATTCAACATTATACACCTAAGTGCCAAGCGCAATGTCTGACAATGTGCATGTTTCCTGAATGACTAAATGAATTAATTCTTGACATAACTGCATACATAAAGAAGTGCTAAAATGACTCTAGAGACAAAGAGAATGATAGAATTGCTCAAAAATGCGAAGTATCATAGAACAGCCAAGGGACAGTTTGAATGAAGACAGGATTTACTACGGTGGTCTACAGAGCCTTAGGGCTCTATAGAATGTATGCCATATACACTCAATTGTTTTTCTTTTTACATTCACCAAACTTTACTAATCAATTTTTTAGAGATTGATAGGTAAATGAATACTGAGAGTAGAACAAGAGTGAGTAGAAAAAAAACAAGGCTTCTGCTTGGGTAATGTTTACAATCTAGAAGGTAAGGGACAAATAATCTCTTCTCACACTTCTTTGTTGAATAACGGTCATTGAGGAGAGGTACACGATATAGTAAGTCAATAAGGGGGAAGTGAATCCAGTTAGCTGGAACTGGAGGGAGTAAGGTATAAACCAAATTCTAAGGACAAGAATAAATTAATCTAACAAAAAGAAAGTCCAGGAGGTTCTGTGGAGGGACAGAAGGTGGGCAGGGCAGTTACCATGCAGGAAGCTGGGAAGTAGCATGGCACAGGCCAGAGAAGAAGGCAAGGGCCAGACTGGGAAGAGACTAGAAAGTTTGGAAAAGGTTTTATGGCGACAACACAGAGAATAACGTTGAAGGATGAGGGCAGATACTGGGAGACTAGCTGGGAAACTATTAACATCACTTTTATCAAGGTGTTATCACTTGCCTCCTAAAAAGTACACTAGTCTTCTTGACTTAGCTTTTCATACTCCTTTCCAATCCACACATCAATGAAGAATGTACTTGCTAAGCAGTACAGTGCAGTGAGCCCCCACTCCCAGAGGCTCCTTCTCCGAGAGAGTGAGCGTCTGTTCTAATGACGCCAGAGCAGGCTGTACGGGATGTGTCTTGATTCCAGGCTGGAGAAATAGTCAAGGTGAAGGTGTTAAGTACAAGGTGGCAGTTACAAATAGTCACAGGGATGTAAAGTATGGCACAGGGAATAATAAAGCACTAATATTGTAATACTGTCTATGGTGCTAGGTGGGTACTAGACTTAATGGGGGGGGAATCACTTAGTAAATTAAACAAATGTCTAACCACGACACTATATACAACACCTGAAACCAATATAATACTGAATATTAACTGTAGTGTGCAGATTAAAAAATTAAATTAAAAATAACAGGCTGCTTCTATTGAGTGCAGCTAGATCAGTGGTCAGCAAACGCATTAGTCAACAGAGCCAAATATCAAACAGGACAACGATTGAAATTTCTTTTGAGAGCCAAATTTTTTAAACTTAAACTATAGAGGTAGGTACATGGTTATTAACATAATTAGGGTACTGCTAAGCTGGCCTTTGCGCCCACACCCAAGGGGCCAAAGAGCCGCATGTGGCTCGTGAGCCGCGGTTTGCTGACCACTGAGCTAGACAATCTCCTAACTGGGGACGTGCTACTACAGAACCAAAAGTACTAATTTAGGGAGAAAAGTCAAGTTTTGATGGCACTATATTACCTCTGAGCTATCAGTCTCTACAATATAGCTGAGATTCTAATATTTTTCATCACTTGGCACTAAATATTGTAACTGAAAACTAATTCATTCAACCTCTAAGAAGATGCCCTTTGTAAAAGTGTATCAAGGCAGAAACTTCACTTGAGTAGGCACCGTTTTTTCATTTAATGACCTTTATGTCTCATTTACATTATTGAAATCTTTCTCAAACAATACACCCTCTCTGGACACAAAGCTCTATTTAGAAATCTCAAAACATGCCGAGTACTGCAGGCTTTTGCCCTGCTGTTCCCTTGCCTATGAACACCTACTCATCCTTCAGCGGCCGGCTCCAATGTTTCCTGCCTTGTGGAGCTGTGCCCAGAAGCCCAGAGCCCGAGCTGATTACCCCTGCCTTGGTGTTTCCATAGCGATGCGTTCACATCCTTATTATAGCACTCTCCATCACGGGTAAGATTGCTGTTTCTGCTTTGCTTTCTCCTTAGGCTGTGAGAACAGAAACTCTACCTTCATCTTTTCTCCATGCAGCTGAGAGCAGTGCCTGGCACAACAGGTACTCAGTAAACGTTTGCTGATGAACCAATGAGTGAATAACACAAAGGAGAAACAGGCCAGATGGCAGACCTGCTTCTCTGCACATCCTGTTCTCTGCTACACAGCACAACTTCTACCATTACTTTCTCTATTGACACTGCTGTTAGGGAAAATGGCATGCTAGACCAGCTTAGTCCTTGGATACAAAACATCTATTTTTGTTCAGGAAAAACGTTTAGGCTGAGGACAGTCTTCCAGAAGAAGTTCAGCACCTCCCATCAACTATATAATCAATTACAGATACAGCTACAAATACAGATTAAAATCTTGACATTTTAAATTTTATCTGGTTTTATTTTTTATGCCCTTCTTTAAAGAAGAAAATTCCTAAATCTATAATTTTAATAATGCTGTAAGTTATTCTTGGTTTAATACAAAAAGATCACTAAGATAAGTTTTAGAACAGAAACTTGTGATTGGGGTGGGGGCGGAAGCAGGAACTTCATCTCTGTATGTCTTCTGTATTCTGATTAATAAATGCCTAGTACAGTGATAAGCATATAGTAGATGCTCATAACACTAGCAGCTGTTAATCTGTGACTCACTCTTTAGTCTATCCAATGTCATACAAGTGAACATTCCCTTCCCATTCAAACATTTGGCAAGTTAACTTTAAAAGCACCCTATGAGTTCACCAACTCCTATGAAAACCTATCAGTGAAATGGTTAGATCTACTGCGGTCATCTGAATAGCTTTGAGTTTATTTTTGATGCGTTATCTACAGGGTAGGGCAGATTAAAAGCAAAGCCTCTTACTTGTTAAAAGATACCATGTGACAACAGTATGCAAGGTGGCATTAAAACTACTGTAATCCTAGCAACCCATTCCTTTATTTTTCAAGACAGAGTAGAAATAACTAATATTACTGCTTATTTATCCACATTATAAAATGAGAGTCTGTGAAATGGTTAGCTCTTTGCCTGTATTAGGCAATCAATACATATCTGTGAGAAAATTAAATAACAGTAACTTTATATATTTATGCAAAAAACCAGTCACATGCATTGGTCATATACTTAATCATACTTTCCCACAAGAGCATTAAGTTCAGCCTCTTTGATGAAAAAATAAAGATACTTGTTATAAACGCACAAATTTCTTATGGTCTCTTGATTAAGTGCTGGGAACAGAATTTTCTTTTACAGGTTTTAAGGAATACTAAAAGCAATTTTGACATATCTCTTTTCACATTATGCATAACTGAAAAATGAAGCCAATCTATATCTATTTAAACAATGCCAAAAGTTTTAGACAGTTTCATGCATTAAGTTACCATGTTCCAGTCTGTTTCTACTTTTCTGAATATGGATTCCATTTTCCACACACCGTTCTCCCATCCAGAAATGGTCTGATTATTATTTGAAACTCGAACATAATGATCTTTCACAATATTATAACAAAGGTGAAGCTGTTTAGAAACCCTCTCATTTTCAGAAGGGATGAAGACAGTTTCCTTTTTCTGAAAAAGAAAGCAGAATTAGTTTCCCAAGCTAATGAAAGATATATGTATCTATAAATATGGGAAGAGGGAGGGGAGCAGGTAGGGGAAAGGAGAAGGAGAGAGACTGCTATGTATAATGGTTTCAACTTGAAAATGGAAAATTAGTGCCTCTGAACAATTCAGAAAATATTTTATAGGTTAAACATAATGAGTGTAATGTTGATAGAGCATCAACTACAAGACAGAAAAGACTTCTAAATAATAGCTCCACTTAGATTTTTGTGATTCTGTGCTCACTTAAATTCATCTTTCTTCATTTCTACCATTACCGTTTCTAATTATCACTGTCTCCTAAAACTGATTCCCAGCTTTCAAGTTTTACCCCTTCTGTCCATGCTCCACATAGTAATGAAAGTAATTTTTTTTAAAAAGTACATTGTGATATGCCATTTCCTTGCTAACCTCACTGCACTGACTTCCACTGCGCTTAAACGCTAACCCTTTACCAACACTGACAGGCCCTCCATCGCCTGTGCTTGCCTGCTTCTCCAACCAGATCTGTATTCCTCTTCCCTTCTGTCTCTGATCCCACCATAGCACTTTTTATTTAGTTCTTTAAAAAGGCCCAGCTTGCTTCTGCCTCAGGGCCTTGACACATGATGTCTCTGCTGTCTGAAATGCTGTTTTTCCTACTTTTCACATATTTCATTCTCTCCCATCTTTCAAGCCTCAAGCTAAAGACATTTCATCAGAGTGTCCTTTTCTGATCCCCTAAGGTAGCAGAGTGCCTGGGAGCTTGAAACAATCATCTGCATGTGTGCAATTACTACAAAAGCTCATGCTTTACTTTAAAATTCCAGGCAAATTGTATACTCTAGCCCCAAATAATCCATGTTTGTTTTAATATAAAACAGTCCCCAGAAATCCTAAAATCACAGAGTAAATCTAAAGTTTGAGAAAGATGACATATTTCTAAGGTCTTTATGTGTCACCGACACAATGGTCCCTCTCCCTTAGACATGGGCATAGCAGCATTTCAGATCAGATAATTCTTTCTTGGGGGTGAGGGGCGACCCTGTCCTTGCAGGTTGGTGAGCAACACCCAGACCTCTGCCCATTTGATGCCAGTGGCATCCCTCTGCCCAAGTGCAACAACCAAATATGTCTTGAGACTGCCGATGTCTCTTGGAAGGCCAAATCATAGACAAAGTCTGCAGAGTCACCACTCGAGTCTGGGTTAATGTTTGCTACAGTGTTTACTTATCAGTCAGGACAGCAGGCAACGCTTTTGTTGTTAAACACTGGGTACTACGTGTTATGCAGTATATAAAAACTACAAATGTACAAAAACCAGTAAGAATATATATCTTATAGACAGAAAGAAAGAATAATTATATGTGTGTGTGTATATATATATATATATCACTATATTGTGTACACATAATCACTGTATTATGTACACACATATTATGTGTACACCAAATCACTGTAAGAATTGCAAAATAATAACATTAAATGTATAAATAAGAAGATAATTCCCTAGTAGAACCTGTGAGTATTACTGCCATAAAAGTAAAATAGAAGCAGTTTATTACTTTTAGAAACTGGTATTGTAAGTTAGTGTATTTACGCTTCAAAACAAGCATGTACCAACAAAGATATTTCAGAGTGGACATAGCCAAGATGAAATAAAATTTGAAATAGCATTATCTGCATAACCAGGCAGTGGTGCAGTGGACAGAGAGTCAGCCAGGGATGCAGAGGACCCAGGTTTTTTTTTGTTTGTTTGTTTAGAGATTTAATTTCTTTTTTATTTTATTTTATTCATTTTAGAGAGGAGACACAGAGTGTGAGAGAAAGAGAGAAAGGGGGGAGGAGCTGGAAGCATCAACTCCCATATGTGCCTTGGCCAGACCATTGCAGGGTTTTGAACTGGCGACCTCAGTGTTCCTAGGTCGACGCTTTATCTACTGCGCCACCACAGGTCAGGCGCAGAGGACCCAGGTTTGAAACCCCAATGTTGCCAACTTGAGCGTGGGATCCTAGATGTGACCCTCTAGTCGCTGGCTTAAGCCCAAAGGCTTGAGCAGGGGTCACTGGCTCTGTTGGTGCCCCCCACCATGGTCAAAACACATATGAAAAAGCTATCAAGGAACAATTAAGATGCCACAAGAAAGAATTGATGCTTCTCATCTCTCTCCCTTCCTGTCTGTCCCAGCCCTGTACCCGGCCTCTCCCCCACTCTCAAACAAATTAATTAAATAAAGTAGCATTATCTACCATGTATTTTACAAAGGATAACTAATTGTTAAAGGGAAAAGAAAAATATGTTACTAAATATATGTTATATGAAAAATACCATGTATGTAACTAAACAATCTGGAGTTAAGAATGACATTAATATTTCATAAAATCTTTTAAATCTAAGATTAAGATAAAACCATTCATTCTGGAAATAATATCATCAATGTGTCTTCTTTTTCCAACTTAGTTCAAGGTCTAGTTCCATAATTATTTAGGATTTACATTTTTCAGTTTAATTTTAAAGTAAACATTTATTTTTAAAGAGGAGAATGATATTTTAAATCCATGGCCCTAATATGGTCTTCAGTAATTGAGAAATTAAAAAATAAATTCAAAGGGAGAAACAATTTGAGCATGTAACCCGATTCATATTTTTAAAGTTTAATCAACTTATATGCCATACAAGGGGAAGCACACCCATCCATAAAGAGAAAAAGAAATGAAGACTTAAATAATATCAATGTTTTAAATTGAACACAGCTGTGAATTAAATTAGCTCTTTTAAATCGGCTTCATTTAGATTTATAGTTGTAACTTGCCCTGCGTCAGCAGTGATTTGAATTATTTGTTGAATTTGGATCTTACAATTCCATGCTTGAACCAATACGTCCAACTGTCAGCTAAAGATGCGGGGATAAATTAAACAGCAAATAAAGTTACTGGGGATTATTTACCCCCTTTGGACATATTTCTTTACTGGAGAAATGAGTTGCAACAATGGCAAATTTAGAAAAAGTAGATATAAAAATTTAATTTGTTTAGAATCGTCAATATTGATACTGTGATAGGTTATTTTCCTCTCAAGCATTTTTCATTACATATCATCTTAAACCTTCATATAAAATATACTGGTCTCAAACAACAGGGGATAAATTTTATTGCTTCATCCTCATTTTGAAATATCCCCTAATTTTTGTGAGCAGTATAGTTGGAATTCTCTCTTTTTCAGTTTAGTAGTTCTCGTGGTATATATATAGTATTAATACATTGTGCTTTTAATTTGCATTTTGGTGATAACTAATGAAGCTGAATGACTGTTCTTTACATTTCTGGTGCTTGTGTAAGTCTTTCAAAATTAGAATTTAATGCGCTTAAAAGAGCCCTGTTTTACCTTTTTTTAAATAAGAAAATTTTATACTGGGAAAATAACAGAATCTGGGTAATTCAGCTGATGAAATTGATTATTTCTTGTTATATACTTGCATACATCTGGTATAGGCTAGAAATTATTCCTGCTGCTGGTGTGATTACTATTATGTCATCAAACTATTTTTATTTTTATTTTTTTAATTCAGTGCGAGGAGGGGAGGCAGAGACAGACTCTTGCATGCTCCCTGTCTGGGATCCACCTGGCAAACCCACTAGGGGGCGATGATCTGCCCATCTGGAGCCCTTGCTCTGTTGCAACTGGAGCCATTTTATGGAGCCTGAGGCAGAGGCCATGGAACCATCCTCAGCACCCAGGGTCAATTCTCTCTCATTGAGCCATGCCTGCAGGAGGAGAGGCGAAAATACAGTGTGTCCGTAAAGTCATGGTGCACTTTTGACAGTGTGACCGGTCAAAAGTACACCATGACTTTACGGACACATTATAGAGAGAAAGAGAGGCGAGAGGGGGAGGGGTAGAGAAGCAGATGGGCACTTCTCCTGTGTGCCCTGACCGGGAATCAAACCCGGGACATCCACATGCAGGGCTGATGCTCTACCACTGAGCCAACCAGCCAGAGCCTGTCATCAAACTTATTTTAAGATATCTTTCAATCTCCCCAAATTAAATAATGAACAATGGAAAGTATATAATGTCTATAGTTAGAGCCTAGCTGAAAACCTTTGTAATAAGATGTTAAGAAAGTACAATAGATTGTCCCTTGCCCTTAGGGATTTTAAAGCTGACTCACTAGAAAATATGTGTATGCCTTGCATATACCCAACTAAAACGTGTAAATATATTCACTGAAAACATGTATGTGAATGTTCACAGCAGCACAATTTTTAATAACCAACACCTAGAAACAACCTAAAAAACATCAATAGTTGCATCGATATATTATGTGTGTGTGTGTATTCATAAAAGGCAATATTATACAGCAGAGTAAACATACTATAAACATGCAGCAACAAATATGAATTAACTAGTGTTGAAAGAAATCATTCACAAAAGGCTAAATATATACATGATTATTCACCTAAAGCACAATTAATAGGCAAAATTAACTAGAAGCCATGATAAGGGTTACTCTTAGGGAAGAAGGCAGTGACTAAAAGGAAACTCATGGTTGTTTCTGAGCGTCTGATGCTCTATTTCTTAATCTGGTTGGAGTTATATGGTTGCTCACTTTGTGAAAATTTGTTCAGCTGTACACTTATCATTTGTGCATTTCTGTAAATAGTTCAGTAAAAGTTACATTACACTCAAAATTTACATAAGGTAAATTTTAAAATCCTGTTTTAAAATGCTTTGCTAACTCAGTATGTGATGAGACTAATAATTCTTTTTCTATGTGTGACGGAGACAGACAGATAGAAACAGACAGACAGGAAGGGAGATAAGAAACATCAATTTTTCATTGCAGCACCTTAGTTATTCACTGATAGCTTTCTCACATGTGCCTTGACTGGGGTGCTGCAGCAGACGGAGTGACTCCTTGCTCAAGCCAGCGACCTTGGGCTCAAGCTAGTGAGCCTTGCTCAAACCAGATGAGCCCGCGCTCAAGCTGGCGACCTCGGGGTTTCGAACTTGGGTCTTCCACGTCGCAGTCCGATGCTCTATCCACTGTGCCACCGCCTGGTCAGGCGAGACTAATAACTCTTGTATGTGATTAGACTATGTCAGTCAATGATTCTCTTCAAATGTTTACATTTTTTAGTAATGAAGCTGAAAAGTTAATGGCCAGTGCATTTTTTCAATAAATAAAAAGCACAGTATAGGAAGCAGCAAATAGAGATTATCATGCTATAATGAATTAAATACCTCTAGACCCATTTCACCTCGGGCTACTCTCCAAGCCACTGACCCAGATATTCTCCCACCAAGCTCTCCAGGCTTAGGGGTCTTGGGAGATATAAATTCAACAAGCTCCACAATTATCCTCTGGAGAAGTTCTTTCCTTCTGTTTTCAGACAGGGATGTTTGCCTCTGCAATTCACGTTGTAAAAAGAAGTCATTAGGGTTAGGAAAATGTAGAGGTCCACCTTTAAGTAAGGATGTGCTGAAAATATTTGTATCTTAAGGGAATCTTGAAAGAAGTAACAAACTTTAATTTCTTATGTATAATCATTTGGAAAATAAAATGAAAACTAGAAAATTCAAAATAATTTTGTAAAACTTATGTAAAAAGATCATTTCATACATATATCCAACTCTCCATGACCTTTACTGTTCTAGACTTAAAATGAAGGTATCAAACTATGTTTTTGGCCACAATAAACTAGCTTGTGTCAGACCAACTGTCCTGCTGAGAAAACCAAGAAAAGTGGAAAACAGACACACAGACATACATATATAAACACCTGTTTGAATGCAACAGAAAACCTCCAGTGTAAACAGAACTGAGGAAGATCCCAAGAAGAAAAACAAAACAAGGTGAACCCATACCACACCTCTTCTCCCTTCCAGGTCTTTGCTAGTTACTAACTGAAATGAGGAATGGCTGAGACACCAAGCACAAAATGCAGGCTAAATCACTGAAAAACAAAGCTGAATTTTTAGCAGGAACAAAGTGCTGGCGAATAAAGAGTTGGAGTTCGACACTTTCAAAGGTCAGGAACTCTAGTAAATACTCCAGGTTTTCAGCTTAGGATCTCTGAAGGGCTACACATAAGAATTCTAAATTCATTGACCACATGAAGGTGACCCACCCTTATTCTAATTGCCTTCCAACAGCAAAATTACTTGTTTGATTTTTAAGTTATAAAAAGAACCATAAAAGTATATAGTAAAAAAAAAAAAAAAAAAAATTTAATTACTACCAAAGAGGCAAAAAAACTTAATCTTCCCTCTTGTGCTCCTAGTTGTTCTTGGAAGTAATCATTGTTAACAATCTCCTTTGCCTTGTTTCAGAAATTTCCGTACTTGACCAAGTGTGAGTGTGTGTGTAATTATATTCAAGACACAATAACTTGGACAAATAAAACATACTTTAGGTCAAGAACTGCATATACTGAAATACTGTTTCACTAAATTTTAAGAGACCTGACAATTTAATGTAAAATGTACAATATTTAAAATAGGTCATTAAAATTTTCAATTAACAAAAAGATATTTAACATATTAAAATATTTTTTTGCTTGCAAAAGGCTACAACTTTTAAAATATAAATGGGTTAAAAACCAGCTCTTGATTATATAAAAAATTCCAAATGTCCTCTCAAAAATGACAAATGCCCATCACCTACCTGCTTATTAAGTCCATTAATAGTTTCTCGAAGTAATTCTTCTTTAATCAGAGTTCTTCTAGAAATTACCTCTTCATGTTTACAAGAATATCGCCAAGTGACATCAACCACCTCAAATTACAGAATACAAATATTTAACAAGATTACAACCCATCAACCTTAACTGCCTTGAATGTAATTCTTAAAGATAAATGTTTAAATACTATTCTTTGTTTAAAGTTTAAAAACCCATGGAAAAAAACAACATAAAATATGCTTTTTATTCACTTTCTAACAGGCACATTTCTAAGAAAGACTGGGATAAGATGAAGGTTTCAATCTACTAAGCTTTGTAAAACTTACAAAATTCGACAAATAAAAATTTTTCCCATTTTTATTGTATAGAATTGACATTATAGAACTGTGTCTGACAAAGGTGCAGAAGCAATTCAATGGAGAAAAGATAATCTTTTCAACAAAAGGGGCTAGAACAATTCATTATCCATCTGCAAAACAATGAATTTCAATCTACAGCTTGGACCAGTGGTCCTCAAATTTTTTACACAGGGGGCCAGTTCACTGTCCCTCAGACCGTTGGAGGGCCGCCACATACAGTACTCCATACACTGACCACCAATGAAAGAGGTGCCCCTTCCGGAAGTGCAGTGGGGGCCAGATAAATGGCCTCAGGTGGCCGCAATTTAGCCCGCAGGCCATAGTTTGGGGACCTCTGGCTTGGACTATGTACAAAATTAACTCAAAACGAATCACAGACCCAAGTGTAAAATTAAAAGTATAAAACTAGAAGAAAACAAAGGAGCCCAACCAGGCAGTGGAGCAGTGAACTGAGCATCAGACTGGGATGATCAGAGGACCCATTTTCAAAACCCTGAGGTTGCCGGTTTGAGTGAGGATTCATCTGGCTTGAGTGGGGGCTCACCAGCTTGAGCGTGGGATCACAGACATGAACCCATGTCCACTGGCTTGAGAACAAAGGCTACTGGCTTGAAGCCCAAGGTCACTGGCTTAAAAAAGGGGTCAGCTGGAGCCCCTGGTCAACGTACATATAAAAAAGCAATCAATGAACAACTAAAGAGACACAACTATGAGTTGATACTTCTTATCTCTCTCCCTTCTTGTCTGCCTGTCCCTATCTGTCCCTCTGTCTTTGTCACCAGAAAGAAAGTAAAGAAACAAAAGAAAAGAAAGGAGAAAGTCATTGTGTCTTGGGTTAGGCAGTAATTTCTTAGATACATTATCAAAGAGCATAACCCATAAAAGAACATATTGATAAACTGAACTTCATCAATTTCTTTTCTTTAAGAGTTATTCAGAGAATGAAAAGATAAGCCACAGATAAGGAGAAATTTTTTTGCAAAGCATTTATCTAATAAAGGACTTGCATTCAGAATACATAAGGAACTCTCAAAACTCAACAATTAAAAAATAACCATTTTAAAAAAGAAGGGCATGGAGGACACATGGATGGCAGATAAGATGGCACACAAAAAGATGCTCAGTATTATTTTTCATTCAAGAAATGCAAATGAAAACCACAATGAGATATCACAAAAGGGCTAGAAATAAAGAATGAGACCAGCTTAATGTCAGTTATCAAGGACATGGAGAAAGTAGAAACTCTCACATACTGCTGGTGAGAATGTAAAACAGTACAGTCACTTTGGGAAACAGTATAGCAGTTTCTTTTTTTTCTTACAGGGACAGAGAGAGAGTCAGAGAGAGGGATAGATAGGGACAGACAGACAGGAACGGAGAGAGGTGAGAAGCATCAATCATTAGTTTTTCATTGCCGTTGTGACACCATAGTTGTTCATTGATTGCTTTCTCACATGTGCCTTGACTGCGGGCCTTCAGCAGACCGAGCAACCCCTTGCTGGAGCCAGCGACTTTGGGTCCAAGCTGGTGAGCTTTTGCTCAAGCCAGATGGGCCTGCACTCAAGCTGGGGAGCTCGGGGTCTCGAACCTGGGTCTTCTGCATCCCAGTCTGACCTCTATCCACTGCGCCACCGCCTGGTCAGGCAGTATAGCAGTGTCTTAAAAAGTTAAAGATGCACCTACCATATGGTCTGGCCATTCCACTGCTAGGAATGTACCAAAGAGAAACAAATTGTATGCCTCATATAGACTTGTGCTGAATGTATGCAACAGCTTTATCTGAAATAATGAAAAACTGGAAAGCAACCAAATGTACAACAGCAGGTGAATGGATAAATAAACCATGGTACATCCATATAGTGCAATATTACTCCGCAATAACAAGAATAAACCACTGTTGATACATGAAAACAAAGTAATCACACCGAGTAAAAGAAACCAGACGATCACATCTCTACCCCACCAAAAAGCAGATACACATTCTCCTTGACTTGTGATGGGGTTACATCCCAATAAATCCATAAGTTGGAACTATTCTAAATTGAAAATGTACTTAATACCAGTACACTGTAGAACACTGGCAATTTACTCTGGGGCTGAACTGGTTACTGGCAGCAGCCGGCCACTGACGCTGCCTGGAATCATGAGAAGGTACTACATATCACTGGCCCAGAAAAAGACAAAAATTCAAAATTCCAAGTACAGTTTCTCCTGAATGTGTATTGCTTTTCTACCATCATAAAGTTGAAAAATTTAAGTGCAACTATCATTAAGTCTACAGCCATTAAGTATGCCATATGTGCATTATGACTCTGACTACATAAAACTTTAGAACTGCAGATTAATCTAAAGCGAGAAATCAGATCTGTGGTTGCCTGGGCAGGGACAAGCAACAAGAATAACAAAAGGACATATGGCAACTTCCAGGGACTGTGGATATGCTCACTATCTTGATTTTGTAAACGTAGTTTCATAGATGTACATAAACGACAAATTTTACTAAACTGTACACTTTAAATATATGCCACCCTTTATACGTCAATTACACTTTCAATAGCTGTCAAAAAAGTTTATTTTATTCTTAGAGAACAAAACTTTTTCTCTTATTTCCTACCTCATCTTTAGAGAATGCTAGGACATAGGAAAGTTTCTTGCCCCACCCCACTTCATAGAGGAGTGGCTTGTCACAGACTTCTTCGCAGGCGTCACAGTGCAGCCACCGCTGCTGGGAAGGAGAGTAGACTTCTGTCCAGACATGGTCTGCTCAAGTGAGAGCCAAGAAAGCAACAGGAAAAAATAAAAATGTTATGTTTATAAAACTAGAATGACTCCCAATAACTATATACAAACTCCTAAGACAAGAATCACGATGAACTTATTTGTAATAGTCTAAATTTTAGTTAATAAGACCAAACGAATATTTTGTGACGCACAAGACTAGAGAAGACTTGTTCTCTGTCTCTTTGGAATCTTTAAAAATGTGGAACAGGTCCTTTAATGCTGTCAGCTGTGGGCCTCATAAAAAATATGAACTATAACGTAAAAAACGGTGAACTTATTGAATAACAGCATCAAAAACATAGGAATCAGTTTGCTAATGTGAAGAAGCAAATACTACTTTTGAAAATGCAATCTCTCTCAACCTTTACAACCCAGAACCAGCAGGAGGTCTAACAGGGGACCTGTAGTTATTGATGTTCTATATTTGACTGTAAGAGAACTTAAGTAGCTATCGACTGAAGGTTTCGTTTCATTATTTAAAAAACCCAACGAAACGCTAGTGAAACACTTAGAACAAGAAAAACAACTTTTAACATGTAGACAATCCATGAGCACATTTCTAAATAAGAACAATATAAATGTCACATGGTTTTTATTATTATTTTTTTGTACATTAAAATTTAAGATTACTAAATCTTTTATGCTAATTAATCCCTACAAAAGTGAAGATTTCTATAGCACATTATTACACACGTTCTTATCTACAAAGAAACACCATTACTAAAAATGTCATGGTAAATTATTAATAAAAGAATGTTTACAGTGCAAAGTACTAGGCAGTATGCTAGGTGTACTAAAATCTTGTTTCTCCACGAAGAACCCGTGAGCTTGGTATTATTTTACAAAAGGCTCAGACTGACAAGGCCAGAAAGTGACAGAAAATGAGCCAGACTTTAAACCCCAATCTGTAAGTGTGCAAAGCCCTACTGCTCTCTGCACACCCCAGTTCTGTACCTGTGTAATCCCAAACATAGCGAGCTTCAAAGCCTAAGGCTCGGCAGCACAGAGTAAAACAATTGGCCCACTCGCCACATCGTCCACACCTTGTTTCCAAAAGTTTCTCAGGGTCATTATACCTGGTTTTAAATAACAAAAAAGCTTTGATTCATTATCAAAAATAATTTAAAAAATTTTTATGTTACATCAGTGCCAAATTAGTAATATTTCTCATTAGTGCCATTAGTAATATTTCTGATTGCATATTTATAATGATTAAAGAGCCTGATATTCTAAAAAAAAAAAAAAGAGTCTGGAATATATGAGGCAGTATGCTAGAATCTTTGGTAAAAATGACTTATACAGTGGAACAGCCTTCAAGGAGTTTAGTCTTCAGAGGGAGAAGGAATGAACACAATTGACTTTCACACACAGCGGAATGTGACACAGACTACACACCAGGTCGGGTTAGTGTCGCAAGACGGTGGCTGGGGAGGAGAAGAGAGGAGAGGGGAGCTGTACTGGAACCCGCCTTGAAGGACAGACAGGATTTGTACAGACAGAGATTCTCCAGGAAATCTGCTTTGAGCATTAGTATTACCCAAACAATTAGTATAATGAGCTCATTCTATTTAAAAGGTAAACAACTTTAACAGACTACTCAGTAAAGCTCTTAAAGCTTAGTTATATTCAATTTTCTTTAAAATACTATTTTGTCTCTAATAATCATTTTAATTGAAATTTTATTCTTTTCAACTACTTACAAGGTGCTCACTAATTTGGAAGTTGTTTTTTAAAAGATGTTTGCTATGTCCCCAATTATAAAAAGATCACAAAACTGAAGAACCGCAAATTCTGCATTTGCATTAAGGAGAATTCCGCCCTGACTCCGCTAAGCAGGGCAAGTGCCCCAGCTGAGCAGAAATGTGGGCCATGAGACTGGGAGGGGACACAGCTGCATGAATGAACTGGCTCTGCAATGACAAGTTTATCTTCAGCAGATACTCTCACTTTAGCTAAGTTAAATGAATTTATAATTTAGGTAATTAAGTCATTGAAAAAAAGTTATGAATTTACATTAAGTAAAACAGAACGAGAGCAACCTATCCCTCCATCTTCTGTACACGACTTGTGCCAAGTTGAACGCCCAGCTCAGACTCTAATTAACAGTGTTCATTGTCCCAACCCTATGCAGAAAGCAGCTAACAGTAAAACAAGCAAATGTTTAGAAAGGAAAAAAAATAACACTGTATAAATATCTCTGTTAGCTGGTGCCCCTCCTCACTGCTTCATCAGTTCACATGAAACTGCCTAGAAAAAATTGACGAGGCAAAGGATTTAATACATATATCTTTTACCTTCAAATCTCTGTAAAGTATCTGTGCAAATGTATGCTGAAGAAATAATGTGTACAATTTTTAGATAATCACTGAATATTTTGTTTATCCTACAGTCTGTATATCATAAATGTCATCGGGCTAGGACAGAACTGAGTTTCTGAGGCCCCCAAAATTACATATTTCAAACACATATCCTTTTTTGCCTGATGATACAACCAAACTTTACAAGTACTGCTAATTAAGAAAATCTGATAAGAAGCTTATAAATTAATAGAAAATATTAACTGAAAAGTTCCAATTTCCCTAGTTTAAAATTTAGTAATATGAGTGTCAGGTTAGGCAGGGGAGGTGCCTAATTAAAACAAACTTCTGTAGTTAATAAAAAAAAATATATGATGGTATCATACTTGTACCTTCCATATTACCATCTAATGATTAGTTTAAGTACAGCACTGTATTTACTATCACAATTATCAGTATTACTATTATTAATGTTGTTAGTTATTATTTTTATATTCTATCAGGTATTTTTATATTCTATCAGGTATTTATCAGAAATTTAAAATTTATGTATTAAAAGAATACAAGATTAACAGCACTAAACGTTAGGACAGTACTCAATTTATATTCAAGAGCAAGAGCCAAAAACTTTTTCTTATAAAAGGACAGATAGTAAATATTTTAGACTTTGTAGGCCATATCATCCCTGTTGCCAGTTTTCATCTCTGCCACTGTATTGTAAAAACAGTTGTGCACCATACATAAACAACGCAGCATAAATGTGTTCCAATAAAACTTTATTTACAAAAATGGGATGTGGGCTGGATTTAGCCCGTCAGCCACAGGTTGCTGATCCCTGTCCTAATAAAAATGAGGATTAAAAAGTTCACTGAATAAGAATTCTCTTCTCCCCATTCCATGCAGTGATCCCTCTGACTTGATTGCTCAGTGGATACGCACCTCGGAAACCGATTGCTGAGCTGGCACGCATCACAATAATGCTCTTCTACTCTGTTCGCACCCCACTTTAGCTCCTCCGGGTTGGGAAATAACATTTCACCTCTAGACTTAGTCTTGCCACCACATTTGCTGCACAAAATGTCATTCACCCACTGAAAAAATTCTTCCTTAAACCAGTGTAAAAGCTCCAGCAAAAGGAAATCCTCATCACTTATGTGAGTACCTGAGAAATTAAAACAGAACCAAGTAAGAGCTAAAGTTGACAAAAACTAAAAAAACCCAGTTTTCTCAAAAATGAGCTACAATATATGAAAATATAAGATGATCTAAAACGTGTGCATAAATATCGATGCAAAAAAACAATGTCAGTATATTGTGAACTAGGCTGAAATACAGTAACAACACATGCTGCACATTTACAACAGCAGGACATTTACCGCTTCGTACCCTCTGTGACTGATTATGTGTTAACATGTGAGCTGAACAATCTCTCAGGGAATTATGGTTAGTTTGGTATTGATCCTGAAACACATGGGAGGTAAGAAGAAATGTCTGATTTAGAAAAACACCTTAAAATTATTACATTAAATTTGTTCTCAGGTATATATACAAATAAACAAGAAACAATCATAAAATCACCAGCAAAAATCACAAAATTCTAGACACTTTAAAAATGATCCTATTAATTTTTCTATCAGTGCTTCAACATACAACATAATCTATCTATGGATACTCTCCACAAAGCACATAAAAACACCCCCATGTCCACACTGTATAAACAACCCTAGCAAGTATTATGACATATAATATTATATCCACTTTAACAAATAAAAGATCTTATTTGACCATATTCAAAGCTATGGTATCTCTGGAATGAAGGAAAGGAGGAGGGGAAAAATTTATAAGAACTATACAGGGAGCTATTATCTCTATATTTAATGTTTTATTATTTAAAAATGATACATGATAATGTATGGCATAATGTTAAATCTAATAAAGATTGATGTTGGTCATGGCTGTTTGATCTATTCTATTCTATTCTTGTATTTATCTTTTACACATTTTGAAACAAAAAAACTACAGAAAACGCTACAGAGAATATAAAAAGGCAAGAAATCTATTATTTTTCTGGATGAGAAAACTCAGTATTCTAAAGTTGTTAATTCTCCACGAATTTATCTGTCATTTAATGCAACTCCAATTAAATTTATAAAATAACTTTTGATAAAATTTGACAAGCTAACTACAAAATTCATGTCGATAGAAAAAAAATGCGTAAAATAGTCAACAAAACTTTGCATAAGAACCATGAGATAAATTTGCTTACTATAAATTTACAAAATTCTAATGATTAAAATATTGTGATATTGGTGAAAAAGAGACAGTAATCAGTAAGACGAGAGTCCAGAAAGCAGATTTCTAAGTGATAAATCATATTTAATAAAGTTAGTCTTTCAAAGTAGGTCTAAGATAATGATGGACTCTTCAATAAATTTTACTGGGACAGGTAGCTATAAAAATAAGAGATACCTATTGTACTTCATTTATCCTAATATGAATATATATATTATATGTAGAGAAAATACTATGAAAGTAATGCAAGTTACAACAGAATATGTTTATGACTTTTAAGAATATGTTTATGGCTTTATCCAAGACAAAAAAATGTAAAATAATGAAGAAAATTTTCTTATAAAATTTGTAACTTTATCAAAATATACACTAAGTGAAATTAAACAGAGGGGGGAAGTAACATGTACAACAAAGAAAAGATAAGTACCCAGAACATGTTAAAAAACTTCTACAATCAGTAAAAATACTAACAAACTCATATGAAAAATTCAAAAAATCCACAGAACAAAAGTTCAATAATTGCAATAAGTGAAAATCAATACTCTCAGACACATATGGTATAAACTGGAAGTCTATTTGTTTGACAGGATTCTTTACAACAAACACATTACACACTCGTAACACTGTTATATCCATCTAAGGGAAACGTTTGTGCATGTATACCAGGAGGTATGCTTTACAAGAATCTTCACTGCCGCAGCCTTTAGAATAGAGAAACATGGCAAAAAACCTCAATGTCCTTCAACAGGGAACTATACAAATAATAGTATATGCCTACTATAGAACACTGTGGAGAGTTAAAAAGATTTCTAAGACATAATAGTAAATAAAAAACACCAAGGAGCTGAAAATACATGGGATGATACATTTTATGTAAACCCACACAACTTAGATGATTTATTTTTACAGATGACTATAAATGAGTGGAAATATAAAGAAAAAATATATAAAAAGGTACACATAAAGAGATAACAGCTATTACCTATGGACAAGGAGTAGGACTGATTGGCAGGGAGAATTTAGGTTTTCTGGTATTATATGAAAGTTTTCCAACAAAAAGATATTCATGAATGTTAGATTAACAATGAACACTTTAGAAATAGAGCGCTCCCATCATCTTTTTCCTTAGAGTCCCTACAACAGCCAAATAAGAAACAATTATATAGCCTGACCAGGTGGTGGTGCAGTGGATAGAGTGTTGGACTGGGATGCCGAGAACCTGGGTTCGAGACCCCGAGGTCGCCAGCTTGAGCCCAAAGTCACTGGCTCAAGCAAGGTGTCACTCAGTCTGCTGTAGCCCTCCGGTCAAGGCACATATGAGAAATCAATCAATGAACAACTAAGGAACCACAACGAAGAATTGATGTTTCTCATCTCTCTCCCTTCCTGTATGTCTGTGCCTATTTGTCCCTCTGTCTGACTCTGTCTCTGCCCCCAAGAAAAAAGAAAAAAAAAAAAGAATTACATAGAAACTCAAACTCAAATGCTGAAGCTGGAATCATTTAACAACTAAAATCCTAAGGCCATTAATGATAACAACATATAATTATTGGTAGATGAATGTGGCAGGTATTGTTCAGAGCCATTTACATGTAATATCTCTTTCATTTCTAAAAATTATGAAATGAAGAAACTGAGGCATGGAGATTAAATTACTCTCTCAGTGATTCATAGTAAGGGGCAGAGCTGAATTTACACCCAGGCAACTGGCTTCAAAATTTACGTTCTTTTTTTTTTTACAGGGACAGAGAGAGAAAGTCAGAGAGAGGGATAGATAGGAACAGACAGACAGGAACGGAGAGAGATGAGAAGCATCATTAGTTTTTTGTTGCTGTTGTGACACCATAGTTGTTCATTGATTGCTTTCTCACACGTGCCTTGACTGCAGGCCTTCAGCAGACCGAGCCACCCCTTGCTGGAGCCAGCGACCTTGGGTCCAAGCTGGCGAGCTTTTTGCTCAAGCCAGACGGGCCGTGCTCAAGCTGGCGACCTTGGGGTCTCGAACCTGGGTCTTCCGCATCCCAGTCCGATGCTCTATCCACTGCGCCACCGCCTGGTCAGGCAAAATTTACATTCTTAATTAGTAAATAATGTCTTTCCATTCACCAAAGTAACTAATGGTCTAATCATGTAAATTAATTGTAAAAAGTTTGTCAGATTCACATATTAAAATTCACTAATAATGCCATAATATATTCCATGGACTCAACTTTTACTATACTTAAAAAATTCACATACCAATGATTATGATTAAACTGCAAATAAATACTCAAAAAATATTAACAAATGTGTCTGTGAGGCATATGCAATAAAATTATGCTGTTACTGTATTCCTTAAAAACTCAAATACAAATAGGTTCGATATTTACAATACATGCAGCAAAAGGCACCATTTAGTGTTTCTGATTATTTAGCAACGGGACATTTTTAGCAATGAATACTTATGTAAAGTCATTACCTTTATCCAATTTTCTAGCTCTAGATAATTTCTCTTGTGATCTCTTTTTTAATTCTTGGACTGGAATACAAGCCAATGCTTTCTCCTGGAGAGCAGGATTCTCATAGATTAGCACATGCTGAAGGTTGGACCGAAGAACTTTTAGAATGACTGAATCAGCAGTAACCTAGTAGGAAAAAAAACAAACCACCCTGAAAATAGTTTTACTCCACATGCTACAAAAATAACATATAATAAAAACACTGGTTCTATAATTCCAAAAAGAGTAATGTATGGATTTACCAAAATAATTATACTCAAAATCTTTGCAAAGTTAGTATCAGGAAATAGCCTTAACTGTGTCATAGTGTAAGAATCTGTATTTTTAACTCAGAGTATATTATGTTGCTAAGAATATATTTAAACAGGGTATAATGAATTCTTGACTACAGTTTGAATCAAGACAATGCTCTGTACAATGTATGTGACAGCCCTTTCCACTTCAAATTCGTGTAATGTAGTTTTTTAAAATGCTATTCAGCATTGGCAAAGAAGAACATTTTATTTTTTATGAGACAGACAGGAAGAGAGATGTGAAGCATCGGTTCTTTGTTGCAGCACTTTAGTTGTTCATTGACTGCTTTATTATATGTGCCTTGATGGGTTCTCCAGCTGAGCCAGTGACCAGTGACCCCTTGGTCAAGTCAGCGACCTTGGGCTCAAGTCAGCAACGTTGGGCTTCAAACCAGCGACCTTTGGGCTCAAGCCAGAACCCCGTTCAAGCTGTGACCTTGGGGTTTAGAACCTGGATCCCCAGCGTCCCGGGCCAATGCTCAATCCACTTTGCCACTGCCTGGTCAGGCAAGAAAAAGTACTCTTAAGGAGGAAAGGCCAATACAAATGGATTAAAGCAGGGGTCGGGAACCTTTTTTGGCTGAGAGAGCCATGAACGCCACATATTTTAAAATGTAATTCCGTGAGAGCCATACAACGACCCATGTATATTACACATGATCCCAGGGGTCCCCAAACTATGGTCCATGGCTGCATGCAGCCCCCTGAGGCTATTTATCCGACCACCCACCGCACTTCCGGAGGGGCACCTCTTTCATTGGTGGTCAGTGAGAGGAGCACAGGATGCATCCGCACCCATAGTTCCCATTGAAATACTGGTCAGTTTGTTGATTTAAATTTACTTGTTCTTTATTTTAAATATTGTATTTGTTCCCGTTTTGTTTTTTTACTTTAAAATAAGATATGTGCAGTGTCCATAGGGATTTGTTCATAGTTTTTTTTTTATAGTCCGGCCCTCCAACGGTCTGAGGGACAGTGAACTGGCCCCCTGTATAAAATGTTTGGGGACCCCTGCATTATCCAATAAAAATTTAGTGTTGTCTTGGAGGACAGCTGTGATTGGCTCCAGCCACCCGCAACCATGAACATGAGCGGTAGGAAATGAATGGATTGTAATATATGAGAACGTTTTATATTTTTAACATTATTTATTTTATTAAAGATTTGTCTGCGAGCCTGATGCAGCCATCAAAAGAGCCACATCTGGCTCGCGAGCCATACATAGGTTCCCGACCCCTGGATTAAAGGGAGAAACCACAGCAGTATGTCCCCCAGAAAGAGTGGTTATAAAAACTAAAAACAGTTCTCCAAGTAATCCCAAAGGTAGAGGAGCCTCAGAACCCACACAGCTAGAAGAGGCCTCAGAGCAAGCAGTAGGGATTCCCGATGGTCCCTGCAGGAGGAACAGCTAGACAGTTAGAACCACTTCGCCCCGTCACTCATTGTCAATAAAGACTGTGCCTCTGGACAGCATCTGAGGATGCTTAGATTCCTACAAGGAAACAACAGTGTCCCAGCTGAGAACCCTTACTGCTGCACAGCCCACTTAAACAAAACAGAAATGGGGGGTGGGAGGGAGCCAAGAAGCAAGAACACAGAAAATTTAAAATAAAAAATCATAATAAGTTCAAACATATCAGTAATTACAATAAATATGAATGGGTTAAATGTGCATTAAAAGGTAGAGATAGATAAATAAAAACAAAACGCATGTCAGGCACTGTATTATGCACTAGGGATGGGTACACAAGACAGACTGAGTCACTTTACGGTCTAAGAGGTGAGCACATTTACCAAGAATGACAGAACCGTCCCAGTCAAAAATAATGGAGACCAAAGCAGACAAGGACACTGTCCTCTCAGAGGAACTAGTGTGTCTGTAAGGTCACGGTGCACTTTTGACCGGTCACAGGAAAGCAAATGCACCGTGACTTTATGGACACAATGCAGTCTACAGACACAGAAACAAACACTGACACACAATATTCATTTATTCAAACACTTAACGGCCTCTTATTATTTGCTAGGTACTGGGGATATAATGGTAAGTTAGACACTTTATTCGTAGGTATAATAAAAGTTATGAAGCAAACAAGAATAATGAGACTTTTCAACAGGGTTCTGACCCCAGAATTCCCTGAATATACGGTATTTGTGGTAAAATATGAAGAATGAGAAGCAGCTAGTAAATAGGGAAAGGAAAAGACCATTCCTGCCAGAGGAACAGCATGTAGGAAGCTGGTGCGCATGTGTACAGAGGATGTGCTAAGTATAATGTGAAGGATCAGAGAGAAGATCGGAGCAGAGAGAACTAAGGGAAAATGGTCGAGAGGGAAGGCTGAGAATAAAGTTGGGTTGGTAAGCAGCTGGATCCTTCTTGCCTCTTTCCAATGCAATGAGAAACCATGAAAGAGACTTAAGCGAGGGAGTAATACGATCAGATCTGTCTTCAGAGTCTCAGTCCAGCTGTGGTATGAAGAAAGCAGGTATGAGGAGACCCAAGGGGGTTGGCTGCAGAACTCTTGAGAGCTGGTGGCTTAAAGTAGGGCAGTTACAGTAGCGGGAGAACAGTAAGCGGATACAGAACGTAGGAAGTAGAATCGATAAGTCTTGGTGAGTGAACTGTGGGGCCAGGGGCAGTTGGAAAAGTAGAAACACACACAGAAATGATCACAGATCTTTGCTATGAGCAACAGGGTCAACAGTTGAACTACTTACAGTAGGAGAAAAACCAGAAAATGAGCCACTGAGCTAAAAACTATATGCGGTCAGATAAAAATAAGCTGAAAGAAAAAAAGTCCACTAAATTCAGCAGCATGAAGCTGCTGCTGATCTCAGCAAGATGTATTATAATAGTGTCAACAAGGAAAACAAGTCGTAGGAGACAGCTGTGTAAGCGGTGCCCCAAAGTGAGCGGACTGCACCAAAAGAGCTGCACAAACGGCCCTCTGACGGGGAACAGAAAGTACCAGGTCTGTGTACATTGTTTTTTGTACAGAAAGTAAAGGATTTCCTGACCAGGTGGTGGCGCAGTGGACAGAATGTCAACCTGGGACACTCACGACCCAGAAGATTGATGCTTCTCATTTCTCTTCCTTCCTGTCTCTATCTTGCAAAATCAGTATGTGTATAAATAAATACAGGATTAAGTTACAATAATATTCAGACTGACAGACTCCCTCTCTGGCTAGAGAAGCTACCTTGAGGAAGGTAAGGGTCTACAATAGAGGGGTGAACAGTAAGTAACAAGCTCACCCCTAATTCTACTCTCATAATGTTGCAAGGTTTTGCAGTTTAAATGTGCCTGGTTAGGAGGATTTTCAGATTATTTTATGTAGTTTTAACGGAATTAACCTTCAACCTGGTCTGAAAAAAGACTACCAAGACCTCTAGGCATTGATGCTAATACTAAAAACATAAGCACACATAAACCAGAAAACTACAGGACTAATAATTCCTTTTACTATTTTTAGGGTGAGCTCTTCAACAATTACATTTTAAGCAAAAGAAATCATAATCTACTGATCTACTGAGGTCTGACAAAGCCACCAAATTCAAAATTTCGAAGACTATTTAAAATAGATTCCTGCCTGACCAGGCGGTGGCGCAGTGGATAGAGCGTCGGACTGGGATGCGGAAGACCCAGGTTCAAGACCCCAAGCTCGCCAGCTTGAGTGCAGGCCCATCTAGCTTGAGCAAAAGCTCGTGAGCTTGGACCCAAGAGGTGGCTCGGTCTGCTGCAGGCCCACGGTCAAGGCACATGTGAGAAAGCAATCAATGAACAACTAAGGTGTTGTGACAGCAACGAAAAACTAATGATTGATGCTTCTCCCCTGTCTCCATTCCCTCTATCCCTCTCTCTGACTCTCTCTCTGTCCCTATAAAAAATAAATAAATAAATAAATCCTAGAAAAAAAATTAAAAGATTCCTATTCATATTTGTTAAATAATTCACTGTTAATTATGTTTTTCAAAAATTATAAACATTCTTCACTTTAAAGCTCCTCTTTACATTGTTTACAATGTACACAGTATACTTGCATAAAAGTACATGTATATAATTTAAAAACAAATGTAGATGGAGAGTATGTGCTTAGAAACACTTTGCTGATGACTGGGCACACAGTGAAAATATGAAGACCCACTAGACAAGCATATGAGATGCACTGATGAGTACCGGGGACTCTTCCTAAACCGCCGTGAAGAGGAAACGACAAATACAGGACATGTGAACTCCAAGGACATTTGTGTGCTGGCTTGATTCTGAGGTAAGAGAGCTTACAGAAAAGGTTCTTCAACATTAATCTGCTTGTGACAAATGCAGATTCCCAAGTTCCCCATCTCCTTTTCTGGTTTCGGCTGGTCTGGGGTATGTCCAGGAATCGGCACATCCAAATTATTCTGATGCCAAGAGTTCAACCTCAGATGAAAACTGACCTTAAAGCATGGTTTAAACGCCATTGGGAAAAATCCCCAGGACAAGAGGTTCAAGATTGGATGTAGTCTGTGCGAGACCTCAGAGTGAACAGAGGCGAAGGGAGACAGGCACGGAAGAGGAACTGGCCTTTATTATGAGATACATTTCCCCATTAGGAGAAGGCATGAGGGCAACAGATGACTAAAGACACCTGATTTGGTAATAAGAAACCCAGGGTGGGTAGTCACAACAGGGAGAAATACGCTCATTTTCCAGAACTCATACAGAAGCATAAAAGAAAGGTCTTCCAATTTTTCTGGAAAGAATTCTTATAAAAATGAGGCATTTACAGTGGCATCTTCCCCCCGCCCCCGCCTTATATGCAGATTTTCACTTACTGAGGGGGTAAGGAGTATCCAGAGAATTTTTACTTTCAACTTAATACATCAATCTAGAAATTACCTCATTCTTTGTGGTTTTTAATGGTAGTCAAACCCCCTTGAACAATACAGTTTCCTTTCTAGCCTTATTTCTATACATATTCATTGGCACAGCTCCCCAAGAAACTAAGTCATTAAAATAGAAATCTGCTGATTGCACAGCAATTACAGCAGCTGGGCAACCATGCTCATGAGGCAGCAGTTAATGCTTGAGAATTAAAAGTTATTTGGAGTATAAATGGAAGTTTAAACTGTGAAATCTGTATCTTCTGGATCAAATTTTTTTTTTTTTTACTAATCATACATACTTGAGTTCCAATCACAGTGGTTTCTAACGTGAGATATTTAAGACTCTTTATAAGAAAAAAGTACAATGTGTGTATTTTGTAAAATCATGTGATATACCCAGTGCAAGTTATATTAGTCCATTCATATTTTGTAGTAAAGAACCAACATTTGTCAATTCCATTAGTCCTCTTTCTACCTTTATGCAAACATTTGTTTTTGTGGCTTTTAAATTTAGGACCTGTTTTTAAACACAAAAGTTCTGTTTAATCAATTAAAAAAATTTTCCCCCAATGATGTGTAAGAGAGAGAGAGAAGTACCAACTTCTTGTTCCACTTAGTTGTGCACTAACTGGCTGCTTCCATATGTGCTCCGACCAGGGATTGAACCTGTGACCTCGTGTGATGAGACAATGCCCTATCCACTGAGCAAGTAGGCTAGGGCCTGCTCAAATTTTTTTTTTTTAAGAGACACAGAGAGAGAGACAAACAGGGAGAGGGACAGATAGGAACAGACAGGAATGAAGCGAGTTGAGAAGGATCAATTCTTCGTTGTGGTACCTTAGTTGTTCATCGATTGCTCTCATATGTGCCTTGACCAAGGGGCTATAGCAGACTGAGTGATCCCTTGATCAAGCCAGAGACCTTGGACTTCAAGCCAGCAACCTTTTGGGCTCAAGTCAGTGGACCATGCGGTCATGTCTATGATCCCACATTCAAGCCAGTGACCCTGCGCTTAAGTCAAATGAGCCTGAGCTCAAGCTGGCAACCTCAGGGTTTCAAACCTACGTCCTCTGCATCCTAGTCCAATGTTCTATTCACTGTGCCATCGCCTGGTCGGTCCAATTTTTTTTTAAAGATTTTATTTATTCATTTTAGAGAGGGGGGGGGAGGGGCAGGAATCATCAACTCCAAAAGCATCAACTCCCATATGTGCCTTGACCAGGTAGCTCAGAGATTTGAACCGGTGACCTCAACATTTCAGGTCAAAGTTTTATCCATTGTGCCACTACAGGTCAGGCCCCCAATCAATTTTTAATGATTGTTTTAATCAACTTGTGACTTCAATAAACTTATTTGTTATGGAAAACCCTTTCTTCTATTTATAAAAGTAATAAATGTTACAAAAAAATATTCAGGAAATAATGAATGGTACAAAAAATATGAAATCACCTATAAATAATTTCACTACTCAGAAGAAATTATGGCATATGATGTCTGTGTATATCTTTTCAGACCTTTTTAAAATGAACATATTTATATATGTGCAATATTTTTAAGAAAAACTGAATTATACACACAATATATGTGGGTTTAACTTCAGAATTCTGAGTTTATCTTTTAATCCACATAATTATTATCTTTGTGTCAAAATAGAACCCATCATCATTTTTAATGGATGCTAAAACGGCTGACTTAAGTACGTGTCTCATAATTTAAGTAATTTCTTATTGAAAGTTACATAGATGTATTTTACCTTTAAAAATATTAGGTTCAGTTCATAAACAAAAAATTGAACATTGAAATCTTCTGTTCAGGGATTTCTTCTCATTTCATCCTGATCTAATAAAACTATTATAACTACAATAAAATAATCTCAAATGAAAATTATTTTAAATTAATACACACATACCCATATACACAATGGGCAGTAATTTCTTTTTTCTTTATTTTGGATTTTTCTGAAGTGAGAAGCAGGGAGGTGAGAGACAGACTCCCAAATGTGCCCAACCGAGATCCACCCGGCAAGCCCGCTAGGGGGCGATGTTCTGCCCTTCTGGGGCGTTGCTCTGTTGCAACGGGAGCCATTCTAGTGCGAGAGGCAGAGGCCACGGAGCCATCCTCAGTGCCTTGGCAAACTCTGCTCCAATGGAACCCTGGATACAGGAGGGGAAGAGAGAGATAGAGAAGGAGAGAGGGAAGGGTGGAGAAGCAGATGGGCACTTTTATGTGCCTTGGCCAAAAATTGAACCCAGGACTTCTACACACTGGGCCAATGCTCTACCACTGAGCCAACCGGCCAGGGCCTCAATGGGCAGTAATTTCTACAGTGATAAACGAGTTGATGAAATGTTTTTATCAGATTTCATACATAGTCTCAAAGTAGTCAAGTATCATATAAAAGCATACATTTAGACTAGCTGTGTAATAACTGCCGAAATCTTATTTCAAGCAAATAATACTTCAGAATCACATGTGTTCAACCTAATAAAATTGCAAAACTGTGAACATAATGCAACATGACAAAGGTCTATGTCTTTGAAAAACTGTCTTTGCTGTTTTGAATTTGCTTTTAGAAGGCAAAGGGTATAAAAATATGCAAAAAGTTAACAGTAAGTTATTTTTATAGGAACACTGAACAGTATTATAACCAGCAAATTTAAAATTAGTTGGATCATTAGGGAAATACAAATTAAATCCACAATGAGCTACTACTTAACACCCAGTAAAATGGTTATCATAAAAAAGACAAAAATAATTGTGGGTGAAGATATGAAAAAACTGAAACCTTCACACACTGCTGGTGAGACTATAAAATGGTGCAGCTAATTTGGAAAACAGCTTGGAAATTTCTTAAAATATTAAACACAAATTTACCATACATCCCAATGGTTCTGATCCTAGGAATCTACCCAAGAGAAATGAAAACATATGTCTACACAGAGCCTTGTGTATAAATGTTCACAGCGACATTATTCTTAATAGGCATACAATCCAAATGTCCATCAGGAAATACTATTCAGCAATAAAAAGGAATACAACACTGATACAGCCTACAATATGGATAAATTTGAAAAACATACAAAGTGAAAAAAGCCAGAAGCAAGACTACATATTATATAATTCCATTCACATAAAATATCCTGAAAAGGCAGCACAATAAGTTTCCAACAACCACCACCATTTATTGAGTACCAATATATTCTAGTATTTTTATATCTTTTCTTTTTCTTTCTTTCTTTTTTTTTTTTGCAGGGACAGAGAGAGTCAGAGAGAGGGATAGATAGTGACAAACAGACATGAACAGAGAGAGATGAGAAGCATCAATCATTAGTTTTTCGTTGCCATTGCAACACCCTAGTTGTTCATTGATTGCTTTCTCATATGTGCTTTGACCGCGGGCCTTCAGCAGACTGAGCCCTTGCTGGAGCCAGCGACCTTGGGTCCAAGCTGGTGAGCTTTTGCTCAAGCCAGATGGGCCCGCGCTCAAGTTGGCGACCTTGGGGCCTCAAACCTGGGTCCTCCGCATCCCAGTCCGACGCTCTATCCACTGCGCCACCACCTGGTCAGGCTAGTATTTTTACATCTTAAAGAAAAAACACTATTAGCAAACTCCAACATCAATGCCGATCACCTTATTCTGTATTTTAACATTTTTCTTGATAGAGTTTTAACCAAAAAAATATAATAGTTATAAAGCTCATCAGTGATCAGGAGTTCTTTAGTTCTCAGGTTAAACACCTTTTTAATCTCTCTCTTGCTGGTTGACTTTAGTCCATTTTAATTCTCAATTAATATCCCCACTTAACATAAGCAAGGCAGGAAAACACAATTGTCAAATATTATAGTATAACAACATTGGTAATAAAAGCTTAAATAATAAAATGCTTTTTAAAAATGTATATTCCAGACCCTGGCTGGTTGGTTCAGTGGTAGAGTGTCAGTGTGGTGTGTGGATGTCCCAGGTTCGAATCCCAGTCAGGGCATACAGGAGAAACCACCACTGCTTCTCTACCCCTCCCATCTTCTCTCTCCGCCTCCCCCCCAACCACGGTTTGATTGATTTGAGCACATGGGCCCCGTGCACTGAGGGTGGCTCCATGGAGCCCCCACCTCAGGTGCTAAAAATAGCTCAGTTGAGAACATTGGCCCCAGATGGGCAGAGAACTGGCTCCAGACAGGGGTTGCCAGGTGGATCTTGGTTGGGATGCATATGGGAGTCTATCTCCCCTCCTCTGACTTGGAAAAAGAAAAACAAATAAATAAATAGATATTCCAGTGATCTATGGATAACCAAGAGTTAGCTATAAAAAACAAGGTTTAGTTCTAATTTCTCTCAAATCCCTTAAGGAACACAGAAAAAAAATATACTTTGTCTCAAGGACTAGAGAAATTAAGAGTTGATATACAGTGTGTCCGTAAAGTCATGGTGCACTTTTGCACGGTGACCAGTCAAAAGTGCACCATGACTTTATGGACACATTGTACAATAGCTTACTAACAGCTTTGTCTTTGAGAAAGTTTATTTTCTTCAAAACTCTTAAGTGTTTTTTTTTGGCAGAAAAAAAATTTTGTTTTCAGTGTAGTGTCCAGAGGCTTTCTGATGATTAACAGAGTTAAAAAGTAAATAAATAAATAAAAATTAAAAAACCTCAGACTATATCTGAATTGCCAGACTGAGAATGAATACTAGAAAAAATGTTAAAGAAGATTTGCAAAATGTGAATAGATTTTCTAAGACAGAACACTGACAAAATAATACGTATCCCAGGAAAAACCTATTTTATAAAAAAAATGTTTTCATGCATTACATGCTTTTCATTCAAGACTAATTAGACCTGTGTAGTTTAAACTATAACACTGAGATTCAACAGAAGATAAAGTAGATAATCTTTATATATATATATATATATATTCTAACATTTTAGTTAGAAAACTCAAAAGAAAAGGTGCTAAAACCCAAGGAAACAGGTTAGATATGCTGTTTCTGTATCAGCCGGAACTACAGAGCAGAGGGAAGACCTCTGCTGTTCCCACCCGGAATAAGTATGTCCGCTCAGGAGAGGAGCACAAAGGAGCCTCTGCGCTACATCGTAGTTTACTTTTATGTCACCCTTTCATTTGTTATGTATCATTGTATAAGGTGCATAACATATTAGTATACAAGAATATAATTTTTAAGTAAATAGACATTTATGAGGTTATGTATTCAACATTTTATTACTGGTTAAGATGTACATATCCAAAAAGAGTGGAAACCACTGTTTTACAGAATGGATGAACTAGGGAGGGTTACTATTCTGTCACATTATAGTTAAATGGCCCCACTTCTCTTTTACTCTGTGACAACTCTGTATTGAATAAAGCAGCTCGGCTACATTACAGAAAGAATTATTATTACCAAGGGCAAACTTTTAAAGCCCTTTACGGTTCACAAAGCTTTCTTTTCACATACACTATTTTATCTGACAACCTGCAGCCACTCCGCATCACGAGTAGTAGATCCAATACCGTGGACTAGCAGCTTCTCAGAAATATACATAAATACCAGCTGCACTTATTATTATTACAAATAAACATTAGCTGTGAAGGTAATCAGAGCAGAAAATATTTTAAAGACTTATACGTTAACCTAAGTCAACTGAGGCACAAAGGAAGATGTCTTATAAGAGTTAATGCTCCATAAAAAATGTTTGAAAACTATCCAACAAGAATTAAAAAGAGAACAGTAACTCTGGCTCTTTCTGAACAACTCCTACCAGCTTTATTCTTTATTTTTTAAAGACAAGTTTTGGGCCTTCCCAACCCTACACAAAGGAATGACTACCAATCATTTGCCTATCAGGGATCTGAGGTTACAGTTATTCAGCTGGAGAAAATTAAGAGTAAATTTAGTAACTGAATTTTTATAAAGTTCTGCTATAAAGAAGAAAATGACAAAGTGTTTTAAAAATATTAAAATAAGAGAATACGAGCTTAACTAAGTAACTATAGAAAAATCATAAATATACCCTGACCAGACGGTGGTGCAGTGGATAGAGCATCTACCTGGGAAGCTGAGCACCTAGGTTTGAAACTCTGAGGTCACTGGCTTGAGCGTAGGCTCATGTGGCTTGGGCACAGGCTTACCAGCTTGAACACAGCTTGGGCATGGGATCATAGACATGACCCCACAGTAGCTGGAGTGAGCCCAAAGGTCGCTGGCTTGAAACCCAAGGTCATGCCTTGAGCAGAGGGTCATTGGCTCGGGTGGAACCCCTCCACACTCCCCAACCCCTGTCAAGGCACATATGAGAAGCAATCAATGGCCTGACCAGGTGGTGGTGCAGTGGATAGGGCACTGGACTGGGTCACACAGGACCCAGGTTCGAAATCCCAAGGTTGCCTGCCTGAGCACATCCAATTGAGCGTGGGATTGTAGACATGATCCCATGGTTCCTGGCTTGAGCCCAAAGGTCGCTGGCTTGAAGCCCAAAGTCACTGGCTTGAGCAAGGGGTCACTTGCTCTGCTGTAGCCCCCTGGTCAAGGCACATATGAGAAAGAAATCAATGAACAACTAAGCTTCTGCAACGTGTTGATACTTCTCATTTCTCTCCCTTCTTGTCTCTCTCTCTCTGCCCCCCCCCCACTAAAGAAAAAAATCACAAATATATTTCTGATGGCAAAAACTTAGAAGATTACTTAAAGATCTATATCAAAGGGACTGTTTAAAATAGAACAATTTCCTATTAAATGAGATTAATTAGGTGTACCAAAAACGCCTGTAAGACAACCGTAGTTTGACTTCAGTTCTGGAGATTTATCTGTATACGCTAATAACTTCACTAATTTGCTAGCACCACGATCAGTAAATTAATGCATTATTTACCTTAAATTTAAAGAAGCCGAGTTTTTTACTGAATAGAGGCAATGATAACGGTTAGGCCGCTGGAATTAATAATTGCCATGGTGAATGGCTCCAGGTAAAATTGATATCAGGAGTGTCGGTGCAGCAGAGGAAATCTATCTGATGGCTACAGCACTGTCCAGCAAGTTCATTACTTCGTTTTAGGTCACAGACATATGCTAATTTGTGGAACTGCTTTAAGTGCCAAGCCATTTAAATACAAGCACATATATAAATCATAAACAAAGCTCAGACAGCCTCAGAAGCATTAGCTCACAAGTTAAAGTTTAAAAGTATAAATAAAGGACAGATAGCCATTCTCCCTACCTGGGCTACAAACTGGACAATTTCCAGGCTGGGGAAAATTTGGATGAACTAGAATTGTAAGAGCCACCACAGCTGAGGCATAAACTCCAGAGTACCGTAACCCACTGCAAAGCGTCAGCTGCCTCAACACTTCATGAAAACCAGGTTAGGAGGGTTGGATGCTGACATTACCAGCGGAGCAGGCGGGGGCTTTGACGACTGCCCCTCACTGCTGCCTGGGTGCTGGGTGAAGCCACTGGCATCTGAAGACTGCGCTGCAGGAAGCTGGGCACTGGATGCAGGTTGCTGAGATAATTCTACTTTGTGGCTCTTATTTGATCCATCCAATCTGCTACTTCTCTCTATGGCAATGAGGTCACGGATTTTTTGCAGCTGCTCCACGGAAGCTTTTTTAGGAAAGATAAGATGCGTTTCTCCCTGGAATTTATAAAATTAGGAAAAATTTTAAACTTTGCTTAAAGAATGCTGACAGTCATTCTTTTATATATATATATATACACACACACACACATATATATACATATATATATAGTGAATACTGTAAAATATATATTTTAATAATCCCTGTTTTCTTATCATGTCACTTTTTAAATATACAAAGGTAATAGCTAACATAAATCAGAAAATTTGTCTTCTTTTTAGCATATAATGCTAAACCTATTTTGTTAGTTCAAAGAACCTTGAGAAAAATATTTTTTAGAAATAATAATTCAGAAAGTCTTGTAAGAGTTGCAACTATGCAAAATCCTATCATCTTTGCAATAGAACATGACATTACTATTTTCTATAAAATTCTCCATGAAATAATGATACTAGACAGCCACGAGGTGTGGAACAAGGATCTTAGTAGAAGTTTGGGAGGCTTTGCATGTCAGAGGAAAGACGGGCTCATGAGGAACCACCAGAAGTGATCTCTGAGAAAATACGTAAGAAAATTTTCCAGTTGGCTATTATCTGTTTGCGGTCCAGAGTACTACTAGATCTTTTCCAAAACTAGGTGAGGAAACAGACACGGAGAAGCTGAGTATGTTACTCAACCTCACTGAGCTGGTGACAATGCAGATCCCAATCCAGGCCAGCAAGCGGCCCAGTCCGTGCTCATGGCCTCACATTACGCTGTCTTCCTTTATTTGGAACACTCAGGCCCTGAATAACTGCTCATCTTAACCAGTTCCTTTTTGTTGTGCCCTTAGTTTATCTTGAAGTTTGCTTTTTCATAATGTCCAAATCCAAAGCTACACCACTGTCTTCCAAAGAGAAAATTCTCCCCCCCCCAAAAAAATCAAAGCTAATTTAAACAATAAACTTGTAGAGCCACAAAATAATAATAATAATAATAATAATAACAGAGATATAGCCAGATAAAATGATCACTGGTGACATGAATCTAACAAGTTGCATCACAACTTTTTAATCTTCCAAACCCAAGTCTTTAGAGCAGGGGTCCCCAACTTTTTACACAGGGGGCCAGTTCACTGTCCCTCAGACCGTTGGAGGGCCGCCACATACAGTACTCCATACACTGAGCACCGATGAAAGAGGTACCCCTTCCGGAAGTGTGGCGGGGGCCGGATAAATGGCCTCAGGTGGAGCAATTTGGTCCGCGGGCTGTAGTTTGGGGACCTCTGCTTTAGAGAATAGCTACATGATGAGAAGTCTGTACACAGACTTCAATAACTCCACCAAGATAACAAAAAGTATATCCTGATGGTCAATTCCAAACTACTGTATGGGTTTGTAACAGTAGTACTTGTCCCAAGCACTAGAGAAGTAAGAGTCGATACACACTAGCTTACTAAGAGTATAATGTCCATGGTTCAAACAAAACAAAACATCAAACAATAAAAATCCAATTCTTTATGTACTGATTAATTTCATAAATATCCATAATGTAATCAGAGTGCTTTGAGATACAATAAACATAACAAAGCTCATAACGTGGAATAGCAAATTACAAAACAAGAAAAAACGTGAAATGAAAATATATTAAAAAATATATATATATATTCAATCAATTTTCAAAGTGCTGAGAAGCAGCAGTGTTACAACAATAATTCTACCAACAGAAAATGAGATAAAACATTTGTTACAAGTGCAGTAGACACTTTCAGGCTGTAAGCATTTAAATGAAGCTCCACAACTGAGAACCTTATTTTCCTGGGATGGCAGACTAGAGGAATCAACTGACCAAGACATTACTCCATAATGACATGAAAATCAATTCCACATGAATCCTTTTAAAAAAGCTGAAAGAGACCAACAAGCTCTGTACATTACTTATAATAGTTATAAAAAAAGACTATTTCCACTTATTGTGTTTATGTGTCCTAGCCTTGTGCTAAGCACTTCATATACATTATCTCATGTAATTCTCACAACCAGCCTGAAAGATAGGCATTAGGTTAATCCCCATTTTTTATATGAAAACACGAAGGCTCAGAGAAGTTAAACAAGCTGCCTGATGCTACAGAAATTGTCAGAGCAAGGACTCAAACTGCATGCATTGAATTGTCAGGCTCTGACTGACTCCATCTTGGACTGAACAGAGACCAAAAACCACTGAGCACAAAGAGAATATTTCTACAGCTGCAATGATTACCTACATAATTGGCACAAACTGCAACACAGTGAATTCTCCAACATTAGAAGGAACTGCATCACATCTATGATGAGGTCTGGGAAGAAAAACCAGACATCTGGTTTACAGCCAAATACAGAAGGTTTTCTGATCCTGTACCATTGCTATCGGAGGAGCACTGAGAAAGAGCGCTGACACCAGAGCCAGCGAGGGAAAAAGAGTACCACGTGTATCTGGGTCGGTCTCAGTCCCCACGTCAGAGGTCGCTGGGAGGAAGGACAGCGAGGCTGCACACCTTGGCTCCCTCCCAGTCATTCTTCTCATAGAACATACGACTGTGGCCAGAGTGTCTACCAAAGAAGTTACGTCAACAGCACTATATTTTCATTAAAGGAAAAAAGTACAGGCTTACTGTACTAGAATCCAATAACATTTTAAGATATCATTAAGAATTCTAGTATTTAACAAACTTGCGTCTCTCAATGCATTTTTGCTGAGACAATTTTCATTGTCAGATGTTAAACAAACCTGACCCCTGCCTGCCCGCTAAATGCTGGTAATTAGTATCTTCCAGTTACCCAGACTATCAAAACTGCCCTCCTCCAATGCCTAATCCTCACTGAGGTGAGATGGGGCACGGATGGGGGGTAGGTATAGATCCCAGTGAGAACCACTCGACTAAGCTAGCCTGGTGGGTCACATGTCCATTCGGATCTCAGTCTCATTGGGAATGCAGCCTCAGAGACTAGTGGGCCCCAAAGTGCCCAGGATTGTAATGTACAGTACAACTAAAAATTTCAGGACAGGTCTTCAATTTCTACTTCATCTCAAAGCCCAGCAAGTTTCTTTCAGTGGTCAAGTTCAGTTTCAGCTCCACTGGGCGTCCTGCAACTTAGCGACACTGAAAACACTCACTTAGGTCCTGAGGTGTGAAGTCCAAAGCCTGCCAGAAACTCTAAGTATAATTTCCTCTTATCATGTTAATCTTTCCTGAAATTGTAACTCCATTTGTGTCAAATACTACTACAAGTTTCAGTGTGGCTCGTTAGCTGGCACAGGTGTGACCAACCCTCCTGTTTGCCTGAGACTAAGAGTGTTCTGGACTGTGGAACTCTCCATGCTGAAAGCAGGACAGTCTCAGACAAACCCTGCTGTCTGGTCACCCCTCATGGCACTCAAATATTTGCTGAACAAAGGCACATCGGATTCCACTAAATCTGTGACACTTCAACAATGAGAAATTATATAGTACAGTCTCCAGCTGTCATTCATTCAATTTTCCTGTCATATGACTAAAAAGAAATCTGCATTTCTTTGAACAAATTCAGCAATGTTCACAATTTTCCCCCTCTATACTTTCAAAATCTCTATGCTCAGATGTCTGTAACTACAAGCAGGAGACACCATAATTGATACTTCCAGCCTTACCTCTCCTTTTGTTACAGACTCATCTACTGTATTACCTACTTGACATCTCTACTTGAATATTTAATAGTATATCAGTTAAAATTTTGCAAAATAGGTAGTGATTTATTCCCTGCTATCTGTTACTCTTCAAGATTTCTCATTCTCCATTAATACTATTTCCATTCACTTAGTTTCTCAAACTAAAACTTGTAAGTCACCCAGATTATTATTTCTTTTAAAGATCTTATCCATTTTAGAGAGGAGGGGGAGAGGGAGAGGGAGAGGGAGAGAGAGAGAGGGAGAGAGAGAGAGGGAGAGGGAGAGGGAGAGGGAGAGAGGGAGAGGGAGAGGGAGAGAGGGAGAGGGAGAGGGAGAGAGGGGGAGGGGGAGGGAGAGAGGGGGAGGGGGAGGGGGAGGGGGAGGGGGAGAGGGAGAGGGAGGGGGAGAGGGAGAGGGAGAGGGAGAGGGAGAGGGAGAGGGAGAGGGAGAAAGAGAGAGAAAAGGAGGAGCAAGAAGCATCAACTCCCATATGTGTCTTGACCGGGCAAGCCCAGGCCTTCGAACTAGCGACCTCAGCATTCCAGGTCGATGCTTCGTCAACTGTGCCATCACAGTTCAGGCTCACCCTGATTCTTTTCTTTCCCTTATACCCCACATCCAATTCATTAGAAAGTCCTGTAGATACTGTTTCAAAAATAAATCTGGATCCCTCTACTTCTCCCCGAACTCCACTGCTCCCAGGCTTGCATTCAACAAATGTTTATCAAGTGCCTGAATGCACCAGCACTATTCCAGGAGCTAGTAACACAGGGAGCGAAACAGACAAATGGCCCTGCCCTCATGAACTGACTCAAGCCACAACCAGTTCTCACTTAGACTAATATAATACACTTTCTAGTTGGTCTCCCTGCTCTCTCCCTTGCCCCCATTCCAGAACATTCTCTTCACAGCAGCTAGAGCAATTTTTAAAAATACTCTTCTTTGTTTAAAACCTCCCAATGGCTTTCCATCTCACTTAGAATAGAGTCCAACTCTTTATCACGGTCCAGTCCTGCAAACCCCATGCGCTGACCCCTGCCTGCCTCTGTATTACTATTTTCTGTGTCAAAGCTACTCCTGCCAGAAGTCCTCCGCACATGTGAATCCTTGTGCCTGAAATACTATTAACCAGATAGTTTCAGGTCCCAGCTTAAATGTTACCTCCTCAGATGCTTTCCTCGACCACTTATTCTATGTAGCTGCCCGCCACTACAGTTGCTTTTCATTGTATCACTACATCTTCTTTTCTCCTTTGCACTCACCTTTGTTTTCAGTCTACTGTCTGTCTAACCTCCTAGAATGAAAGCTTCCCGTAAACGAAGATCTGTATCTACCTAGCTCGCTGCTCTATCCCCAGGGCCTGGAAGGGAATCTGGGGAGGCAAGCTGAGAGGCAGGAAGGAAAGAATATCCTACCACAACTCAGCATGTCTCTAACAATTTCTACAGCCCTATCCATTCTGACTGCTACGGACTACTGAGTCTCCATACTCTGGGTCAACTTCTTTCAGTATTCCACAAACTGTCAACGGTTAAGCATACACAGATAAAGAAAATTCAATCCTGATAACTATTTTCATCGTAATGTAAAATTAAACTCTGCCACAAGATGACAGACAGAAGATGGAAACACCATACTTTACTTCTACCTAAAAACAAACAAAAACACACTGCGATTCTTTTTCTCTCTCACAGAACTTATATGTGGCAGCTAAACTCAACTTGCCTGTTTACTCTTTTCATTTCTTACTGAGACTGGGTACTGTACCCTGTGGGTATTCATACATACTCACAAATCAGGTTTTTGCTAAAAATCTAAAGTGAGCCATAATTTAGTCTTTGGGTTGCATGTCAGACCTCCAAATTCTAAAGGACTGAGACTTGTAAGAACTTTCCTGTGGGAGAGTTGTTAAAAATTTTACTGTGATTTTAAAGTATTTTAATCGTGACTTTTAAATGTGTAATAGGTGAAGAAATAACTAGTTCCACGGATTTCCAAAATGATCAATGAATTTAAAAATATTATCTTATTTTAGGGACTTACTCATTCACACAATAATGAATGCTTCGTACATGAACTGGGGAGAAGAAACCCTTGAAGAGACTTACTTACCTCTTCAAAGCCCATTTCAAATAAACATTCAACGGCTCCTCGGACTGGCAGGAGTCTAGTAGAAAAGGCTGTGTTTCCAATCCGGATAGATCTATACTTTTCATCATTAGGGTTTCTGGTTAAAAAAAAAAAAAAAAAAAGGTTTGAATATATGTTATGTGTAACAGTATTTTTCAAAACGTTTTTGCATTCCTTTTCACACTTGGTATTAGCTATCCTCCTTCCTACAAGAGAGGGTGAGTCCCAACTGTGCAGAAAGGGGGAGCATGATTCTCCCCGTTGAATTTCACAGCTGAACATACTAATGCTGCCGTAAGGAAATCTATGTGACATTTTAAGCCTGTGCTATTAAAGCTAGGTACCTTTATGAGTTTTTAGGTCACTAAGAAAAAAACCTAGCCTGACCTGTGCGGGCACAGTGGATAAAGGGTTGATCTGGAACGCTGAGGTCGTCGGGTCAAAACCCTGGGCTTGTCTGGTGAAGGCACATATGGGAGTTGATGCTTCCTGCTCCTCCCCGCTTCTCTCTCTCTCTTCCCTCTCTAAAATCGATAAGTAAAATCTTTTTAGAAAAAAGAAAAGAAAATATGATAGGTAGAATTTGGGCCTTGACTTAAAAAACCCCCGTAAACCTATGTAAGCCCCAGGCCGGGGGAGAGGGTTTTGCCTACTTTGTTCTGATGGAGCTCAACCGCCAAGACCCAGAGCATGACGCAGAGGTGGCGGCAAATAAACTTTGGTGAAACACATGAATAAAAGGAACTAAGAAGCTAGAAAGTGGGCCACAGGTCCTCAAAGACTTCACTTCTGACGGACATGAACCTAGGTACCCCTTTATACTCACTTGATTTTCTTTCTTCCCTAGACCAATAATTGTATTGACTATAATTCTGCTTCAGCTCAAGATATATATATAAACACACACATACACACACTGTACATATATATATGTATATTCTCACGTAAGAAAATACATAAAACTATAAAATAATCCTATATTCATCAAAGTTACAGATAAATGAGGCATCATTGCATGATATGCAACACATTTCGCAGGGTAATACACATCAGTACCACCAGGCTGATATATTCTACCGCTGTAACACAACACAGCTTGAGCTATTTTAATATACTTTTTCCCAATACCTTCCAGATTTCTATCTACATGATCAAAGTCTTTCACTGGGCTTCATTTTCTAGTTCTTCTCTCTTCCACCACTGTTCTGATGTAGTTTATTATTTTTATACATGTTTCAAAGTTGATATTAAGCTTCCTTGCTATAGGCTTTGCAGAATTTAGATTTGCCACTTTAGTTTCTAGTGAGCAATTTTCTAACTTTTTACAACATGGATGGACCTCGTATATAATTTATCTGTTTTTTTCACTAAAAGCAAATTGCAGCCTGACCAGGCAGTGGCACAGTGGATAGATCATCGGCCTGGACGCAGAGAACCCCAGTTTGAAACACCAAAGTCACTGGCTTGAGGAGGGCTCTTCTGGCTTGAGCGCCTGATTGCCAGCTTGAGCATGGGATCATCGACATGACCCCATGGTCACTGGCTTGAGCCCAAAGATCTTTGACTTGAAGCCCAAGATTGCTGGCTTGAGTCCAGGGTTGCTCGCTTGAGCAAGGGGTCACTCGCTCTCCTGGAGCCATCCCCTCCCCGCCCCCGTCAAGGCACATATGAGAAAGCAATCAGTGAACAACTAAGGTGCCACAACAAAAAATTAATGCTTCTCATCTCTCCCTTCCCTGTCTCCGTCCTTCTCTTTCTCTGTCTCTCACTAAAGAAAAGAAAATTATAAACAAAAATTACAGTAATGTCCAGTTACCCAAATCCTATCCTCCTCTTTTAAAATATGTTGAGCAGAATCAGGGAATCAGCCATGGTCTTAAGCACAGACTGATGCCCAAAGTCTGGCCCTGAGGCCCTTGAAGGCTTAGAGAACCTGACAACGAGGCCGTCACCAGGCATCAGATCCACCGGGTTCCATCTCCTCCCCTGGAAAAGGTTTGTACACACACTTTCAGGATCTCCAGCTTTGCAGCGCCATCCCCGGTGTCCACTACTCACAAGCTCACTAGTACTCTCCTGATCCTGCAGTGTCTCAAGTATCCCCCAGGGTCACCTTTATTTTTGTCTGATCTTCTTTCATTAACTTAAATTCTCTGCAGATGTTTCTCAGATATTTTTTCCTATCTCAGTTAACTATTAATTATTTCTGCAAGTTGTAACACATATTTATCTTGCTTGTAAGCAACTATTTTACATCTTTACATGAGTTTTTGACGGGTGGAGTCGGGGTTGTTGGATGATGATGTTAAATGAATGGGCTCCTGAAGGGCGCCACAATTACCTGAACCTCACTCAACCACCACTTGTTTTTATTTTTCATGTTTAGTGAGAGATAAAGAGAGAGAGAGGAAGGGACAGACAGACAGGAAGATAAAGAGAGATGAGAAGCATTAACTCGTAGTTGTGGCACCTCAGTTGTTCATTGATGGCTTTCTCTTATGTGCCTTGACAGGGAGCTCCACCTGAGCCAGTGACCCCTTGCTCAAGCCAGCAACCTTTGGCTTTCAAATCAGTGACCTTTGGGCTAAAGGCAGCAACCCTGGGGTCATGTCTATGATCCCACGCTCAAGCCAGATGAGCCCACACTCAAGCTGACAACCTTGGGGTTTTAAACCTGGGCCCTCAGCGTCCCAGGCCGACACTCTATCCACTGCGCCACCGCCTGGTCAGGCTCAACCACCACTTTGAACATATTTTGGTGTCTACCAAGCTGTCTCCCCCAATATCTACCAAATTGTTTAACTTATTAAAAAAGTCTTTCTTTTTACAATTACAATGGGAAGGGAGAAAATTATACTCTTCTCCTTAAAAGTTATAATCTACTATATTTGAAGATTTTAAGACAGGTTCACAATAGGCCTCACACTGAAGTCATAATATCTCAGAAAAAAGAAACTTAAATGTTTCTATTTCAGAAACACCAAAAATTAAATATATCTGATCATTCATTTACTAGTCGTCTTCCTCTCTGGAATGCGAAATCCCAGATAGGGTTCTAATAAGTGGAAACTTAGTACATGAGTACATCCTAAAATCCTGTATTTTTATTACCAACCAAAAAAGTTGCTTTGTAGGTCATTTTAAAAATTATTACTATTTTTAAAGATTTATTCATTCAAGAGAGAGAAAAGCAAGGGGGGTAATGGGAATCATCAATCTGTAGCTGCTTCTCCTATGTGGCCTGACCAGGCAAGCCCAGGGCCTCGAACCAGCAACCCTGGGGCCGCGAAACAGCAACCTCAGCATTCAGGTCAACGCTCCATCTACAGCGTCACCACAGGTCAGGCAATAAAAAAAAATTTCTAGTCTTCCTGAAAATCTGTTATTCTGAGTTACATGTAACTTTTCAAAAACATCTGTGTGGCTGAGGAACCACCTGGGAACCATCTCTGACACTAACTCTATCTAGTACTCTCTGCAGCTGACAACAAAGGAAACATACATGTGCTTGTTTAACACAAAAAACTCAGCAATAACAATAAATAGCATATGTGCCAGGTCCTCTTTTTCTGTCTTTTGCAACAACCCTATTATGTATTTTTCTTTCCTTTTAAGAATGAGAAAACTGAAGCCCAGAGAATCTACATAAGTTGCCCATAATTGCACTTTTAGGAAATGGTGGGCTGGGAGTTAAAGGCACTCAGTGGCCAGTGGATAGTGTTACCCTGGGACACAGAAGACCCAGGTTCGAAACCCTGAGGTCAGAGGCTTGAGCACAGGCTGACCAGCTTGAGCATGGTATCATAGATATGGCCCCATGCTCGCTGGCTTGAGGCCAAAGGTCACTGGCTCAGCTGAAGACCCCACCTTCCGCATCAAGGCACGCATAAGAAGCAATTAATGAATTAAAGTGCCACAATGACAAGTTCTTTCTCATCTCTCTCTCTTTCTGTCCCTCTCTTTCTCTCTCTCTCTCTCAAAAAAAAAAAATCAGTGGATGCATGGATAAGTGGAACAAAATATCAGTGTTTCTCTTTCTCTCCCTCCCTCTCTCTCTAAAATCAATTAATAAACAAATTGAAACAAACAAAAGAATGGAACAAATTTTCTAACAAACCCTATATGGAATGCCAGTGAAACTATAACAGATTTTTGAGAAAGGAGCTATTACTGAAGACATTCCATCTTTACTTAGAAGTCAGTGAACTGGCATGACCAGGCAGTGACACAGTGGATAGAACGTCAGACTGGGATGCAGAGGGCGCAGGTTCAAAACCAAAAGTCGCCGGCTTGCGTGTGGGCTCACGAGCTTGCGCGCAGAGTTGCTGGCTTGAGTGTGCAATCATAGATGGGACCCCATGGTCACTGGCTTGAGCAAGGGGGTCATTCACTCGGCTGTAACCATCCCCCCACCCCCGTCAAGGCACCTATGAGAGCAATCAATGAACAACTAAGGTGCCACAACCAAGAACTGATGCTTCTCATCTCTCTCCCTTCCTGTCTGTCCCTATCTGTCCCTCTCTCTGTCTCTGTCACATACACACAAAAAACCTCAGAAGTTAGTGAACTGAAAAAAGGTAAAAGGTTTAAATCCATAGCCTATTGTGCATGCAAATTAGCACCTACTTTAGTCTACAATTTCATTAGCTTTAAGAGTCCTAGTTGGGGAACAGGATAAACATCATCCAAAACAGAAATTTAAAACTTAACCAAAAGTATTATTTTCTCTTGGTTGTTGTGACAAGTATCATTGCTTATAAAATAAACAACACCCCCCTCCAAAAAACCCTGCTAATGAAATTCTCACTTCAGTCTCATTCTATGAACTACTACGTCAGACCAAGGAGCAAGGACTATCACGACAGCACTTACACCACCCCATCTCTAAAGATAACAGATTTCCCAAACAGCAGAAGGAACAGAAAACCTTGGTGTTCTCAAGTCTCAAATAAGTTTCTGTTATGTAGTGTGGCTAGAAATAAGAAATCCGAAGCTTTTATTAAGAGGTTAGCAAGTTATTGTACTTGAAAGAGGAAGTGTCCCCCCAACCCCATACCTGAAGGAGTTGAAATTCTACGAATATGAGGACAAGGAATGATACTAGTACTTAAGACAAACTAAAAAGGGTAGTTTTTCATACCATCTCCAGCTCTATGAGCTCCAAACTCCTAATTCCCTTTTTAGATAAACACTTTTAAGAACAGAAACACAAGTCAGTTAATGACTGTAACATGAACTGGCAGCTTGCCAAGTTTCTTTCTGAGTTTGGTGAACATTCATAATGATAATTATGATGCCCAGTCATTATTTGCATGCAAAAGTTTTTCTTTCCTCAAAACACCTTGATCTTACTTAGAAATTTTTGGTTTCCTTGCACTGAAAGCAGAAGTAAATCCTTATTATAATGCCACCTCCCTTTTCTGAATAGTGAGGTTGAAACAGTTGGGTGACTTCCAAGTGGGAGGTCCTGGCTGATGGTTCGGGAGAACTCAGCGATGAGTTCATTCATGCAGAGTCCACTGAAACCGCTTAGGGTGAAGATGAGTTGAGAAAGGGTCACAGAGGAGGAAGCCAGGCTCCATAGGTCACAATACTGCACCCATGTAACATCTGGCCTATAATAAGGGCTATGTTTTTCCTTGCATTTACTTTTAAATTATGAATGTTGCCTATATGAACACTATTATAACTGCCATGGTTTAAAACATTGTACTTGTAACTAATGTCTCTGAAATTGGGTTATATGAAATCTATATAATCTGAAACTGAGAGGGATTTCCTTTTAGACTTCTTGCCAATACAGCCACCACACAGATCAAGTGCACCACGGGCTGAGGGGGTACATAGAACCTAAATAATCATCCTAACCTGATACATGAGGCAGGCAACATACTAAAGCACCAGGCACCTGAAGCTCTGTTCCATTGCCTCCCCCACACATCCTGTCGCTCCTGAACACACCACATCACAGGATCTAAGAGTTGAGGTGATAATCATTCAAACTGAGTAATTCAACTTGCCTCCCAATTCTCCAAATCTGTAAGGTAGGTCCCTTACAGATCTAGAGCTGTACTTTCGTTCACAAGAGTTTGAAATTCGTCTTATACAAGGTGATTATCTTCACAAATTCTGATTTAAAGAATCATTTTGAAAGCTGAATCCAGACAATAACATGAGAACTGTAACTTTGAGGTTTCAATCAACAAAATGGGCAGAAAAAGACCATAGAAAAGTTAAAAAGAAAGCATTTCAGTTTCAAAACAGTTTAATATTATGATAGTCACCAAATGTTAAGAAGAAAACATTTTATCAATGACTAACTTTTGATAAAGCATACGGAAAAGGAAGGCACCCTGTTGCGTAAAAATCCAGGCAGTGGGAATGAAAGGTTGCTCCGGTTTACATCCTGTCCTATAAACACTGTTCAACCAGCGGATCCGAGGGAGGTGTTGGGGGCACGCCTTCCCCTCGACCTGCCCTACCCCGGGGGCTGCCAATTCGCCCCGAGCACCCCGACATCAGGTGCCAAGTCACAAGTGCAAAGAAACTTCCTCTTGTCGGGCGCGGTGAGGCCCGCCGCATCTCCAGGCCCCGGCCCCGCGGGCTGCGACACTGAGCCGCAGCCCGCCCCTGCCCGTCCCCCCCCGCCTCGCCGCCCGCCGGGGCCCGGGCCGGACGCCCCCAAACCCAGGCCGACGCCCGCCCCCGCAGCCCAGTCGGATCGCGCAGCGGGGCACCTGAGGATGTTGTCCGCGTAGGTGAGCAACAGCTTGGAGGCCTCCAGAAAGGTCTCCGGGGTGTTCTGGCAGAGCTCGGCCACGGCCGGGGACGCCGAGTCCGCAGAGCTGCCCAGCGCCGCCGCCGCCATGCTTGAGCGCCCGCGGCCGTCGCCGCCCCTCGTGCGCGTGTCCCGCACTGAGCAGGCGCCTGGGCGTGCGGCGCCACTGCGGCGAGCCGGCGCGGCGGGGGGCGGCGGGCCGGCGGGCGGGGGCGCGAAGGCCGGACGGGAGGGGCGGGACTTGGTCGGGAAGGGCTGGGGCTTGACCCGTGGAGAGGGCGCGGTTAGCTGATGGGCGGGACTGGGGGGGGGTTCCGCCAGGAGGGGCGGGATTTGGTCCGAGCGGCTGGGGGCTTGACCCGGGTGGGGGCCTATGGGCGGGACTGGGGGGTGGAGCTCCGCCAGGAGGGGCGGGATTTGGTCCGAGCGGCTGGGGGCTTGACCCGGGTGGGGGCCTATGGGCGGGACTGGGGGGGGGGGGTTCCACCAGGAGGGAAGGGATTTGGTCCGAGTAGCTGGGGGCTGGACCCAAGTGGGGCCTATGGGCGGGACTGGGGGCTCCGCCATCAGGGGCGGGTGTTGTTAGCGAGGAGCAGGGGTCTTCACCTCGTCCGTTGGGGGCCCGCGGGTACCTGATGGGAGGGACCGGACTTGGGCGGAGGAGCTGGGGGCGCCGGTTCTCGAGGGTCGAGTACTCGCCTTGGCGGGCTCGGGGCTGTGGCGGGACGGTCAGGGATTTTGACCAGAAGGGTCAGGGGCTTTGATTAGAAAGGGTGCGGTGCTTGCTGATCAATGCCGGGGAGGTTGGGGGGGAGGGGAGCTGTGGAGGACTGGCGGGGTGCCCAGAATCCAGCCTCGGAGGTGGGGAAAACCCCTATCCCTACAACCACTCTTTTCCTAAGAATAAAAATCTTACAGCTTCCTTCTCGAAGACCGGAGGCCTTCCTGGATAGCGGTGGTGAAGGACTCCAGATAGAAGGAGCAACAGACGTTCAAAACCAACCGAGTGTCTGTAAAACTCTGTATTTGAATTATTATCTAGATAGAATTAGATGACTGTTTGAACATCTCTTGTATAAGTCCAGGCTCAAATAGTATGGTGACTCTTTAAAGAAGTTTTTCAAACCGCAGGTTGCAATGTAGTGTTTTATGGACTCAATTTACCTTATGGTGTGACCAGCATAAAACGCATACAGAGTAAGGACAAAATAGAATAGAATGGGGGAAGAGGAAAGACAATGAAAATCTACATCCCGCATAGTAAGGGTAAGTATTATTTTGTGACTTTGTAGGTAGATCATGTGATCCGTGTCCTTTATTCCTTTTAGAAGATCCTAACTTCTGTAATCCATTCTCTGCCTTACCATGCCCTTCTTTGCAGAAATACCTTTCCTGACCTCAACAAATATTTGTCTTGACCTTATGTTTTTAAGAGAAGTTACTTGCCTAAGTAACTTCTTTAACTGTTCTTGATACTTATCTTTTGTTTGCTTGTAAAATTTGAAATAGTCTTTCAGTATCTATGAGCAAGGCTCTGAGCTATGCCATCTACTTCAATTACAGTTCCTCTGCCAGATATTTGTGAGTTTTTCATAAATATGTTGGTTTTCAAACTAGCTTCCAAGAATAGTATTTTTTAACTGATAGTGTTACCAGCTGCTATAACTAAAAATTTCAATGACAAAACAAGAAATAACTTTCTTACTCACATAATGCCCTGTTTCATCGAAAATAAGACGGCCCCTGAAAATAAGACCTAGTGCAATTTTTTTCAAGCTTAGAAATGTAAGGCCGCCTGACCAGGCGATGGCGCAGTGGATAGAGCTTCGGACTGGGATGTGGAGGACCCAGGTTTGAGACCCCGAGGTCGCCACCTTGAGCAAGGGCCCATCTGGCTTGAGCAAAAGCTCGCCAGGTTGGACTCAAAGTCGCTGGCTCAGCAAGGGGTTGCTCGGTCTGCTGAAGGCCCGTGGTCAAGGCACATATGAGAAAGCAATCAATGAACAACTGAGGTGTCGCAATGAAAAACTGTCTATCCCTATCTATCCCTCTCTCTGACTCTCTCTGCCCCTGTAAAAAAAAAAAAAAAAAAAAAAAAAATATATATATATATATATATATATATATATATATATATATATATATATATATATATATATGGCCTCCCCTGAAAATAAGACCTAGTGCGTCTTTAGGAGCAACAATCAATAAGACGCTGTCTTATTTTCGGGGAAACAGGGTAGATTGTTGTACATGGAAATAGAGTCACAAGAAATTCTTGATGGAATTCAGAGTTTGGTGGTTTGCTGATGTTTGTGATGACATGACTACAGTATATTAATAAATGCTGATATTTTGTTTAACAAATGTGAATTCTTGTTTATGGAAAAATAAGACATCCCCTGAAAATAAGACCTAGCGTGTCTTTAGGAGCAAAAATTAATATAAGACACTGTCTTAGTTTTGGGGAAAAACAGTAGTTTAATAACACAGGTATGATTAGTCATGGGACAACCTTCCTCCCTGTCATGATTCAGGGACCCAGAGAATAAATGTTTAAGGCTTTGTGGACTTAGAGGCTCTGTTTCAACTATTTAACTGTCTCTGCACGTGTAGTTCCATAAACAATAATTTAAAATGTATGAGCTTGTCAGTGTTCAAATGAAACTTTATTTACAAAAACAGCCAGCTAAATTTGACCTGTAGTTTGCAAACTTCTGCCGTAGAGAGATTTATAGAGACTCTTGCATTTAGTCAATGGTTGGGCAAAAGGCCTACCTGCTTAACCACATGAGCCCAGATATGATACAGCATTTTCTCTATCATATTGTTGGCAAAAAAGGAAACCCCATCTAGATAAAAGGAGGGAGGCTAGGAAATGTCCCTAGCCAAACAGGTACCACCCTATAAATGATGGAAGGTTGGGGGACTGCGTGCTACCTATTTTGACCACAAATTATATTCCTCTTAATTTTTCTGTTTTTAATAGCATATTTATTTATTCTTATAATAACTGTAAATGGTTATTAAATACTCTATGGGGCCTAACCTGTGGTGGCGCAGTGGGTAAAGCAACGACCTAGAACACTGAGGTCACCAGTTCGAATCCTGGGCTTGCCTGGTCAAGGCACCTATGGGAGTTGATGCTTTCTGTTCTTCCACCCTTCTCTCTTCCTTTCTCTCTTTCTCTCTAAAAATGAATAAACAAAATCTAAATAAATAAGTAAATAAATACTATATGGTATTTATATTTTTAAAAGCAACACTTTTCTTTTTAATTTTTAAGTAAAATCTTAGGAGGAAACCCAGTATAGACAAAACACCAAAGTGACCTGACCAGATGGTGGCACAGTGGATAGAGCATCAGCCTGGGACACTGAGTACCCAGGTTCAAAACCTGGGGGTTATTGGCTTGATCTCGAGCTCAATAGCTTGAGTGTGGGGTTGTTGGCTTGAGTGTGTGATCATAGACATGACCTCATAGTTGCTGGCTTGAAGCCCAAGGTCGCTGGCTTGGCTGGAGCCCCCTGGTCAAGGTACATATGAGAAAGCAATCAATAAACAACTAAGGTGCTGCAAGTATGAGTTGATGCTTCTCATCTCTCTCTTCCTGTGTGTCTGTTCCTGTCTGTCTGTCTCACCAAACAAACCCCACCAAAGTGGTGATACTCTAGAATTGAAGCAGAAGTGTGTGTGTGTGTGTGTGTGTGTGTGAGAGAGGGGGGGGGGATAGAATGCCATCACCTTGACAGAGATAATGACCTTGTAGTACTTTTGTAGGGAACATACAACCACAGTGTGAAAACACTGAGTAATGTCATAGAATTAAAATATTGTAATAATACTATACAGTTCATAAAATTGTAGAAATTATCATTTCAAGTATGAGTCAGAATTTTATTTTTTATTTTAAATCACCTGAAATTTAAATCCTTCCAAATTACTAATCTGTTAAAACTCTTGAGTAATTACAGTCTCTCTTGGATACCACCATTTAGAAAGCTAACTAAAGTAATTTATTATAAGGGATTTTGACTCATTATTTTCTCCATCTGCTTCTTCCACTTAAGTCCAGTTAAAAATATTTTAATTTTTTTAGTTTCCTTTAGAACGAAAATTGAATGTATTAAGCTACCCTTAATCTATTTATATCCACTATTGCTTCAAACAACTAAAGGATGTTCTAGTATTAATTCAACTTTGAACTTCCATTCTTTTACTTGATTTGGGGGGGGGGCTCTGAAATAATGAATATTTTTCAGAATTTTAGCTTTAAAGCACACCATCTTTAAAATCGACACATGGTGGCACTATTCTTAAATGTAATAGGAAAAAAATAACCCATAACGCTTTCCCCACTATTGGTTTTGTCATAAAAAATAAAATGCTGAACTTAATAAGGACCATTAGCAAGAAAGGGGTTGAAGCCTTTCAGGAACTGGTATGGTGATTCATCAGTTATTGCATTAAGTGATTAATCAACAATTATTTGTTGAGCACCTGTTGTGTGCAAAGCAGTTTTAGATAGATGATTTGAAACTTTTAAGGAGGAAAGACAAAATGATGATAAATTACATACAGATAGCCCTTTTAGTTGAAACAAGTTATAAAAAGAAAAAATAAAAGCTATTTGGTAAAAAATGCACTAAGTGGTATGTATGTGCTTATTCATTCATTCCTTAGATCAGTCATTTACAAAATATAAATTGCTAGTAAATGCCAGGCACTGTGGTTAGAACGATGAAGCAGTGAAGGAGGTAAGCACAGGCCCTGCTTCAGGGAAGTCATAATGAGTTTACAGCAGTGTTTACCAGCAGCAATTTTAGGTTTCATTCCTTTAACCCGGCCAGTAAGTCTCGTTTTAGGGCTTGCAGCAGATGACCAACCCCAAAGGAATGTCTGACGTCACAATCCTTTGTCCAGCAGCCAATTAGATGATGCCCACGACCCTTCTCACTCCCCACTCCAGAAAACGACCCTTGTGAGCCAGTCCTGCAGGTTTCCTTCCTTTAAAGCCTGTATGCTGATCTTTTCAGACTCCATGGATTCTAACAAGCACCAGCAGTATAAGGGAACTTGTCAGAAAGTTGTTCTCAAGCCCCATCTTTAAAGGTGAGGACCAGCAATCTGTGTAGCAAAAAGCCCTTCTGGTGATTTTAATGAACAGTCAAGTTGGAGAACTAGCTTAGAGGATGGAAAATTTCACTGTGGGCCAGTTTCATGAAAGGAAATTTTGAATAGTACCCTTAAATTTGGAGGTTAAGGAGGCAAGGAAGGGGAGGATTTCCTAGCTGTTGGAAAACCTCCACACTTTTTTTTTTCTTTTAGCGAGAGAAAGAGAGAGAGAGAGGGAAGAAGAAGGACAGACAGGGACAGATAGGAACGGAGAGAGATAAGAAGCATCAGTTCTTCATTGTGGCACCTTAGTTGTTCAACGATTGCTTTCTCATATGTGCCTTGGCCCCCGGAGTGGGGGAGGGAGGGTTCCAGCTGAACCAGTGACCCCTTGCTCAAGCCAGTGAACTTTGGGCTCAAGCTAGCAATCATGGGGTCAGGTCTACGATCATATGCTCAAGCCAGCGACCCTGTGCTCAAGCCAAATGAACCCGCACTCAAGCCAACAACCTCGGACCCCCACCCCACCCCCCACCCCCACACTTAATCAGGGGTAACATCTAGCAATGTTTTCTCAACATCTGCATCTCTCTTCTCTCTTCTCTGCCATTACTTTACTTAAGGGCCTCATCACCTATGATTCAGTCTTAAGTCTTCCTGTGTCCCTGCCCATATCCTGCAAATCCACCAAGCACACTGCTGCAACATTGACCTTTCTAAAGCACACATTTTGTCATGTTATTCTTATGGTAAAAGGTTTCCTTATGCTAACTCTTGCCCACATTCTAAGGGCAAATTATGTCAAGAACCAGGCAAGTAAGTTCAATGTACGAAGTGGCTTTGTTCAAGACAAAAAGGGGTAATAGAGACACTGGCGAAGGGAATATGTTTACCACCTCTTTCCTAGAGGAATTCGGGTTCAATAAAAGACTGCAGTCCAAATTGGACGAGGACTGCCAGTCTACCATCTCTGACTTAAAGTATCTGTTCCCAAATCTTCAACATGACACCCAAGACTGGATTGGCCCCTGCTTTTACTCTCATGCTTTCACTGCTGTTTTGTCGTCCTATACCTCAAATTCAATATTGGTCATACTGAACTAGTAGTTTGTGTCGGATAACCACGTCTCCAGGCCTTCATTCTACTCCACCTGTCAGGGCACCCAATTTACTAGACACGCATCTCATTTTCAAGGGGCAGCTCAAGGATTATTGTTTGAAGACATTCTTGAATTTGGAAGGTAGCATTGACCTACTTGTCCCTTTTGTGTTGGTATAATAATTCTTTTTAAAGATTTTATTTATTGATTTTAGAGGGAGGAGATAAAGAAAGGGGTGGGAGAAGTAGGAAGCATCAACTCATAGTAGTTGTTTCTCATATCTACCTTGACCGGGCAAGCCCAGGTTTCCAAACTGGCAACCTCAGCATTCCAGGTAAATAAATGCTTTATCCACTGCACCACCACAGGTCAGGCTAATAATTCTAATATATTCTTTTATAATACCATGTTTCAGTACTTTGCACATATGCTTCTTTGGCTGTCTCCTTCTATTAAGCTATAAACTTTTTAAAAGCAAGAACAGGTCATAATTATTTTTGTATGCCAGCTTCTAGCACAAGGTAGAAGGAAAATAATGTTGATGAAAAGAAAGTACGGTCACAGATAATAAAGATGAAAAGAAGAAGCTAAAGTCCATCCAAAAATAGTGAGAAGAACAGTTTTGCTGGATGGAAATCTTTTTAATGGAGAATGGGAGCCCTATCTGGATAGTTTGGAATAAGATTACAAAATATTTAAGTAAACCTAAGAAGTCTGAACAGGAGGTGGTGGTAAGTGGAGCGCTTCTGAAGATCTTGATACAAGAAAACACCGTGATGTTATATAGCGAGGAATATGATACTAAATGTTATACAGCTTTGAAAATATAAAATTTCCCACTCCTTTCAAAATGAAAGAAAAGGATATCAGAGGTAAAATAAAAAATGAAATGACCTTTGTGGTTTTACTTTTGTGGGTGATTTTATTCTTTTCAACAAGATTTTAATTGATTTGTCCCTTCTTATCCAAGATAACTTTGATATTACAAAAGATAAATAAAACTGCACATTAAGACTATGTTTCATTTGACTTTGGCTTTAAAAAATATTGTAGGTCTTTCCACACTATGATTTTAAAATATTACAATAAAAGAGCAAGTTTGGGTATTTCTAATCAAGTTTTAAATTATAACTACATATGTTTATCTTAAAGTAACTATCATTGAATAGAGGTCATGCTAAGAAATGACTGAATGAACATTGGGTCAAGGATGACTTAAGATCATACTGGGCTTCACTGAACTATGTTAGACAAAAGTATCTGTCAAAACCCACTTCAATCCAGTTCTAACCAGGAAAAGCTAAACTTCTCTGGACCTGGAAAAAAAGGCCAAGCACTCTACTTGGAAACAATCACTTCAAGAGACATTGCCCAGAAAGAAGCAAAATGATTGGGAGGTTCAGATGCAGATTATATAGTTAATCCTTTAAAGAACAAACCTGAGAGGGCCTGTGAGCAATAGAGATGGTTATCTAAACGCCAACTTGCTGATTTCTTGCCTTTTAAAATATTTTCGTAGGCCTGACCTGTGGTGGGGCAGTGGCTAAAGCATCAACCTTAACACACTGAGGTCGCTGGTTTGAAACCCTGGCTTGCCTGGTCAAGGCACATATGGGAGTTGATACTTCCTGCTTCTTCTCCCACCCCCCATCTCTCTGTCTCTCTCCTTTCTCAGATAAATAAATTTTAAAAAATCTTTAAAGTATTTCTATATTATATTTCCACTTACAGATTCATAGCCAGCTCTGAGCAAATAAAGATACTGAATTTTTCAGACACTGAGAAATAAACTGCTACCCTCTTCTGTTGTCTCAATTTTTGTCAGACATGGGGTGTGATATTTTGAGCAGTGCTCCAGATCCAGCAACAATTTTTCAAAAGTAAAAATAACTATTATTGCAGAAGCATTATTTATTGCATAAAATATAGTCCACAATGCTAAACAAAAATAAGGGGAGGGGAGATTACATTACAACTATCATACATCCTTGCTTGCTGACCTTAAAAAAGGACTCTTAAAAAAAGAATGGATGTAGCCTGACCAGGCGGTTGCGCAGTGGATAGAGCATCGCACTGGGATGCGTAAGACCCAGGTTGGAGACCCTGAGCTCGCCAGCTTGAGCGCGGGCCCATCTGGCTTGAGAAAAAGCTCGCCAGCTTGGACCCAAGGTCGCTGGCTCCAGCAAAGGGTGGCTCGGTCTGCTGAAGGATGGCGGTCAAGGCACATGTGAGAAAGCAATCAATGAACAACTATGGTGTCGTAAGGGCAACGAAAAACTAATGATTGATGCTTCTCTCCTCTCTCCATTCCTGTCTGTCTGTCCCTATCTATCCCTCTCTCTGTCCCTGTAAAAAAAAAAAAAATGGTTGTACATTTCTTTGTAATTTGTATCTCCTATCATAGTTTAAACATCTTTCAAAATTTATCTTCATTTAGAACATTATTTCAAATAGCTGACATTTAGATGTACCCACAGAATACATATCCCATTTCCTAAGTGTTGGGCATTTTGTTTAGTTCTTGACTATGGTAAATAACCCTCGGAGGTACATAATCTCCTTCTGTCCTAGGATGCCAGAATATGATGGTGTTTTTTTCTCCCAAAACAGGGGAACATGTGGGCATTATCATTACAAAAACAAATTCCCTTTATGATCGGCAAAGATGCCATCTCATCCCGTTAGGTACGCATTCTTGATTAACTTCCCATTCCTAAAGTCGCGGGAGAGGAGATTAAGCGAGGTCACCGACCGCGGCACCTCCCGCTGTCTTGACCTCTGCCAAAGTGACGCGGAGAAAGGACAAACTGCTATAGCGACTCGGAAGTAAGGCATCCATGCGCACGCGCCTGCGCGTGCGCACGCGGGTGCGGTCGCCACGGACGGCGGCTGCGCGAGTGGCCGGAAGGCTGGTTAAAGGTATTGCCTGCTGGCTATTGTGGTTATTCCTCCCCTCCACCGCCAAATCGGGTCGGGATTAGATAGGGATAGGGTCTAATCACCTGAGGTCTGCCTTCTTTTCCTCTCGACCGCTTTCTTCCGGTGTGTGATGGTGATTGAGAGGCGTTGCGGGGGGTTGGCCACACCTCTTTGCTCCCCGCCCGTGGCCTCCGCTGCCCCCTAAACTCTTATCTCCACGTTTTGAAGATCAACAAAGCCCACTTACTCCAGTCTCAAAGAATAGTTCCTGAATTGTGTTGAGTGCCACTGACAACCGAAATGCAGTTTAGAATGAGGCCTCGGTAATCCTGAAAAAGGATTCTTTCTGCAGCCCATATAAGGCTCAGAGTGCTTTTCTGTTTTTCATTGTGTGATTCTGCTGTGGTGAATTGAATGAATTATCATTTCACCTCTTTGTCGTGGAATGTATGACGGTGCCCACTGTCTAAAAAGGGAGTTAAGTCCAAACAGGTGGTCTAATGATACTAGCTGATGTAACACTATTTTCCCTGTGCTTATTAACAGCTGACACCAAACACCTGAATGAACATCTCGGCTATTGTTTCTTATTTAGGCCTTGACGCTATTTAAACAACATTACCAACCGGTCGTATTGTGTTCTGTTACCACAGTGTGTTTCTGATCATCTGAATCTCAACCATGTTTTCAAACTGCTTACAGAATATTCTAAAAATTACAAACCCTCATCTTCTATATTCAAGATCATGTCACCAATTAATAAGAACTAAAAGGAGATTGTTCGGAACTGTGCCAACATCCAGATCGCACAGGCGGGTTGTCATTACAGGCATTGGCTTAGTGACTCCTCTTGGTGTTGGAACTGAACTGGTTTGGGACCGCCTGATCCAAGGAGAGAGTGGAATTGTTTCATTGGTTGGTGAAGAATTTAAGAATATCCCTTGCAGTGTTGCTGCTTATGTGCCAAGAGGTTGTGGTGAAGATCAGTTCAATGAACAAAATTTTGTGTCCAAATCAGATATCAAGTCCATGTCTTCTCCCACCATTATGGCCATTGGGGCCGCGGAGTTAGCCATGAAAGATTGTGGCTGGCATCCTCAATCAGAAGCAGATCAAGGGAGTACTGGTGTTGCAATTGGCATGGGAATGATTCCTCTTGAAATTGTTTTTGAAACTGCTTTGATGTTTCAGACCAAAGGTTACAATAAAGTCAGCCCATTCTTTGTTCCTAAGATTCTAGTCAATATGGCGGCAGGTCAGGTCAGCATTCGATATAAACTGCGGGGCCCCAATCATGCAGTGTCTACAGCCTGTACCACAGGAGCACATGCTGTGGGAGACTCTTTTAGGTTTATAGCCCATGGTGATGCTGACGTGATGGTGGCTGGAGGTACGGATTCTTGCATTAGCCCCTTATCTCTTGCTGGGTTCTCCAGAGCCCGGGCTCTGAGCACAAACTCTGATCCTAAGTTGGCATGTCGACCATTTCATCCAAAGAGGGATGGTTTTGTAATGGGAGAAGGTGCAGCTGTGCTGGTGCTGGAAGAACATGAACATGCTGTTCAAAGAGGAGCCCGCATTTATGCAGAAGTTTTGGGCTATGGACTCTCAGGTGACGCTGGTCACATAACCGCCCCCGATCCTGAAGGAGAAGGTGCCTTAAGGTAAATACTTTTTTTCTCTTCATTCAAATTGTTTATTCATATAGATTTTTTTTGTGTGTGTGTGACAGAGACAGAGAGAGGGACAGATCGGGACAGACAGACAGGAAGGGAAAGAGATGAGAAGCATCAACTCCTCGTGGCAACATCTTAGTTGTTTATTGATTGCCTTCCCATATGTGCCTTGACCGGGAGGCTCCAGTAGACTGAGTGTCCCCTTGCTCGAGCCAGCGACCGTGGGCTCAAGCTGGTGAACTTTGCTCAAACCAGATGTGCCGGCACTCAAGCTTGCTACCTCAGGGTCTCGAACCTGGGTCCTCCGTGTCCCAGTCTGATACTATCCATTGTGCCAGCACCTGGTCAGGCTCAAATAGATATTTTATTAGCGTGTCAAATTAGGTGAAATTGTACTATCTGGCCTTGGTGTATGGTATCTGTTGTTCCATTTCAGACTAAACAGTGTTTTTGAGTCTTTGCTTTAACATGTTTCAAGTATTTGAAAGCATTTGAAGATTATTACAAAAATTCAGTTTTAGTTAAGGCCAAAAGCTGTGAAGAAGGCCACGTGTGTCTTTGCTGGCTTTTCATACCTCCAGTCATGCTTAATAAATGTCAGACTGCTCCCTCCCACAATCCTCCTCTTTGGCCCTTCATCAGAGTTGGACAGTAAAGTCAGCCTTTTCCTCTAGATGTGTCTGGTCTGTGCTTCATTTCAGCAGGGTTCTGCTGTTATTAAATTGGCACTTCCCAACCTTTAAGTACCCAGGGTTCTTATTAAAATGCAAAGTCTGAGTCTGTAGGCCTAGAGTTGGGCTTGAGCTTCTCCATTTCTGACAAGCTCCCAGGTGATGCGTATGCTGCTGGTCTCAGGACCATGCTTTGTAAAGCAAGTTGCTGGTTGTTATAGAAGAGATAGTGATTTAAGTTAAAAAAAAAAAAATCCCTGTTAATGCATTAGCTAATAGACTAGCCTGCTTACATCATATTATATTGTAACCAGTTAAATTAGCCAAGGATTGGCAAACCTTTCTGTTTTGGACCATAGGGTCTCTGTTACAGCTACTCAATTCTGCCTTCTAGTGGAAAATCCCTTATAAGCAGTGCATGGATGAATGCGTGTATTCCAGTGAAACTATTTACAGAAACAGGCATCTGGCCAGGGCCACAGTTTATTGACCCTTGAAGTATACTTTTGAGTTTTAGCGAGTAGTTGCTTGTGCTAGAAATGTGAAGTAGCCAGCTAGATGAAGAAATAGTTATGTTTAGATGAAACCTTTCAGTACAGTTTATGTTATATTGTGAGCTGCCTCTTATGGAAATTATATGCAGCCCAGGGATCAGGAAATTAAAAAGAATGTGTTGACATCCATAAGCTTTACAGTGGTTCTTCTATATAAATGTTTTATTTTTGGACTTGTTTGTTTTTGGCTTGGCTTTGACCTTCATTTATTTAGAATTCTTACTGCCTAAAATAAAGAGGATTTTGAAAGGTTATTTGAAACACTGAAGTAATGGTGCAGACATTTTTAGATTATTGGGACATATGCCAAGTTTTACATTAAAATATATGAGAGAGAAATTTTAACGTAGTTATAAATTTTTTCTCCCCATTTAAAATCTATACTCACATGCATGCACACAGGTACACAGCCTCCACTGATAAAAATTCCTAGATAAAAAAGTATTTTAGTTTGAATCAGTGTGTTCTTTTTCCCCCAAGGGAAAAAGTCATTTCAGATAAGTGGAAACATATTTTGTTAGAGATTATAAAATTCATAGGCTTATATGTTTATCTCTTGGTGATGAATCAGTCCAGGGTACTGGGGGTGACTAATTATTCGAAAGCAGATGGCATTCTAACACACATGGTAATCCAAGATAGGGTTCTGTTATTAGACAAAGAGTTATTTTCATCCAGTGTACTTGAATAGTTCTTTCACATAAGCCATGCATATAAGGAAGCCCATGTGAAAATTAAACTTGCTTCTGATAATTTCCTTTGTTACTCTATTAGATGTATGGCTGCGGCTGTAAAGGATGCAAATGTGCAGCCTGAAGAGATTTCCTATGTCAACGCACATGCGACTTCCACACCGCTGGGAGATGCTGCTGAAAACAGAGCTATCAAACATCTTTTCAAAGACCATGCACACGCCCTTGCTGTTTCCTCAACTAAGGGAGCCACGGGCCATCTGCTGGGAGCGGCAGGGGCGGCGGAGGCAGCGTTCACTGCCCTGGCTTGTTATTACCGGAAACTACCACCTACCTTAAACCTGGATCGTACAGAACCAGAATTTGATCTCAATTATGTTCCACTAAAGGCACAGGAATGGAAAACTGAGAAAAGACGTATTGCGCTCACCAATTCTTTTGGTTTTGGCGGTACTAATGCAACGCTTTGTATTGCTGGCATGTAGGACAAATCGTTGGTAATTAAACATTGATTTTTTTTAATAAACAAACTATATTAAGTGGAGAAATACTAAGTTTATATAAAGGCATATAGTTCTATATCAGCGTCCAGTCCTGGCACTACTGATGTCTTAGACTGGAGGATTCTTTGTTGGAGAAAATTGTCCTTTACATTGTAGGTAATCCGTATCATCCTACCCTCTACCCACTGGACTGTGGTAGCAGTCCCTTCCCCAACTGTGACAACTAAAAATGTCTGTAGATATTGCTAAATGTTTCCTGGGAGGCAAAAGGGTCCCCATAAGATTAGCACTGGTCTCTGGTTTGCTTATAAGCTAGGTCAGCGGTTTTCTTTTCTTTTTTGTAAAGATTTTATTTATTCATTTTAGAGAATGGAGAGAGAGAAAGAGAGAAGTGGGGGGAGGAGCAGGAAGCATCAACTCCCATATGTGCCTTGAACAGGCAAGCTTGGGGTTTTGAACTGGTGACCTCAGCGTTCCAGGTCAATGCTTTTTGCACTGCGCCACCACAGGTTAGAATAGATTGGTGGTTTTCAACTGCAGGTCCGTGGACAATTTCGTGCCGGTATGCAAAAGAGTTAATCACCCTGATGTATGAAAATTATATACCCAATGATTATATATTCTGTAATCTTCACACAACATCCAGCTGGTTAACTCATTCACAGACCAGAATGAAATTTCTGGCAAACTGGCACTGGTCCGTTGACCAGCAGTTAAAAACCACTGCTCTAGGTCAAACAACTCTGACATTTCACCTTCTCTTGTCTCTTTCGTGAACCTCTGGTGAGGCCTGACCAGGCGGTGGTCCGGTGGATAGAGCATTGGCCTGGGATGCTAAGGACTCAGGTTAGAAACCCCAGGGTCACCAGCTTGAGCGTGGGGTCACTGGCTTGAGTGTGGGATCATAGACATGACCCCATGGTTGCTGACTTGAGTCCCACTGGCTTGAGCAAGGGGTCACTCACTCTGCTGGAGCACCCCAGTTAAGGCACATATGAGAAAGCAATCAACAAACAACTAAGGTGCTGCAACAAAGAATTGATGCTTATCTCTCTCCTTTGCTGTCTGTCCGTCCCTCTCTCTCTCTCTCTCTCTCTCCCTCTAAAAAAAAGTTTAGTGAACACTATGTCTCTCACTAAAAAAAAGTTCTTTTTGGTGAGTAGCTGGCTTTGTGCTAGGTAGGGTTGCTGCATGGTATAACTTCCGGCACACCATTCCCATACAATATTTAGGAAAGGATTACAAATATACCGGTAATGAAGTTTGTATTACTGATCAGCAATGATCTAGTTACTCCTTACTTACCTAGTTCTTTTCTTCACATTATCTATACTGAGATTCAGTAAATTAGTAGAATTTTCCTAAACTCTCAAGCCATCAGTTCTCTGAAACAAGGAAGTGAAATTGGTTTAGCATTTCTTACTTTTTTTGTATTGATGATGGCACCTAGTGATTAATGGAGACAAGGATCCTTAGAAAGTGAAACAGAACTTGAGGATTCAAGCCACATCACCTCAGTCCACCTCTAACTTTGCTGCAGTGATAGTAGGTAGATTTTGTGTTGGCTTCCAGCATTTCACCACAAGTGCTGGCGGTACTTTTACTTGTCCATGTTGAGGCTTTGTATAAAGCCAACAGATTTCATTCATCTCTATTGACTGGAAGTGTTAGTTTCCACTACTGATATGATTTGCTTTTTCTAGAATTTTATATAGGCCCTGACCAGTTGGCTCAGTGGAAAGAGTGTGAGCCCAGTGTGCGGATGTCTGGGTTCAATCCCTGGTCAGAACATACATGAGAAGTGACCATCTGCTTCTGTTCCTCTACCTCTCCCCCTTCTCTCCCTCTTCCCCATCTAGCAGCTAGGGGCTGGATTGGTCAGTGTCAGCTTCAGGTGCTGAGGACAGCTCAGTTGGTTCGAGCATGTCTGCCTCAGGAGCTAAAACCAGCTCAGTTGATTTGAGCATCAGCCTCAGATAGGGGTTGCCAGGTGAATTCCAGTAGGGGCACATGGGCAAGTCTGTCTCTCTATCTTTCCTCCTCTCACTTAAAAAGAAAAGAATCATATATAAATAGTCATAGAGAATATATTCTTTGATGTCTGCCTTCTTTCAATGTTTTTTTGATATTTATACATATCATTAAGTATAACACTAATTCGTTTCTTATTGCTAATTTTTAAAATATCTTTTATCAATGTAGATATTCTTTTTACTTAATCTCTACTAAGCTTATTTTTCTATTTTACTTTCTCTCATTGTTATTTATTTTTTACAGGGACAGAGAGGGGGGGGATAGATAGGGACAGACAGACAGGAACAGAGAGAGATGAGACGCATTAATCACTAGTTTTTCATTGCCGTTGCAACACCTTAGTTGTTCATTAATTGTTTTCACATGTGCCTTGACCGAGGGCCTTCAGCAGACCAAGCAACCCCTTGCTGGAGCCAGTGACCTTGGGTCCAAGCTGATGAGCTTTAGCTCAAGCCAGATGGGCCCGCGCTCAAGCTGGCGAGCTCGGGGTCTCGAACCTGGGTCCTCCGCATCCCAGTCCGATGCTCTATCCACTGCGTCACTGCCAGGTCAGGCTTATTGTTATTTTTTAAATATGTATTGCCTTTGAACAGAAGACAGGATTTAAAACATTTATTAGGACTGCAATAGCTTCTAAAGCAAATAATCCTTCCTATGGAAATCACAAATATACAAGGATACAATTACACCAAGTGTGTATATACAGTATGTTTGTAAAGTCATGGTGCACTTTGGACAGGTCACAGCACAAAAGTGCACCATGACTTTACGGACACACTGTGTGTGTGTGTGTGTGTGTGTGTGTGTGTGTGTGTGTGTGTGTGTGTGATATATATGGTATACGGAGTGGGGCGAAAGTGCAACCTACTTTTGTATATATGGTGAATGTATATTTGTGTGTGTACATATCTATATGTACACATATTACTGAGATTGCTAAAAGAACTCTTTTTCCTGTGAATGATTACCTATGGTATAAATGCCAAGAGTATATGACTACTTTTGGACCTGACTATCCCCCCGCCCTCTAGGATGTGGTTACAGTTAAGGGGAAAAAAAGAAAGAACTTAAGATAATAAAAGTAATCATAGTTAGCTTTTACATCAATGCAGGTCCTCCGAGAAGAAGACATCGAGGAAATACTTTCTGTGCAAGAAGTCTATTGGTGGGAAGGCCTGAGAAGGATCAAGGACAGGGAGGGGGAGAAGGCAGAGGGCACCTTCAGACCGTGTGGTAAGAGTCTAATACCTGCAAGGAGAGGCAACAGGAAAGAAACGGAATTGGGTAGAATCGTCTCAGACTAAAGTGCCATTTTAAGAACGTTTTGGCCAGGCTGATGGGAGTTCTTGATCTAAAATCTCTCTTTAAAGGAATTCTACAACTCTCGGGAATGGCCCTGTGTTAGGACCCGCACTGTGGTTGGTCACTGTCTGGGAGCTGCCTGGACACAAGCGGCAGGAGTTCTGGGCTGTGCGTTTTCCATGGTCACTATAATCCATCCCTCGCCCCAGAGACATCTGGTCTCCAATCAGGTTCCAGGGGTAGCTCCTCTGGTTCCTTTCTGAGGGAAAACTTAGAGGCGGACATTTAGTTGGACAAACGATAGACCCTGATGCTGTTGTTGGTTTCAGGTTCATACTGGTACTGACCTACTTTTCATTCTAAATTCCCCTCACATTCAGCTCTTATTTTGATGGACCCTGGTGGCTTCTCTGCAGGTTTCACCCACAGCTTTGTTTCTGAGGGTCTGAGTCCTTGGCCATCACAGCAGACCATTGTCAGACAGCAGACGCTTCTGTGTCACAAAGCCCAGGAATCAGGAGTCTAGGGATGTCAGATTTTTAAAAACCCTTTTCTTCTAAACTGTCAGCAATTTCTAACATACACCTTTGTGAACAAAGAGAAAATGTTTACTTTTTCTCCCCACCTGATCCCCCCAGAATTCAGAAACCCTTAGTATTCTTATTTTCATGGTGATACAGTTGTTTGCATAACTTCAGTAAGAATCTGTTCTTGTAACAGGAATGAACCTTAGCAGCCAGTGGGCTGAACTCAGAGCTGTTAGGCTGGTGGACACTCATGAGCCCGTTAACCCTTTGCACTGACAGTTGGGCTGTTCTATAAGGAATAACCCTATGGTTTGGACAATGGGAAGCTAAGGGGTGAATGATCATGAATAAGCCCATGTGGGGTTAGGATTTATGGAAAGACATTTGGGTCCACCTGCAAGAGCTAGAGGCATTCCTCACCTTCTTCCACACCCCAGCACATAAAGCGGTGACACCCTGGCAATCAAGAAACTGACGCACAGCTTCGCATGAGCCCTAGCAACAGACACTTCAGTAGATAACAGCTGACTAGATGCCTAGGAAGAGTGGCCACGATAGTGCCTGGTGGGATGGCATAATCCCTGTTCAGCTCAGAACCCTGTTTTGTTTCTTCTCTCCTATCACTATCAAACACTATGTCCTTTTAAGAATATTTTTCTGGGCTTTTTTTTTTTTTAAGATTTTATTTCTTAATGTGTGTGAGAGAGAAGTGGGGGAGGGAACAAGAAGCATCAAGTCATAGTAGTTGCTTCTCTTATGTGCCTTGACCAGTGAAGCCTGGGGTTTCGAACCAGCGACCTCAGAATTCCAGGTTGACGCTTGATCTACCCCACCACCACAGGTCAGGCTTTTCTGGGCTTCTTTTATGTCTCCATTAGAATGTAACCCTTGTGGGAAGAGAAATCTTATCGCTCTTGGGAACAAAAATTGTACGCCCAGAACCCAGCAAAGTGTGTGGCACACACATGTTTATGCGCATACATGTAAACATAAAAACACATGCAATGACACAAATATTTTAGTCCCAATATATCTCTGTTTCAGGAAGACAGTGAGGAAGAGCAGTCAATCCATGGTTTTAGGAAACCAGGAGAGCCTGACGTGTGGTGGCGCAGTGGATAAAGTGTCGAGCTGCAATGCTAAGGTCACCAGTTCAAAACCCTGGGCTTGTCTGGTCAAGGCACATATGGGAGTTGATGTTTCCCGCTCCTCCTCTCCTTCGCTCTCTCCCTCTCTTTCTATCTCTTTCTCCCCTTTCTAAAATGAATAAATAAAATCTTAAAAAATAAAACCAGGAGAGTTGTTATTACCATCAAGAGTAAGCACAGGGGCCCTGGCAGGGTGGCTCAGTAGATAAAACATCATCCTGGTGCATAGAAGCTGCTGCTTAGAAGCAATCAATGAGTACATAACTAAATGGAACAACTGGCAAATTGATCCCCCCTCCCCAAAATCAATGGGAAAAGAAAAGTAAGTACAGGGCAGCCCTCACAGCAATAATTTGTGGAGGCTGCAAAGCTTTTGTCTCTAGTTACTCAAGACTCAGTTCTGATCTTTGGGATCAAGATTAAGTGTTGTTGGTTATCTTGGTAGTTTCTTTAGAATTGTTTACAAGCAATGTATCTTCAATTATAAGAGAATAAATTCGGTATCTTGAACAAAATGCCTCTAACAGGATTCAGTCAGGGTTTTATTTTTTGTAAAGACCTTGATTGTAAATATTTTTGGTTTTGTGGGCCATAAGGGCTCAGTTGCAGCTTCTCAACTCTGACCTTGTGGTACAAAGGCAGGCCATACACAGACCAATGGGTGTGGCAGGATTCCGCCTGCAGGGAGGGGAGGAGCAGATTTGGCCAATGGGCTGTGGTTTGAAAACTACTCAAACTCTTCAAGGAAGCATATTGGGAAAATAGCTGTGTTAGGCTTGCTCACCAGTTTACCGACTGCAAGTCTCTGTTTGATTCGTGTGTGAGCCACGTGTGTATAGTCTGCATAGTAAGCCACGTGTGTATAGTCTGCATAGTCTTATGTAAGGCTAAGGGTACTTGCACTTCCAGTGGATTACAGATTGCCTGCCTGCCACTGTGAAGGGCCACTTTGCTGTTCATTTGCCTGAGAAGTGCTTCCCCCTGTCTGTTTACTTGTCTGCCATTGTGAGACTCTAGTAAACAGGAATGGCCCAACACTTTCTGACTCTGGAGTTTTACTATCATCTTCCCGAATCCAGTGCGGACCTACCTGCCCGGCCTCAGCCACTGGCATTACAAAGCACATTCTCTGAAAAGTCCAGCTAGCTAATTTCCTGTATCAGTGGGTATCCAAAAATTTTGCTGTATAAGATTGGGAAACTGGATTTCAGTATTGGTATAATAGCAATAGTTATAATAACGATAGTTAATGTTTATATAGTGCCTACATGCCAGACATTGCTTCAAGTACCATTCCTAATATCTTTTTATTAAATTCTCACAACAACTATGTAATTTAAGTAATATTGTTGTCCCATTTTACGGATAAGGAAATTGAAGTTTAATGAAGTTAAAAAGCTGGTTCAAAATTACACAAATTGTGTCAGAGCGGGGGTTGAGGCTCCCTACCAAGGGAGGCTCTCTAGGGAGGGCAGGGGTAACACATTTCTGAGCTGGGAGGAGTGCTGCAGCATTGATTAAAAACCTCCTTTTGTTTGAAAAAGAATAAAAATTTGACTTGTTTTGTATATGCAGGTACTGACACATTCTATTCAAGTGTATAATGTCTTCTAATCAAACCCTAACATGAAAATCAAGGTGATCCTTCTCTAGGTATAAATAATGTCCTCTTTTCAGGTTAAATATATATACATTTTTATTTATAATTTAAAAAATATCATAGTATCATAAAGGAAGGTTGTCTGAGTTTATAGGTAAAAACACTGATGGTATATATTTCATTAATCATCAGATGGAATGTGATACAATCTCAGTTTAAAGAATTAAGGCCTTGCAGAAGAATACAAGTCAGCCAATTCTTCACTCCCCTCACATTGGCTAAAAGACAACCACCGAATGGGAGAACTTATACACCTGTATATCTGATAAGGGGTTATTATCCACAGTTTCTAAAGAACTTATAAAACTCAACACCAAAAAAAACCACCCCAATCCAATTTAAAAAACGGGCAAAGGACCTGAATGGGCAAAGTTTCCTTCACAGAGAAACTTGAGCAAAACATGCAGTGCTGGTGTGGTCCTGCTCATCTGGCTTTCTCAGGTAATTTCAGGGTTATTACCCTTGGGGTTTTCTCCTTTTACATGTAACCGGGGCCCTATTCACAAACTGAGGACTAGCGCAGGCTGGCATGAGACAAGGCTTAACTTTCTTTCATTTCAGACATGCAGGGCCTACCTCTGCCTGTCTGACAGTTACAAGGTGCAATTTAAGCACGAAGTCCATTTAAGTGGGCACTTTACATGAGGTGCAGTCAAACATCTTGCTGCTTTCAGGTTCTCCTTTATGTTCAGGGTTCACATTCACATTTAGTTCACATTGCGGCTCCGCTTCCAGTAACTGGTAATGTGGATGCTCAGAGCCCCATCCTGCATTGATTGGATCATAAAATCGATGTATATTATTAAACAGCTTTTCCGTGTCAAGCTGCCTTGCATGCTGCTGCCAAAGTTGTCTTCCTTTGTTGCTTCGAGAAAATGTAAAACAGGCAGCCCTGGTAGGATAGCTCAGTTGGTTGAAATGTTGCCCGGGAGCCCAAAGGTTACCAGTTCAATTCCCTGGTCAGGGCCCATACAGGAGCAGCTCAATGTTCCTATCTCTCTCTTCTGACATCTCTCAAAAACAAACAAACAAAAAAGGACATTTGGAGCCCTGGCCGGTTGACTCAGTGGTAGAGTGTTGACCCAGTATGTGGATGTCCCAGGTTCAATTCCTGGTCAGGGCCCACAGGAGAAGTGCACATCTACTTCTCCACCCCTTCCCCTCCTTCTTTCTCTCTTTCTCTTCTCCTCCTGCAACCATGGCTCGACTGAAGTGAGTTGGCCCTGGGCACTGAGAATGGCTCCATAGTCTCCGCCTCAGGCACTAAGAAGAGCTTGGTTTGCCAAGCAAGGGAGCAACACCCCAAATGGGCAGAGCATCACCCCCTAGTGGGCTTGCTGGGTGGATCCTGGTCAGGGTGCAAGCTGGAGTCTGTTTCTTTGCCTCCCTTCCTCTCACTGAATAAAAGAACAAAAACCAAAAAGACATTTGGAGATGTTTTGTGAAATCTCCTGAGATTGTAATGCTCCTCTGACCAAAACCTTTCGGTGAAAACCTAAGTTTGTTTCAAACATTTAACTTCTAAAATATCCTCTCCCTTAAACTGAAATGAACAAATCAACACACCCTTAATTAGATGTCAAATGTCACATATGAGACCTTGGTCTGAGCCACGGCAGCCAAAGCGAAAGCCTAACCATGAACAAGACCTTGAACTTGGCCTTGATTTTGAGCTTAAACTTGGCTTGAAACTTGAGATAGACCGTGAACTTGACTTTGAGCTTGACCTGCTTCTCCTTCATGTTCAGATGTTTGTTCATGTTCACATTCACGTTCATAGTGACCCGAGTCTGGCTGTGGTTCCAGCAGAGGCTGCGGTGCGGCTCAGGGTCAGGGTCTGACTCAGGCTCAGTGTTCTACATTTGGCATTTGACATCTAATATATGATTAAGGGTCTGTTGATTTCATTTTATGGGAGAAACCCGGCCTCCTCCATGGCTGTTTGGAAGGGCAAGTGCTTAGAGCAGACGGCGTTTCAGCAGTAAAGAGGCTCATTTTAAGGACCCCATTTCTTTACAGGTAACTGGGAATGTGAATTCTCAGAGCCCCATCAGGGCTGCACCCTAACCGCCTGCATTCTTTAGTCATAGAATTAATGTATATCATTAAATGTCCTTTTCATGCTGTGGGGAAAACAGCCGTGTTAAGCTTGCTTGCTAGTTAACGGGCTGCAAGTGCTTCACTTGATTAGTGCGTGAGCACGTGGCAGCGCCATGTGTGATGGTCTAGGTAAGGCTATGGGCGCTTGTGCTCAGGGCAGGTTGTGGATTGCCTGCCACCACTGTGAGGCTCTGTTTTTGCTGTTTATTCGCCTGCTGTCATGAGAAGCAGTTTTTCCCCCCTCTGTTCGCTTATCCGCCATGGGGAGACTTTATTAAATGAAAATGGCCCACTGCTTTCTGGCTCTGCTGTTTCTCTACTCTCTGCCCGAATCCAGTGTGGACCTGTCTCACCTCAGCCACTGATACTACACATGCCAAGCTGCCTTGCAGACCACCAAAGTAATTATTATTTCTTTTCTTGCTTTAAAAAAAAAAATTGAAGACCTTTTGTAAAATCTCCTGAGTTTGTAATGTTCCTCTGAGCAAAACTTTTAGGTAAAAACATTAGCTTGTTTCAAACCCTAAACTTCCAAAAATTCTCTCCCTTAAACTGAAATGAACACACCTTTAATTAAATGTCAAGTGTCAAATGTATAAGCCTGAGCCAAGGCTGCAGCCTCACTCTGAGCCAAAGCCACAAGCTGATTTGCCATTTTGGTCTGGCCTAACTTTAGCAAACAGCACTGTAAATTTCCTTAATTCTTCCACTGGTTAATTCCATCCAGCCAACCTCTATTAAAATTGGTCTGCTAGTGCATAAGCTATCTGAAGATACCCTTGCTTTCCTGAGTGATATAATTGTGTACCAGTGGTAGTCAACCTGGTCGCTACCGCCCACTAGTGGGCGTTCCAGCTTTTATGGTGGACGGTAGTGGAGCAACCAAAGTATAAATAACTTTATACAGATTTAACTATAGTAAATAACAGATTTAACTATAGTAAGTTGTTTTATAAAGATTTATTCTGCCAGACTTAGTGAAAATCCGGCATAAAGTTCTTGGTAAGTAATTATTATTATATGCTTTAACTTGCTGTAACTCTGCTTTATAAATTTTATAAAGTAAATTTACTTCCCTACTTTATAAATCATCGTTACTGTGGAACCGGTGGGTGGTTAGAAAATTTTACTACTAACAGAGATACAAAAGTGGGCGGTAGGTATAAAAAGGTTGACTACCCCTGGTAGCCGAATTAGGAGCTACATGCTAAACCTGAAAAGCACAGGGGAGGCCTGCATGGAGGCCTCACAAATTCAGATACCTAAACTAACCACATAGGATGGTCTCAAACTTTCTAACTAAAAGCAGTGTATGGTGGGGAGTTATGTCCTAGGGGGATATTTTTCTCTAGTAAAAGTCAATGCGTACTTTAATCAAGCCTGTTTGTTGTCTTTTGCATCTACAGTAAAGTACCTGATAACATGCCTTTGGTAGAGTGCCGACCTGGAACGCTGAGGTTGCCAGTTCGAAACCCTGAGCTTGCCTGATCAAGGCACAAAGGACAAGCAACCAATGAACAGCTAGAGTGAAGCAACCACTTCTTATCCCCTCTGCCATTCCCCCCTTAAATCAATAAATAAAATATTTTAAAACATTAAAAAATTGCCTGACCTGTGGTGGCGCAGTGGATAAAGCATTGACCTGGAATGCTGAAGTCACTGGTTCAAAACCCTGGGCTTGCCTGGTCAAGGCACATATGGGAGTTGAAGCGTCCCACTCCCCTCTCCCCTCTCTCCTCTCTAAAATGAATAAATAAAAAAAATATTAAAAAAACCCCCAAAACATTAAAAAATATATAAAAGTAATCTTTTCCTGCTCCCCTCAGGGCAGACATCCTACCACAGGGGAGGGCGGGAAACAACAAGCCCCTCCTTGATTATTATCATGTTATGCCTGCCTATGTAAAAGAAGTTTCTGTTCATACACTTTTACTTTTTATCCAATCCCAGCGATCTCCTTTCTTTTTCAAAGCTTTTCTTTAAAGATTTTTTTTATTGATTGATTTTAGAGAGAGGAGAAAGAGAAAAGGGATGGGGGGAGGAGCAGGAAGCATCAACTCATAGTAGTTGCTTCTCATATGTGCCTTGACCAGGTGAGCCCGTGGTTTTGAACCAGTGACCTCACCATTCAGGTCAATGCTTTATCTACTGTGCCACCACATGTCAGGCCAATCCCAGAGGTTTTCCCGTCTCCCTTATCTATCACCAAACAATTTTATATAACCCCCTCACATCGCCCCCTTTGATTCTAGTGTGTATAAAATAAGTGGTAAAACGCCATTTTCCAGAGCATTTTCTCAATGTGTTCAGACTTTGCTTCCCAGCAATTGTTGACAGTTTGGCTTAAATAAACTCAAACATTCTTACAGGTTTGGAAGTTTCTGATGTTGACAGTGGAAAGAATGGGAGATTTGGATTTAATAGACCTAGATTTAGGTCACTCTCACTGGGTCTCAGAGTCAATAGTACTACTTATGCGGAAATGCTTTTGAGCATCAAATAAGATTGATCAATACTCTAAGTGTAGATCTTTGTAAAGAGTGGCTATTATATAAGAGTTGACTGTGGTTTTTTCCACATTATAAGTTCTCTAGCAGCTTGGTTGCAAAGTCCAAAAGACTTACATAGTTTGGAATTTTATTGTTTTTATATCTCTATATTGATTTATCATTATAATGATTATTTTTAATATTATTTGTCATCCCTGTAACCTGTTATTAAATGGTGTAAAGCTTTGTCAAAGTGGTGGTGGTGAGAACAAAATGACACCAGGCCTTATGCCAGTGGGCTCAGACTGAACTGGTTCAGCAACTTGGCACCTGAGTTTTGGCTAGGTAAGAATGCAGAGCCAAGACTCAAAATACAAGAGAAAGTTTATTTAGAAAGCCACTGAGGTAGAAGAAATGGGCTTTAAGAAACAAGTTACAACCTGCCCAGGTGGTGGCGCAGTGGATAGAGCATCAAACTGGGATGCAGAGGACCCAGATTCAAAACCCCGAGGTCACCGGCTTGAGCATGGGCTCACCAGCTTGAGCATGAGATCGTAGACACGAGTCCATGGTTGCTAACTTGAAGCCCACGGTTGCTGGCTTGAAGCCAACCAAGGTCACTGGCTGGAGCAAGAGGTCACTCACTCTGCCCTAGCCTCCCCCCCCCCCCATTCAAGGCACATGAGAAAGCAATCAAGGAACAACTAAGGAGCTGCAACAAAGAACACTTTCTGTCTCTCTCTGTCTCTGTCACAAAGATAAAAAAAATAAAAAGAAACACATTACAGAGGCGAAAAGAAGGGGAGCAAAGGATAAAGAGATAAGAGCACCTAGGGGAAAGGGGACAGGAAAGGCACAGGTGTGATGGGTCCTGGACCTAAGGACTCTTAAGGGTGGGGAGGTTGGAGGGAAGGATCTTGATAGAATAGTCATCAGCTCTCCAGGTGTGTCTTTTCAGAGTTGTGGTCTTCACTGATTGGTCGGCACTGGGTCCTTAATCTATGCAGCTGGTCCTGAGGTCAGCTGTTGAGTGCCTGGTCTTGTTTGGCTGCTTCTCTGGGTTTGGAGCTGCAACACAACTGAGGCCTGGCCTATAGTCCTTGCTTTGGCGACTTTCTGCACTTGGCCCAACAAAGGTAAAAGGCAATATATGCAGACTTTGGGAATTTCCCCTAAAATAAGTGGTGTGAGACATAGAAATGTTAAGAAAGAAGCTTATGAAATCCCTTTTGAAGAGCCGAAAGGTTGGCTGGCTCCGGCATACCCCTAGCAGCAGAGGGGGTGGGCCGGATTAGATGACCTCTCAAATTTCCTTGTAGCCTGTGGTTCTATTTTTTGATGTCTACTTAAAGATTATGCTAATACTGCTGATGCAAAATCCTTTGTACACAATGATCGTTCAAAATACAGGCTCCTGACCTGAATCTATGCCTGCTTGGTTACAATTGTATATTTGAGATTAATAGGACTCAAATGCTCATGTTTTATACAAGCCATTGGGTCTTTTTTTCCTCAAGATTTTTTTTTTTAGTTGTATTTTGGGCTAAAGCAAGGAGATGGTTGATTAAAAAATGCATTCACAGACAGGAGGATTTAGATGATTTTAATAACTAAGCTTAGTTATCATATTGCGATTCAGAAAGATGACTGAATAATAATGTAAACGCAAAGATCCAGGAGGTAATCCCTGAGACAAGACATTACTGGAGCAGCATATTAACTAGAAGAGAGTCATTGTTAGCAGAGAACAGAGAATTCTTCAAATCCATAAGCATCTTGTACCTAATAAGTAACTTGTACAGTATTTTAGAAGAATGGGCTTTAGAGCCCACCTGCCTGGTTTCAGATACTGGTTCTGACCTCTCAGGAGCTCAGTGGTTTTGGCAGTTTATTTAACCTCTTTGTACCTTGTGTTCCTCATCTATAAAATAGGGAAAATAATAGTACCTACTTCTTAAGAGTTGTGAAAATTAAATAAGTTAATACAAGTCAAGTGGTTGTAGCATAGAGCCTGCAATAGAACGTGTTCAGTAATAGTGATTAACTCAAAATCTTAAGTATTGTTTATTTTTATGCTTTTTGTTTTTGCTTTTTTACAGTTTATGATGGAAAATTGCAATCAGATTCAAAAATAGAAAAGTACAACAAACGCTCGTGTGTACTCATCAGCAGTTATCCATTCCTGGCCAGTTTTGTGTTACCTACATGCCTACTGACTTCCCCTACTCATACTTGATTATTTTGAAACAGACATCATATTATTTTACTTAAAGAAAATTCCAGTGTGTAGCTCAAAAATAGAGGTAGCAAATTATGGCCCATTCTGTTTTACAAATAAAGTTTTATTGGAACACAGTGAAGAGGTCCAGAATTTGCCCCTGTGGCATAACAATTAGTTAAAGGCATTGGAGAGCAGGCTTTTGTTTTATTTATTTTATTTTTTTCTGAACTACTGTATCTTCCCAAGAGCAGAGCCTCCCCAAAGAACTGAATTGTCACTCATCTCTTTCTCAGGAATTTCACAGCCGGGGAAGATGGGCTCATTGTGAGATGAGACATTATCACAAAACTGTCTTATCTATCATTTATTCTCAAGGGGCCCATTGAACTTTCCATAAAGTCATATGTCTTCCCATAAGTGCCCTTTCTCCTCTCCCTCTTCTCCTACTAAAATGATAAATCCCAAATTCTAACACCTCCTCTAGTCATTTTTCTCTGAACTCTCATTTATATACATTAATAAAAGCCTGTCATTTTCTCTTCTTAATCTGTTTATTAGGTTAATTCACAAGCCCCCAATAACTGAATCTAAGAGGGTAGAGGAAAAGTTTTTCTTCCTGAACAGCAGCTATGCCCATTTACTTATTTGTATGGTTGCTTTTGCCTTGCAATGATGAAGTTGAATACTTGTTGACAGACCAATTGGTCCATGAGTTTAAAATATTTACTGGGCTTTATAGAAAATGTTTGCAACTCCTGCTCTATTCCTAGACTGTTTTTCTCTTTTATTTATTTATTTTTAAAAATATTTATTTTATTGATTTTAGAGAGAGGAAGGTAGAGAGTGAGAGAGACAGGAACATCCATCTGTTCCTGTATGTGCCCTGACCAAGGTTTGAACCAGCAACCTCTGTGCCTTGGGATGATGCTCCAACCAACCAACCTATGTGGCCAGGGCTGTTTTTCTCTTTTATAAACAAAACCACAACATACCTAAAAGGTTTTAACAATAATTTTTTTTTTAATATTCATATCATTTTTTTTGTCTGATTTTGTTTATTTATTTATTTTTATTTTATTTTTTCCAGGGACAGAGAGAGTCAGAGAGAGGGATAGATAGGGACAGACAGAAACAGAGAGAGGTGAGAAACATCAATCATTAACTTTTCGTTGCTGTTGCAACACCGTAGTTGTTCATTGATTGCTTTCTCATATGTGCCTTGACTGTGGGCTTTCAGCAGACCGAGTAACCCCCTGCTGGAGCCAGCGACCTTGGGTACAAGCTGGCGAGCTTTTGCTCAAGCCAGATGGGCCCCGCGCTCAAGCTGGCAACCTCAGGGTCTCGAACCCGGGTCTTCTGCATCCCAGTCTGACACTCTATCCACTGCGCCACCGCCTGGTCAGGCAACAATAATTTTGTTTTTAAGGTTTTTATTTTATTTTTTCTTTAGTTTATTAATTTTTGTGAGAGAAGAAGGGAAAGAGAGACAGGAACATCGATCTGTTCTGTATGTGCCCTGACCAGGGATCGAACCAGCAACTTTGGTGCTTCAGAACAATGCTCTAACCAACTGAACCATCTGGCCAGGGCAACAATAATGTGTTAATATCATCAAATATTCAGTTGGTGTTTAAATTTCCCCAAATATTTCATATATTTTAAAAAATGCATTTATTTGAAAACAGGATCTAAATGAGGTAAACACATTGGCAGATGTCACTCTAAAGTCATTTTTAATTGAAAGCAATCGGGTCCTCTTTCCTCTTTTTCCCTTTGGCAATTTATCTGTTAAAGAATCAGGTCATTGGTCCCACAGAATTTCCCACATCTGGATTTTGCTGGCTGCAAATTTATGGTGTCATTTAACATGTTTCTCTATCCTTTGTGTTGCCTAGAAATTGGTGCTTAAACCTTCAAGTGTAGTTTGTACCTCCATGAGGTGACACATAATGACTGTTGTTATTGATGTTGCAGAGAGGCCGAGTTTTATAATTTGCTAATTCTGAACAAAAATCAGCAGTGGAGGTGAGCTTCTTTGAACAAGAGAAAGGTCTGCACAGAGCAATAATGTGCAATTATTTAAATTTACCTTTACTGATTGGGCATCATGCCAACTATAAATAGGTGGCCAACTATAAATGGTTTATATATAAATATAAACCATTTCCCAGGCTGTGGCTGCCTTGGTCCATGTCACTGTCATCTTCTGTCGACATCACTGCACCTGTCTCTTAACAGATGTGCCTTTTCACTAGCTTTCCTACAACCTTGTTCTCAACCCAGTAGCCAGAATAACCTTTTTATAACCCAAGCCATGTCACATGACTCCTCTGCTCAAAACCTTCCTACCGTCCTGTACTATTCAGAATAAGTATTGACATCCTTACAATGCTCTAACTAATCTGCACTCACTTCTGCTCACTTTACTCCAGCTCTGGTCATGTCTTTGCAGACCTTTAAATGTCCTGTTGTAACCCTCCAGAGAGCCTTTGCTCTGGCTCTTGTTTCCTTGTCTACCATACTCCCTCCCCGGATATATACATGACCTATTTCCTCACCTCTTTCTAGGGATTAGAAGTTGGGAAGTGGTGAGGCTGGAAGCCCTACTGGTTGGTCTCTGCTTGGAAGCACCAGGACACTTTGCTTCAAATTGATTTCCAGAGGGCACAGCCTCAGGGGAATCAGAGAGGAGTGTATCTGGTCCATGACCCTCCACCTTAACTGTGCCCAGGATGCTGGACCCAGCTAAACTCCATGTTGGCGCAGGTGCCTTTGCTTCTCTGGCTTAGGCCAGAAACGTCTAATGAGCAAAGGCTCTGTTCTTTGTGTCTCCACTGGAGAGGGGGTGAGACGCAATAAGAAGAGACTAGGTTTTGACTTCAGAAAAAATTTCTTTAAATTCTGGCTTTGTCATTTACTACCCAAGTGATTTAAGTTCTCTGAGTCCCATTTTTCTTATCCTTAAAGAGTTAACAATTCTTACCTTATAAGTATTTATTCATTAAGCATTTACTGGCAGCTATTATGTATAAAGCACTGTACTTGGGGATAAGAGAATAAGTATATAGAGTGCCTGGTGCATAGCAGTTGTTCAATAAGGCATAGCTCTCATTATTATTAGTGTGCATAAGTAAACTAGCAAAACGTCTTTTGGAATGGTTAGTAACACAATATCATATCAGTTAGCATCCCAACTAACTAACTAGAGGCCCATCCTAGTATCTTTGTGAAGCTTTATCTGCCAGGGGAAAAGATCTTTTTTTCCTCTAACTCAAAGTACCATGTCTTTCTGCAATAGCTATGTGACCTCTGACAACCGTCATCAACCATGTCCCAGAACAAAATTAAGCTGCTTGCCCTGAATATCATTCTGTTTCACGATGGTTGATATAGATTTGCTAATAATTTTGAATTGGTATGGAGTCAGTCAGTAGAAAATTAGAAATTTTAATGAAGATTTTCATTAGCTGTTTTTTTACAAATAACCGGGCTATAATTCAATTCAAGATTCTTGGCAAAGCAATTCTTATTTCAATTATCACGAGTAATTATTGTTTAGTGTTTATATCACTTTGTGCTTCTTAAATGTTTTCAATTACTTTTTTCCATTATTCTTTGAGAAGAAAAAGCCAAAAAGCCAGAAAACAAAAACCCTTTGAGGCATTTAAGCATTTAATCTCCATTTCACAGATGGGCGAATATGGGATAATTCTTGAGCAAACACCAATGCTCCAGTTATGCTTACAAAAATAATGCAAGTTCTCCGCTAATGGCTTCCCACAACCAGCACCCACTATTAATTTACACATGTGTGCACACACATGAAAAGATGCTCTTGGATGAATGCTTGTAATGCTCAGTGAGGAAACAGACTCCTTGCATGATTTTTCTCCAGAAAATTTATGTGTTGAATAAACCTGAATTACAGATGGTGACTCTGTCACCTCTTGGCTGGTATCCTGCCTTCAAGATTCCCTTCTCCCCTTTGCCTTTTCTGCTCTTTTAATTTAGTTTATCAATAATTCAGACAATGTTTGCTGTGTAACAATCACACAGTTTCATTTGCATACAGGTGTTGGCATTTGTTTTTGGCTCATGCACCTGTGGGTTGTTGGGGCTGTTTTTTTTCATGTAGAGGAGGCAGGGTGTACCCAGGGTATGCCTTTCTCATGGCAAAGACCTAAGTGCAATAGCAAAAGTTTAATGCATAAGCACATTGTAATTCTGTGTGGGTGGCATGCCTCATTGGCCAAAGCAAGGCACATGACTCTTCCAAAATCAAGGGACAGAGAAGCTTACTGCTCCCACCAGGATGCTGTAGCAAGGGGTTTGGATGTATTATTTGGTGGGAGTTGAGAGATAATAAAGTCTTGCAAACACATACAGCATCTTCTTCTTTTCCTTTGCCTTATTTCTTCTCTGACTTGCCCTTTAGAGTATAATCACATCTGCAAGATTGGGCCATAGTAAGATTAAAGTCTCATCTCAGAAAGAATAAGATCCCCAAGGATGTGCTGGTAGAAAAGTAATACCCAAGGAGTCTATCCATGGATTTCCTATGGATGTTATATTTATGGCTAAAAAAGACTCATAATATTCTGCCCCTCTGTTTAAACCCTTTGCTATGTGACTTGGACGATGTTCTCATTGAGAGTTTAAGTTCATTGTTCTGCCTCTTGAGTCTGGGCTGCTTGGTGGCTTACTTTGGCTAATTGCATGCAGTATAATTCACAGAATGGTAATTTCTTTCTTTCCTTTCTTTCTTTCTTTCTTTTTTTTTTTTTTTGAGAGAGAGGGGTGGGGAGAGAGAAACAGGAAGGGAGAGAGATGAGAAGTACCAACTCAAAGTTGTGGCACTTTAATTGTTCATTGGTTGCTTTCTCATGTGCCTTGACTGGGGGGCTCTAGCTGATCCAGTGACCCCTTGCTCAAGCCAGGGACCTTGGGCTCAAGCCAGTGGCCATAGGGTCATGTCTATCTATGATCCTACGCTCAGGCCACTGATCTCAGGTTTTGAAACTGGGACCTCAGCATCCCAGGTCAATGCTCTATCCACTGCACCACCACCTGGTCAGGTTGGAATGCCAATTTCAAGCCTAGTCATCCAGAGTCTTTCCCTCCTTCCCAATTCCATGAAAATAAGCCCAGTCTAGCTTGCTAAAAGGTGAGAAGACCATTTAGAAGAGTGCTGAGACCTCCAAGCTATTCCTACTGAGGAAGCCATTGGGGATCAGCAGTGTATAACCAACCTGCCTGGCTGACCCAAAAATATATGAGAAATACTACATGGCTACTCTTTTGAGCCACTAAGTTTTGGGTGGCTTGTAAGGCAGAAGTACTAAATTAAATACACTGGAACTTCCCAGATTGGCTGCCTTATACCATAGTATTATTTTCCTAGATCCAACACATATTGGGGGTAGTTAGAGGCAGTAAACTACTCCTTAATGCCTTCTCTTATTCCCGAGGTAGTTCTTGTGCATCCCCACAGTTTCTGAGACTTTTGTGACCGAGGGATGCACAAATCCCATGAATTTTCTACAGTAAGCATTTATGGGGGTAGCATTTTCGTTAGAAAGATTATAGAACACAAATTGCTTTTGGAGAATTTGATTCCTGAGATGATAGAAAGGAAAGCACATCACAGTGTTTTCTGTTCAAGCTGTCAAATGCACTCCAATTTCTGGAACAAAGGTAGTAATTTTAGCTGGGTAGAAAATTCATTTTCTTTGAGGAATCAATGAACTAACACGAAACTTGTAACCATTGTCTGGAATTTTAGATTCCAGGAGGCACAATAATTTTACAATGACAGCTAATATATGGGAAAATCAACCTAAGATAGAGAAAGCTATTGGACACTATTGTATATTTCTGTAATAATAAGATTGAAATCAAATAAAAAAAGGTAAGAGGTCTGATATCAAAGCTCTACTTTTTTCTCCTGTTTTGTTTTGTCAGCACTATAATGTAATATAAAAAGCAACATGTAATGAGCCAAGTGTGATGACTTCCAGTTCACATTTTTATAATTATCAAATATACTTAAGGTCACAATCATTGGGGTTTGAAGAAAATATCAACTTATGAAAGTGTCAGGGGAATGCTTCATTTTTAGTTAATTTATAATTCCACTGTAAATTTTCTGTGGCTCAGTGTTTTGTTATTAACATTTTTCTGCTTATAACCGAACTCTATTAGACTAACTTTCACATTGTGGGCACGTGTCACTAGTTTATTTTTTATGTTTACTATGATAGTTGGACTTGGGTGCTGGTTTTAATGTGTCTAACAAAGCAATGGAGTAATTTATCCCATGTGAAATCTGTGTAAAATAAAAGATGTAAAAGAATATTTCATAGTGTTTTTTATGTGCACTGATAAAGCTATTAATCTACTTGGAAAAAGTTTCTCAGATGTGGTGGTGGATTTGCAATGTTCCATTCATGCTACCTCATGTCCCTGCTGGAGGGGAGAGGGGTTATTACTCTTTGTAATGTTAGGGTATATATAAGCACTGAATGAATGCATTAGTCATTTTAGGGCTTCAAGATGTCAACTTTCAGCAAATCTTATAGTGACAATGGGAAAATGAAGAACCAGGCCTTCTTTGTCTACTGACCCTTACTTGTAAGTATTATCTATATACAGAAAGCCTTTGCCTTAACATATTTTATGTGAGGTTTTTGAGTTCTTTCTTTGCCCTGGAGCAGGACAGGGGGTTGATCACAAAAGGACTTGAATTGCACAACAACCTGTTTTTAAATGACTCATTAAGGGGAGAAAATAAATATTTCTATTAAGAATGTGAGTGCAATAATGTTTTTGTTTTGTTCATTGCACTATCTCCAGCATCTAAAATAGTACCTGACAACCTGACCAGGCGGTGGCATAGTTGATAGAGCGTTGGACTGGGATGCGGAAGGACTCAGGTTCGAGACCCCGAGGTATTAAGAATGTGAGTGCAATAATGTTTTTGTTTTGTTCATTGCACTATCTCCAGCATCTAAAATAGTACCTGACAGCCTGACCAGGCGGTGGCATAGTTGATAGAGCGTTGGACTGGGATGCGGAAGGACTCAGGTTCGAGACCCCAAGGTCGCCGGCTTGAGCGCGGGCCCATCTGGCTTGAGCAAAAGCTCACCAGCTTGGACCCAAGGTCGCTGGCTCGAGCAAGAGGTTACTCAGTCTGCTGAAGACCTGCAGTCAAGGCACATATGAGAAAACAATTAATGAACTAAGGTGTCACAACGAAAAAACTGATGATTGATGCTTCTCATCTCTCTGTTCCTGTCTGTCTGTCCCTATCTATCCCTCTCTCTGACTCTGTTAAATAAATAAATAAATAAATAAATAAATAAATAAAATAGTACCTTCTACATAGTGGGAACTCAATAAATAGCTGTTAAATGAATAAAAAAAATTTTTTTTTTTTTTTTTTTTTTTTTAGGACCCAGATCAGGTCTGTTTTGCTCACATTATATGTCAGCATGTAGATCTGTGCTTGATACATAGTAATTGCTCAATAAATACTTGAGAATGAATGAATTCAAGAACTGTGTTCTCAAAAAAGGTACTGGGTTTAAAAAAAACCCAACTAACTTACTAAAAATAATCCTTATGGGAAAAGGTACTATTTAAGTTTGTTTTCCCTTTTCTGTTGACCCTTTTTTTTTTTTTTTTTTTTTATATATATTTTATTATTATTAATTCTAATGGGGTGACATCAATAAATCAGGGTACATATGTACAATGAAAACATCTCCAGGTTATCTTATCATTCAATTGTGTTGCATACCCATCACCAAAAGTCAAATTGTCCTCTGTCACCTTCAATCTGGTTTTCCCTGCGTCCCTCCCCTCCTCTCTATCCCATTCTTCCCTCCCTCCCCCCATCCAATAACCACCACTCTCTTGTCCATGTCTCATACCCTCACTTTCATGTCCCACCTATGTATGTAATCGTGCTGTTCTCAGTTTTTCTTTTTTTCTGATTTACTTATTTCACTCCGTATAATGTTATCAAGGTACATCCATTTTGTTATAAATGATCCGATGTCATCGTTTCTTATGGCTGAGTAGTATTCCATAGCTGTTAAATGAATAAAAAAAATTTTTTTGAAGAGGATAGAGACTAACAGATCTAGGTTAATTCACACACCCGCTGAAGAAACTTGGAACTGTTATCTCCTTAGATTTTCTGGCCTTGGAAAAAGGGTTACAAATCAATTATTAAGTTAAATGTGTTTTATGCCTCACTTCACTTTCCCTTTATCTGAATCCCGGCCCTCCCTCATCCTTGTAGGCTCTGTCAAGTTCAACCCCAACTGGAACATGAGGTCTTTTATGATTATTCCTCTCTCATGAGCTTCCCCTTCTCTGAACAGCTAAGATCAGATGTGCTTGTGGGATTACACTAAATTTAATATGCCTGCTGTGTAAATAAGAAGAGATGTCCAGTATGAAATTTTATATGTGTAGATGAAGCTCAGGTGTGAGAGCTGGTCTGAAGGTGCACATTTGAGAGTCATTAATGCATATGGGTAGTGATGAAAGTCAAGAGTGGTTCAGGCCTGTCCAGGCGGTGGTGCAGTGGATAGAGCGTTGGACTGGGAGGTGGAGGGCCCAGGTTCGAGGCCCTGAGGTCGTCAGCTTGAGCGCAGGCTCATCTGGTTTGAGCAAGGCTCACCAGCTTGGGTCCAAGGTCACTGGCTCCAGCAAGGGGTTGCTCGGTCTGCTGTAGCCCCCTGGTCAAGGCACATATGAGAAAGCAATCAATGAACAACTAAGGTGCCGCAACGAAGAATTGATGCTTCTCATCTCTCACCCTTCCTGTCTGTCCCTATCTGTCCCTCTCTGTTTCTTTCTGTCTCTCTCTCTCTCACACACACAAAAGAGTGGATTAGATCACTTAGGGTATATGTGTAGAACGAGAAGAGGCAAGTAGAAAGCAGCACTTCTCAAAGTTGAATGTGCACATCAAATACATGGGGATCCTGTTGAAATCTATATTCTGATCCAGAAGTTCTGGAGTGAGGCCCAAGATTCTTAATATCCATCCAGCTCCCAGATACCACTGGTCCATGGGCTATACTTGGAAAATCCAAGGAGGTAGATGATTGAAACTTAAGAAACAGCAACATTTTAATAATAGGCATAGGGGAAAAAACTGCGAAGAGATTGTTAAAAGTAGTCCAATGGAAAAATTAGAGTTATGGTGTTGTGAAGTGACTGGTAGAAAGTGTTTCAAGACAGACAGCATTTCCAACTCTTGAGAGTTGCTGAGAAACAAATACCATAAAGATAGAACAGTCTCTGTTGTATTTTCCAGGAAGAGGTGTCTGATATTCTTTCGGCAGTTTTAATGGAGTAAAGAGGGTAGATAGCTTAAAAAGGATGCAGAGAAAGCCAGAGGTAGCAATAACTGGATGGAAATGATTTTCAATAAATAGAAATTTAAATGTTACATTCTGAAGAGGAACTGAAGCACAGAAGAAAGGCTGAATATGCAAGGAGTGGTGAATTGATGGAGCAAAGCCTGAAAAAGCGGAGAGGTGACTAGAACCAGACTCAAACAGGAGACAGTAAAGGATGGATAAAGGTTTCAAGTCGGAAGGAAGACACAGATATAGGCCAATGCAATACTTATGTGAGGCTTCTGTTTCTCTATGAAAAAGATTAGCATCGTCCACGGGAAGAAGAAAAAGGTGAAATGCGTTGGTAGCAGGCTTCAGGAAAATGGGGAAGATGGGAAACAGCTGTTGAGGACAGTGGGAAAGGGAATTAATCAGGAATGGGGTTAGTATGAGTTTCCAGTTGAGGTTTGGAGCCTTGAATGTGTAATGTTCAGAGTTATGTGATTTATGCTCCAAGAGAGACCTCAGCAACCTGAGTGCAAATGCAGAATAGATGATTCATGGTTGTGTTTTCAGCGGGGAGGTGAACTCATCCACAAGTGGTGTTTCAGATTCTTGGCACATATGCTTTGGTGCGCCCACACCCTATCCTGCAATCCTGGAATTTGCCATTTAAAATACGCAGAAATGAATTTTATTTATTGTACTCCCAAATGGGGCTTTGGATTTAAGGGAAGCGTGCCGATTCCCAGCTCAAAGAGATTATTAGCGAGCTACCAGCAAAAATGAAAAACCGGGACATTTTATTCTCTAGACTTTACTATCCAGCATGGTAGCCACTAGCCACGTGTGGCTATTGAGCACTTGAAATACAGCTAGTCTAAAGTGAGAGAAGCTGTAGGCATAAAATATACATGGGATTTCAAGACTTACTACTGAAAAATGAAGTAAAATATCTCACAAATAATCTCAAAATGTTGATTACAAAATGAAATGGTAAGATTTGGGCTATATTATTAGATTAAATAAAATATTAAAATCACTTTCACTTTTATTTTCTGAAATGTAGCTACTAGTGAATTTGAAATGATGTGTGTGGCTCACCTGATCCTTCTGTTTGGTTACCGCTGCTCCACATTGTTCTCTTCTTTGAATCAATTCCTCTTTACTCTCAGTTACTTTCTATTTGTGTTTGTTATCCAAGTCTTTTCATTTAAATTCTACCTGCGGCTGGCTACTGACTTCACCACCCACTTTTTGCTTGCTACTATTTGGAGGAGCAATTGAATCAGATCCTTGGATTAACCAATGAATATTTGCCATAAATTTGGATTGGCAACCTGCCAGTTAGGCAGAATCTAAGAGCCTGACTCAAACAATAATACTAGTTCTTTCTATGTGCTGAGCTGATTCTTTCTTATTGTAGATAAACGTTTAAAAACACTCATGCAGTAAGTCCAGAGAAGGATTCTGATTGGTACTGCTTGTCCATCACCTGTACATTTCTGAACTAATTTGCTACTAGGGTCAGGAGGATGTTATACTTGACTGATTCAGTTTGGGTCACATGCTCAAGCGTGTGACTAGTGGGGAGTGTTTGTTACCAGAAGAAAGGAGAGAGAAAAGTGAGTATGCTAAGCACACATGAATAGTTAACTACAGTCTACTGTGATCAGCAATAAGTCAAGCCTAAGCCTCTTACTTGAAGAGCAAGTTGAGCTTCGCCTCTGCTTGTTTGAATTTAAATAGGGTAGAGTTCACCCATATAAATGTATGCAATTTAGGAGACCAAATCATCCTCAGCTGTAGATTAGGCAACCTGAAAATAAAACACTTATGATTTTCCTGAGTCATTTGCTCTGCTTAAAGTCTATTCCATAATATTTACATGATTTTGTTTGTCAAAGGCATAGAAAGTACTTAGCTGTAAATACTGAGTAAATTATATGCTACCGTAAGTGACTGAGCCATTATCCACAGTAAGTTAGGAGACAACTCGTCATGGGAAAACAACTTTTGGATTTATCTTGTTATTAGTCTAGATCTGCTATAACTATGTTCTAGAAAAATGTCCCTTAGCCAGCTTTCAAAAATAATTAAAAAGAAATGAATTTATATTATTTAAAATCATGTTATAGTATTGCATGAACAAACTAATTCATAGAATTGGTCAAATGAGGCTGTGGGAGTTCTCTTTGAAAGGAAGATAATTTTTTTATTTTTATTTATTTATTTTTTACAGGGACAGAGAGAGAGAGAGAGTCAGAGAGAGGGACAGATAGGGACAGACAGATAGGAATGGAGAGAGGTGAGAAGCATCAATTATTAGTTTTTCATTGCCGTTGCGACACCTTAGTTGTTCATTGATTGCTTTCTCACATGTGCCTTGACCGCGGGCCTTCAGCAGACTGAGCCACCCCTTGCTGGAGCCAGCGACCTGGCGAGCTTTTGCTCAAGCCAGATGGACCCATGCTCAAGCTCAGGGTCTCGAACCTGGTTCTTCTGCATCCCAGTCTGACGCTCTATCCACTGCGCCACTGCCTGGTCAGGCTGAAAGGAAGATAATTTATAGATATGTGAAATTTAATTGCTTCTGTTCTTCAGCAGCCTTTAAATTTGTTTTTATGGTATGCTTTTTTTCACCTGTTGATTTTGGGATTTGAGAACATGACTGTCAACAATAACCAAAAAATGTGAGGCTATTCCCAGCTTCAGCTTGTAATAAAATTAATGTTTTTTGGCCATTTACTACCCTCAGTGTTTCCCCATTCATTACAACATCCCTGTGAGGAAGGTCATGATAGAGAAATGGAGAATCAGAGATATTAAGAAGTTTTTCTAATGTCTTAGAGTAAATGACAAGTCTGGGACTTAAGCCTAAGTCTTCTGTATCAAATAGGATGCTTTAGGCTTTGTGTGACACGATTGTTGGCTAATAGCGGCTTAAAGAACAGAGACATTTAATAGCCTCACATATAAAGAATATTGGAGGCAAGTGATGCTAGGTTGGAAATTTCTGTTTAAATCTTGACACTAAATCTGGAATTAAGTTAAGGAAAAAGGCCTATTTTTCCCTATGTTTAATCTAAAGATGTGTTATTTACTTGTTACAGTTTTCAAGTACTATTCCTTTGTAAAGAATACTATACATTATAAAAAATTCAAGTCATAGAGAAAGAAACAAGCACCCGAAACTCAACAATTTAGAGAAAACTACAAGTTACATGGTTTCAGGTATTTCTTTCTTTTTTAAGATTTTTATTTATTATTTTTATAGAGAAGAGAGAGGGAGTGAGAAATATCAACTCATAGTTACTTCACTTTAGTTGTTCATTGATTGCTTGTCATATGTACCTGACCAGGCAAGCCCAGGGTTTTGAACTGGTGACCTCAGTGTTCCAGGTCAGTTTCATGTCTTTCCTTCCCTTTCCCTTTCCCTTTCCCTTTCCCTTTCCCTTTCCCTTTCCCTTTCCCTTTCCCTTTCCCTTTCCTTTCCTTCCTTCCTTCCTTCCTTCCTTCCTTCCTTCCTTCCTTCCTTCCTTCCTTCCTTCCCTCCCTCCCTTCCTTCTCTCTCTCTTTCTTTCTTTCTTTTAGAGAGAGACAGTGAGAGAGAGAGAGAGAGTCAGGAACATCAAGTTACTCCTGTATGTGCCCTGACTGGAGTATTGAACTGGCAATCTCTGTGCTCTGGGACGACGCTCCAGGGCTATTGGGCCAGGGCTTATCAGGTATTTCTTATTCATTCAACATAATGTGGAAATATGTGTGCATTTTACACAAATGGGTTCATACCACTTACTCTATTCTGTAAGTTGCTCTTTCTTCCTCACTTTATAATATGTAATGGGCCTCTTTTAATTATAGGAGTAAGGAATTGATATCAATTTTAATAGCTGCATAATTTTTTTATTTCCTGATATGCTTAAAAAAACCCTATTCATAAATATTTAGGTGTCTGATTTTTTCATACTGTAATCAGTATGTTCATGAACATTCTTGTTTATTATTACTTTTTTATCATGTTAAAATATTTCCTTGGGTAGATTGTTAGAATTGGGTATAGCAGATTTCACCAGTGACCTCATTACTCCTCAATGTCCCTTTGCCATGTAATTTTTTAGCATGGTCCTGTGAGCAGGATGTAATGTCCCACCTAGGCTCAGATGATTTGTGTCAACCGATAGGATGTTGAAATGTGATACAACAGAGTCTTGAGAAGTGTATTTGCAAGTGAGCCTCTGCCATTGCCCTGAGAAGGCTATTCCTAGCCAGCCTGCCGGTTTCAGAAGGACAGTGTAAGCAGAACTGCCCAGTTAAGCAGATTCAATAAAGCTCTGATAAATCAGAGCTATGCACCCCACCCACAGACACTTGAGTGAGCCCAGCAAGATCAGCAGAACCCACAGCCACCCCATGGATATGTGAACACTAAGTGTTTGTTTCTCCATGCTAAAGAGAATTTGTAGTTGTTTGCTGCATAGCATTATTGTAGCAACAGGAAACAGATTCATTGTGGTTTAGCTGTGTTTTTAATTGGTACATATATCTATTTGTAGTGTTTAAAGCCTTGACGTATTTTTTTTTCTGGATTTTTTTTCAAGATAATAAATGCACTTTAGCTGAAATGATAATGCATATCCACTATAATTAGGTAAAAGAAAAAAAAAAGCAAACAAGCGAAAACTTCCTTGGTAGTTTCTAGACCTCATTTCCAGTTTGACCTATTGTATTTTATTTACCTTGGCTATTTTTCATATAGATGAAAATATTTTCAATGGTAAAAAAAGAAGATGAATAGTTACCTGTTCAAATACAGAAAGAAAATGAAAAAGTTATATTACTAAGAACAAGGGAAAATGGCCAAATTGATAAACCAAATTTATTTTTAAAGTTGGGTTAAAATATCGTTAATTTACTGATATTTTTAATCGGTCTGATCAACCCTTATCATGCTGTGCATTTTACTTTCTGACCACAGTGAACATTATTCCATATAAACTTAGAGCCATGACTCTGACTTCATTTTTCTAGCCCTGCGCCTATGGCCCCTATTAATATTTATGCTGAACTAATAGAAAGTTTTTGTCTGGTCTGACTTCAGATTTTGAAATGAGGTAATTAGTTCCCATAAATTAAGCAGTATTGAGTTTTATTGCATATTCAGTCCAATTATCCTTGAAATCCACAGCTAATCCCCAAACCTCATTTGAATAATTAGTACCCATGGATTAAATACCAAGTCTTCCACTTGGAATTGTAATCCAAGAGTAAGATGGATATTTCAAAGTTTTACTACTTTACTCCATTTCAAACCCATCATTTTTTGACTTGATTCTTTCAGACCATCAGTTATGCCTTCTGACTTCTTTGCTTTCCCGTCTAATCTGAGTCCCATGATCCATCCCTTCAACCACATTCCTCACGTCGCGTTCTCTTACCTGGGGATCCTTCCACTCCACCTACAATTCCAGCCCTCAACCAGGGCAACCCAACCCTTCACAGGTGAACCTCACTGAGGGACACATCTGTCATTTCCCCTGGGCCCTGGCTCTATTCGTATGCCCAGCATTATTGGCAGATGACCAGTTTTGAAGAGAAAATGGTGATTATCAGAGTGAATATTCCTCCATGTTCTTTCTTCCTAATTTTCATGGCTCCAGATTTTCTTCCTCCCATCTATTCTCTACATAGTCATTCCTTATTTTTTTTTAAGTATGGTCACATTTCTCCCCTGATTAAAAACATCCAGTGAATGTCTTCTGCCTCTAAAGTCTGCACGTGACATCCAAGGTTTTCACAATCTGTTGGCCACCTGTTTTCTAGGTTTATATTCTGCCTCTAGCTATGGGGATCTGAGGAAGCCAGGAAGTGGAAGGTAACTGGGAAAGAAAAGGAGGTGAAGGGGCAGCCAGGGTTAGGTGGGCTGTCAATCACAGCCAGACCAGAACAGTCATTTGTGAAATTCCATGCAAGCTGCACTCTGTAGGAACAAAGTTACAATTGGAAAAGTGTCCGGTGGTGTCTTAGACTGGATTTCCCCTAAAGAAGAACTTGAAATATAAGTTTGTGTGAAGTCAGTTTATTTGAAAATATGATCTCAGGGAACAGGGGTGCAGGAGGAAGAAATGAAACAAGCAAGAAACAAGGAAAGTCAATACAAGGGGTCTTTATTGACTTGACTCAGGGCTAGAGGAGTCTCATGTTGGATCTAGTGAAACTTTTTGAGAAGCCTTATGAAATGCACCTAAGAACTGTCTTCTTGTGGGGGATGCAAGAAGGGAGCATTTACTCATTGATTTCTGTACCCCTTGGTCAAGTATGTCCTCACTGATATTAACTTCCCTATATGTCTGGATTAAGAATGCATACATTTCAAGCAATTTGGACAGCAAGGTAGGTTAGTCTAAAAGGAATCCCTGGGCATAAAACAAGAGGTATGCAACACAGCATAAGGCAAGTTATGATTCATTTGCCCCAGCACAAAGGAGGTCAAAGCCTGCTCAGAACTAGCAACTGCGGCAATGGACAATGTATGGGGTGGTGCTAAGAAGATTCTGAGATGTGCACAAGAAGCCTCTGGTTCAGGAGGGGAGTGCTGAACCAAACCCATTGAGGGAAACCCAGTGGGACGAGATGGCAGATGAGACATGGTCAAGGCCTTTGCTCAGAACCTTGCCATGGCTCTTCATCACCCTGATTGTAAGAACCAAAGTCCTTACAAATGCCCCAAAGACAGTGTGATCTGTTTTCCTACCTTTCTGATTTCATTTCCATCTTCTCTCCTGACACTCACTCCTTTCCACCACACTGGTCCCTTATTGAGGTTCTAACATGCTCCTGTCTTTGGCTGTCTGCCTAGTCTGTGCTGGAAGCACTGTCCCCTGATGAGTGTTAGAGGTTTAACTCTTTCTTCCTTAACATCTTTGTTCACATGCCACTATTCCAAACAGCTTAGCCTGATCATCTATTAAAAATGCCATTTTTCTAACACTCTTACTTTTATACTCTTCTTGCTCCTTAACTTTCCTATTTTCCATAGCATTTCTTCACCTAAAGTACTATAAAATATACTTCCTTAGTAGGTTTATTTATTTTTCTACCTTTAAAAAAAATGTTTGTTTTATTGATTTTAAACAGAGAAAGGGAGAGAGCAGGATAGAGACAGGAACATCTGCTCCTTTATGTGCCCTGACCAGGGATTGAACTGGCAACCTCTGTGCTTTTAGATGATGCTCTAAGCAATAGAGTTATCTGGCCAGAATTTTTCTCTCTCTATCTTTACGGAAGGCAACTCCACCAGGGCTGGCATCTTTGACTGATTAGTTGGTGAATGTATCCCAAGTACCTGAAATAGTAACTAGCACATAGTTGGTACTTTGAAATGTTTAATTTCTGAGTTAGAAAATAAAAGACCAATCCTCTCTGGTAGGAACAGTGAACTGAATTCTGCCCTTAGTAAAGGGGCTCACAAGTGGGCTTTTGGGGGCCTGCATAGTTTGTAACTTACAGCAGAAACACCAGCTGCTTGGTCCTAATTGGAGCAAGGACAGAGCTGGGCTAGAATTTTAACCATGACCTTCCTTAGATTGAAATTCAAGCAGAGCAGTGGTGAAAAACCAAGCAATTTGCTGGCCTAACAGATTTACAAGTGAGAAACCACAGCTGACAGCCTTTGAATGGAAGGCAAAATCTGTCCTAGAAAGGAAAATAATCATGATTATGACATTCTGATCATGGTATATTTATTTATATGATGCTTTAACTTACTGCATATTATCTAAGTATTATATAACAAGCATTTGCTATAGGTAGGGATTAAGATCCCCACCATAGGAAGGAATATTTCTTGATATATTTGTACTAAACATATAACATGTAAAATTTACATAATGTAAACATAACCATTTAAAGCACACAATTCAGTGACATTTAATATATTGACAGATGTGGTACAACTATGGCTTCTGTCTAGTTCCAAAACATTTTGATCATCCCATAGAGTAATCATATACTCATTACACCAGGGGTCCCCCAATTTTTTACACAGGGGGCCAGTTCACTGTCCCTCAGACCATTGGAGGGCCGGACTATTAAAAAAACTATGAACAAATCCCTATGCACACTGCACATATCTTATTTTAAAGTAAAAAAACAAAACAGGAACAAATACAATATTTAAAATAAAGAACAAGTAAATTTAAATCAACAAACTGACCAGTATTTCAATGGGAACTATGGGTGAAGATTCATCCTGTGCTCCTTTCACTGACCACCAATGAAAGAGGTGCCCCTTCCAGAAGTGCGACAGGGGCCCAATAAGTGGCCTCAGGGGGTCGCATGTGCCCGCGGGCCGTAATTTGGGGACCCCTGCTTTACACGGTCAATCTCTTATTACTCTCTCCCTGCAGTCTCTGGCTACGACTAATCTGGTTATTCTTAATATTTCATATAGATGGAATCACAAAATATGTGAATCTTTGTGCCTGGCTTCCTTTACTTAGCATAATGTTTTCAAGCTTCATTAGGTTGTAGCATGTATTATTGTTTCATTCCTGGTAACAACTGACTGCTGTTTCAATGTATGAGACACCACATTGTGTTTACCCATTCATCATTTCCTGGACATCTGGGTTATTTCCACCTCTGGGTTCTCGTGAATACTATAAACATTTGTGTACAAGTTTGTGTTTGAATATCGGGTTTCCATCCTTCTGAGCGTATACTTAATAATGAAATGTTCATTGATTTTTTACCCATTTACTTTTTCATTCTGGAATAGGTTTTCTGTAAGACCCAAACTTTTATTGAGGTGGTATGAACTATGTTAGCTAAACTGGATGTTAGATAACACTAAGAAAATTAGAATGTTGAGATGAGAAAGCAAAACTTTCAAATAAAAATGGAAACCACAGGTTTCTCAGTGGTGACTACAATGAAACTGAGAATTAGACTCCTGGGCACCAGGCAGGTGTCAAAAGCTTCCCCCTCCCCTAAGTTAAAAAGGAAACCTAGAATTAAAATATTTATACGAGCCATAGATCCTAAAAGACAGGTTTGATTACATAAAAATGAAGAAATTCCATAAAACAAAAGAGTTAAAGATAACAAGGAAACTGAAGGGAACTATTTGCAACATAAGTAACAAAAGGTCAATGTCTTGAATATGCAAACAGCACTGCCAAATCATTAAAAATACAACCCAAGGTTAAGAAGGCATTTCATAAAAAAAAAAAAGGTAAAGGGTAAGAGGCATTTCATAAAAAAAAACAAAACAAAACAGATATTTGGGAGGAGGTCTAGTGGATTAAAAAAACTTAAAAGACATCACATTCAGTGTTGATGAGGATGTCAAGAAGAAGTCAATGTAAAAACAGTGTTGATGATGGCAGTATATTGGTAAACCTTTCTTGCATGACAAACTGGTAGTGTAGTATAGGTGAAAGAACAGACATATCAACTGATGTAGAGGAACAAAAGAAAAAGGAAACTCAGAAATAGACCCCAACAGATCTTTGACGGTGGAACAAAGGCCATTCAATAGAGAATGGATAATCTTTTCAATGACTGGTGTTGGAAGAATTGGTAGTGCGGAACCAAGACAAAAGACCTCATGCATTGTAGTAAAACCCTAAGCCACTAGGGATAAAAAGAAAGTCCAAAAGGCTACCAGTGATTGAAAAACAAATTCTCTACCGAGGAAAGAGAAATCAGAATGATGTCAGAGTTTTCTTCAGTAATACTTGACGCATGACACAAGGGTGTATGTAGTATACTCAGAATCAATGGGAGAGTTTGTGGACAAAAAGAAATGGACCCCAGTATACTTACGTGTGCGCCATTTGCCTGTGTGGCATCCTGCAGCTTACAAGGCTAGGCCTGAACCTAGACAGACAACTAGAGCTCAGCCTAAGCCCGGGGATGAGACCACAATAAACTTGGGGAAGTGATCAGTGTATTCAGTCTTGGCTAAGCTAATTAACTAATGTGAGTCTGGATAGCTATAACTTTCTTCAACTGTGTATGTATTCTCTTTATTTTAATTGTGGCAGATCAGTTTTCAAAGATACTCCTTTAACCACTGTGCCATACTATATTTTCTATATAGCCCCTGAGAGCTTACAGGGCTTACTTTCAAGAAAGCCTTCTGGTCACTGTTGTTGCTCAGAGCATGACAGCTCCTTCTGCCATAAGACATAATTTTAATAGAAAGACTTTAGTTTAAAGACAATGTCATTTTAGCCTAGTCAGTAAATCAAAAAGTATAGTGCTGAGAGATGTATTTCATCATGTGAAAAACTTCTGATGCATTATCTCATTTACTTAACCAAATGGGGTCTTGCAATTGTTTTTAGACTCTTATTTACTCATTTTAGAGAGGAGAGAGAGAAAGAGGGGAGGAGCAGGAAGCATCAACTCCCATACGTGCTTTGACCAGGCAAAGCCTGAGTTTTGAACTAGTGACCTCATGGTTCAAGGTTGACACTTTATCTATTGCACCACCACAGGTCAGGCCCAGGTCTTGCAATTAAACTTCCCCCATATACCACCAGATGGAATTTTATGCAAGCACACATCCAGGCATGCTATGATAGTAGGAGGGGTTTCCAAGCACAGCTGGCAGGCCACTGGGCCTAACACAGGACCAGGAGAACCAAGTTTCTAAGAGAGTGCTTGCCAGACAGCAGACCTCTCAGTCTAACCAGTTATGCAAATCGAACTTGAAAAATGATTTGTACCAGTCACAGTTTTCAGGAGGAAGTCCTGCTGTTGTAAAGCCCTATCCTGGCTCTAGACTCTTACTTCAAAGTTTTTTTGTTTCCTTCCAGTTTTGATTTGATTTGATTTGATTTGATTTGATTTGATTGTCCTGACTTGTGCAGAGGCTTTCTCTCCTCAAGCAACTGTAACAATACAAGGTTAAGACCTTTGTGAAGTTGATAACCTTCTGCCTAAAATTGGCCCAAACAATGGAATTTTAATCATTGTGGTATATGTTTAAGGTCAACAGGTAAGAATTCTCAAGAATTGGTTGAATAACTTTTAAGGTCACAAATCACCATGCACATTTTTTATTTGTTTTCTGGTTCCTTGAAGCCAAATCCAATTCCAGAAAAAGATGGCAATGGAACAGTCCATTCGAACTATGAGCAAATGCCTCATGTTTGTATCCAAAAGTTGTCTCAGGGACCCTATGCATTGGAAAAGATGAATTTTTATGTTGGAAGAAAAAGTATAAATTTTAGTGAATAGTATGGACTAAGGAAGAAAATCACTGTGAGCACAATTCTCAATGAAAGGGCAGGAAGGACAGGAAGCTGGGAAAGGGGGAGGTTGCAGACTACTCAGTGCATTATTCTGAGAAAGTCCTTCAAGGGTTCGAAGAGGGTTTCTCTTTCACTCAGGATGCTGCAGCCCCCAACCCCCAACCCCTGCCATGTGGCATCAGACAAGCTCTGTTTCAGATTTTGTACTTCTGCTCAGAATATTCTGTTCATGTCTGCATCAAAACCCATAAAATAACCATAATTAAACTTCCTCAAAAAGGCAGAGGGCCTTTGGAAGAAAACTGTAAAACTCCATTGTGGGGCTATAAAACAAGTCTTGAATAAATAAATTAAATATTTTGTTTTGAGATAAGACTTTCAATATGTATCATGCTTTTGTCATTTAAATACAAACCATGGAGGTTCTTTTAGACAGTAAATGAATTACAGCAGTGTTTTTATTAGTTGCATAGAATGTTATTGAATATCAGTTCCTAATGGTGAATATTATTAGATTGTTTCCAATTCTGTATTGGAAAAAATGTTACAAGAATTTTTTCATACATTTATTTTTATATATCCACTAAATACATTTCTAGATATAGTGCATGTTTCTTCATATCCCTGTGAACGCTAAATGTTACTTATCTCTTAAAATGTTTTTTCTTCATCTACCAGACTTTCCCCAATATATGTATTTTTTTCAAGGTGCCTGCTTACACTTCAATATATTGAGTTGTCTTAAAAATGATTTATGGGTGCTGTTTACATATTACAGACATTGGCCTTGTGTTACCTATCCTGCAAATAATTCCCTCCAATATCCTAATTGTCTCTTAACTTTTTTCCTTTCGTTGTACATAAATTCTTCATTTTTATGTAGTCAAACCTGTCTTTTAGTTTTCATGGCTTGTGTAAATGTTTTACTTTTGAGTTTCATTTCTTTCTTAGAAAAGCCTTTGACACCTGCCAGATGCCTGGGAGTCAAATTCTCAGTCTAATTGTAGCAACCACGTGGAACCTGTAGCTACCAGTTTTTGACTCTCGGGGGGCTTCTACTCCAGATAAGCAGACTGTGGCTTTGCCTCTGCATGCATCTGCCTCTCTAGATTGCAGGGTGCTATTTGTCCTGCTACTCAGTTCTCTAATGGGTCCACGAAAAGTAATTGATTTTCAGTTGGTTCACAGTTTTCTTTTTTTCTTTTGACAGAGACAGAGAGAGGGACAAATAGGGACAGACAGGAAGGGAGAGAGATGAGAAGCATCAATTCTTCGTTGCAGCTCCTTAGTGGTTCATTGATTGCTTTCTCATATGTGCCTTGACCAGGGGGCTATAGCAGGGTGAGTGACCCTTTACTCAAGCCAGTGACCTTGGGATTAAGCCAGTGACATTGGGCTTTAAGCCAGTGACCTTTGGGCTCAAGCCAGTGACCATGGGGTTTCAAACCTGGGTCCTCCATGTCCCAGTTCATTGCTCTATCCACTGCACCACCACCTGGTCAGGTGGTTCAGGTTTTTCTTGTAAGAGGGGAGTGCCAACTTTCAATCATGTTTACATATTGGAGCTAAAATCAGAAGTCTTTTGCTACACATTTCATTTTCTTATGTGCTAATGAGGTTTATGTGGATGTTATTTAGTAAGACAAGGAATCCTGGATGAAGAGCAGGTCTTGCGGGTGTCATATCAGGAATCAGTTTTATATATGTAATGTCTGTAAGCAGTGGTGGGATTCAGTCATTTGCACTGGTTCAACAGAACTGATACCTAATTTTTTGTTAAGTTCAGCAAATCGGTTGGTAAAATGGCACTTGTAATCAGGGTTCTCTTTAAGGTGGGCACCTGGGCAGCTGCCCAATGTGGAAATCACAAATTTACATTTCTTATTCTTTCTTAATGTTTATCTGTGCAACAGCGTATTCTAAGTGCCTGTAGTCATGTTCATTGTGTCCATAGGTGAAAAAAAATTGCAAGTGAGGATGCCAATCAAGAAGCAATATAAAAATATCTTAAATAACAGTTTTATTGTTTTTTGTCAGGTATTATTTAATATTTTTTCATTAATATTTTAAAACTCTTATCTAGTTTTGTTTACCTCTTTTATTGTTCTTATTTAAATATTAAATGCATGAAATAATAAACTACCTTTCGGTATATTATTTTTTTTATACTTAAATGGTCATTAGGGCAGAGAACCGACTGTTAAATTATTTGAATCCCACCACTGTAAGAACTTTTGGACAACCAAGGGAAGGAAGATCAGGAGAGGTTGGGTATACAGATTTAAGTGAAGGCAACAGTTGAGGCCAGAGATAAAAGTGTCTGTATCAGCATCAATGTGGTAATTTAAAGTCTCTGGTACTTTCCTGTGTCCCTCAGCTCAAGTCCTCACTGTACGCTGTAATAGTCCAAATGATTTGGCTCTTGTCATTTCCCTGACTGGCACTTCTCACTGAATTTATGCCACGCTGACCCCTCTGCTATTTCTAATATAAACAAGCACTGCTCCTGCCTCAGCCTTTGCCCTTGCTACTTCCTCTGCCTGTAATGATTTTCCTCTGTGCCATCCCTCACTTTCTCCATGACTCAAAGATCGCCTCCTCATTGATGCCTTGCATAACATTGCTTCCCTACAATTCCCTACACCCCCCTTCTCCTTAGAATGTCTATTTGACATACGGTGATTAGCTCAGACATTTCCCCCAAGAGCTTGTAAGTGCCATAGACAAAGGAACTCTGCCTGTTTGCTTCATTCTATCTCCAGGTTCTCGTTTGCATTAATAGAAATAAAAAGAAACAGCTGATAATAAGTTTAACAGTATCCTGTGGTTACCTCATTATATCTAAAGTGTTATCATTTCAACATGTAAGGACTAGAAAATTATTAAGGAGAGAGTTTACAGCTTTCAGTCTTCAAAGTCTCGGGTATATTTTGCACAAACAACACATTTAATTTGTTCAGGACACACTTGAAGCCCTCAATAATCACCTGCGACTGGAAGCTCCTGTACCGGACAGTGAGTGCTATGTGGCTTGCTATGTTAGCATTGGGGCTTCTATTATTTTTTATTTTTTTGAGGAGAAGTAGGATGTTATTGAAGGATTTTGGAATGACATGATCACCATAGGGCACAACAGTTAGTTCCTTTACTGGGTATCTACCCAAAACACTTGAAAACTTCAGTATGCAAAGACACATGCACCCCATGTTCATTGCAGTATGATTCATGGTGGCCAAAACATAAGAACAATCCAAGCGTCCTTTGATAGAGGACTAGATAAAGGAATGACACGATCAGTTTTGTATTAACACCACTTACTGTGGCAGCAGGGTGGAGAAGAAATTGGGCGCAATCGAGAGTGCATGCAGGGAAATACGTTTAGGGGACTCTGAGACAGATCAGCTGAGAGTCAGACATAGGTGCCTGTAGGAGGGTGTTGGCGGTGGGGAAAGACAGACAACTATAAGGAGACAACCTGTAAATTCTATAGGGCTTGACAATAATTGGATTTAAATAGGCAGGCTAACTTTATAAGTCAGATAATATTTTGATTATAATAATTTTTTCCCCTATATCAGACAGAGAACAAGTTTGACTGAAGCACTGTTTTGAAGTGTTTCCCCTTTATTTTTGGATATTGGTTAGGATTTTTGAGGAGGTGCAGGAGCACATCAGCCATGCAAAACTTACTTTAGTTTTGAATGGATAAATCTAAACGGCCACATGATGGTGCCAAAAGCTTGGTAGTCAATACAGCTTTTCAGACCTGCTTGCAAATTCCTTCTTGTTCAGAAGGTTGCCACGTTGGCTAAGTTATTTTAACAAATTCATTGACCACAAATGAAAATCACTTTGTGTGTTTTCAAAGTAATGTTTTATTTCTATTCATGTTCTTAAGTCAACAGATAGAACTGACTTAATTCTCATTATGTTATACTTGTAAAATAAGAGTTTTCTAAACCTAGTATAGTACTTCCTCAGAGTGGTGCACAAGAGAACTGTAGTCCTTTATTTATTTAAGAATGAGATCAATAGGATCTGTATATACTAGCCTTCCCATTCCTTTGGAATTTCTTTGAAATACTTTGGGAGATACACCAAACTTCAATAAGAGGTGCTTTTAAAGCTAGTGAACTCAGTTGCCTTGATATGATATTTGAAATGATTAGTTCGAAGAATTTCTGTACTCTATACATAGTAGATATTTAATATTTGCTGACACAGTGACTGCAAGTATGAATTAATGAAAACCCAAACCACCTCTTGGCCAAAGTCTATCACTTTTTTCCAAATTAACTAGCCAGTTTTTGTTAAATACAAAGCATGGTGTGTAGAGATATAACTTTTAACACATCTTGGAGACCCAAGAAAGGGTCATTTATTCATTCAACAAACCTTTGAGTCTTTATGATGGGCTTAGGGCTATGATTTCAGGATTAGCCAATTACCCTTAATGTCATTAAATAATCACCTAGAAACATAAATGCCACTAGTGCTCACAGTCAGGATCACAAACTGTAACACCTCAAGTACTATTAAGGTTTAGAATCAGAAGTGCCATTGAGTCCCAAGAAGACTTCAGCATGTGCTGGTTCCACAATCTGCTGGAAAACACCAAAACCTGGAATCCTATGTGCCATTAAAGTGTTGCCAAGTGCCACAAAGTGTTGAGATACTACTAGTGTTAATGACATCTAAAAGTTCTATCAGCTTCTAGACCAGGGATCAGCAACTTATGGTCAACAGACCTACCATCTGCTCTGGTAAATGTTTTATTGGATTACAACCACACCTATTCATTTATAACCTCGTCTATGGCTGCTTTTGTGCTATAATGGCAGAGGGTTAGTTGCAACAGGGCCCTTTTGTCTGCAAAGACTAGAATCTTTATTATGTGACAAGTGTCATTAACTCCTAGAACCAGATTTGCCTCCATTACTTTAAATCAAAGCTGCTGTCAAGTGCAACTAACACCTAGAAACACAACTGTATCAATGAATAAACATACAGAAAATCATCTTAGGAGGAGTGGTTAGGCCCGTGATGGCGAACCTATGACACGCGTGTCAGCACTGACATGCATAGCCATTTTCGATGACACGTGACCTCATGCGGCCGCATACCAGAGAAGTATGGGGCCGCCTACCGAGAAGGATGTTTCATCCTTGGCTCCTGCGCGGCCAGGTGCAGTAGCCGAGGATAAAACATTTGCTGTGTGTAGACACTCTGGGTCGGAGGTCTGTAGGCCAAAACAACAGAACTCCGGCACAGAGCGTCTAGTTCTGGGACTTCGGTTAGGCCGTTTTTCTCGAAGTGACACACCACCCGAGTTATGCTCGGTTTTTTGGCGAATTTTGACACACCAAGCTCAAAAGATCGCCCATCACTGGGTTAAGCACTGGAGAAAGCTGCCAAGGAAGTTTGTGGACTCTATCTTTTGCATTCCATTCAGCATAAGATGGTAGCATATAGACAAAGAGGACAGGTTTCATCAAAGTTTTCATGATTGTTATTGACTCGATAATTTTGACCTTTCTTCGAGATACTGATTTTGTAAAAGAAGAAATAAAGAGGAGAAAGTAAGAAATTTTTTCATATGTGAATTCTTCTTGGATATTAATTCTCAGTGTCAGGAGTGCTGATTTCATTAACCTTGAAATATCAGAGTGCAGATAAAAGATGGTGAATATAAATGAACTCATGTCGACATCTACTTTAAATAGCAATCTAAATACCATCAGAAGGGAAAGGGCTGTCGTGGCATATTTGGTGACTAGGCGGAAGTGAGGGCTCAAAGCTACAAATATCACATCGTTTAATGCGCATGCGTTACTTGTTTAATTTTAAAATATATATAAAAAAGAAAAAGTCGCTTTGGGATTTGTGCAGCAGGGAAGAGATAGACCAATATGGTGCTCAGATCCAGGAGGAGCAGCTTGGCTGGTATCTGGGACTCTGAAGTCAGTGTACACATGATTATGCTCCTGACAATGAGCAACAGGTCAAAATTATTTGTAGGTTCCAAGCCCCAGGAGATCCTTGGGAGACACCAACGAGAAACAACAAGAAGCATGAATAAGTGTCTGCAGCGCTAATTCCCAATGGCGTGGCATTGGGCAAGGCATATAAATCTGAACCTCTGTTCCCTGTGAACAAACTGAAGCTCATCCTTTCATTATCACCTTCATCATCACTGTCGTCATGGTAATCATTCTCATCGTAATCACTATTATCATAGTGATGATCTTCACTAGTATTTGGAAATTGCTTATTACAGGTCCCCTTTCAATAGATTATCCATTTTAATCTTTGGAGAAAGCATAGATTATTGTCCCTTTTTGACAGATGGGAAAATTGAAAGCACAAGTGACTTTCCCAAGTTCACACAGGAGTCAATGACAGAGCTAAGTTGCTCCATGCCTCCTCCTTTTTTATTTTATTCTGTGCTAGTGAAAACTCTGCTTGGGCATATTTATGCATTACTGGTGGCTTCGGTGTAACTTTTTAAAAGAAATTTCCAAAGCATATTAATAATTAAATAGTGCTATTATTCTCTTATCTGGTGATTTCATAGCATAAAGAAATACTCCTATAAAAGTAAAGTGAATAAGGGCCAGTCATTACAGCATTATTTTCCTTTCCTTTTTAAAAATAATTTAATTAATTTATTGTGTTTACATAGATTCTAGTGTCGCCCCGAATGCATCCCCCCATATTCCCCTCCACATCTCCCTTTCCCCCTTCCCAACATCTCCCTCCCCCTTCCCTTCAGGTTTATCCCATCCTATCATCCCCTTTCCCTCTGTCCTCTTTTCCTCTGGTCCCTTTGACCCCTCCTCTGTCTCAATTCTGTTCCTCCTCTGTCTCAATTCTGTTCCTCAGTTCACATTGTTTCTTGGATTCCTCAAATGAGTGAGGTCATATGATATTTTTTCTTTTTCTGCCTGGCTTATTTCACTTAACATAATACTTTTCAGGTCCATCCATGTTGTCACAAAAGGTAAGATTTCCATCTTTTTCATGGCCCCATAGTATTCTATTGTATATACGTACCACTGCTTTTTAATCCACTCGTCCACTGATGGACACTTGGGCTGTTTCCAGATCTTCACTATTGTGAACAATGCTGCCATAAACATTGGGGTGCATTTCATTTTTTGAGTCAGTGATATGGTGTTCTTGGGATATATTCCTAAAAGAGGGATGGCTGGGTCAAAAGGCAGTTCCATTTTTAATTTTTTGAGGAATCTCTATACTGTTTTCCACAGTAGCTGCACCAGTCTGCATTCCCACCAGCAGTGCAGGAGGGTTCCCTTTTCTCCACATCCTCGCCAGCACCTATAATGTGTTGTTTTGTTAATGAGCACCACTCTGACTGGTGTGAGGTGGTATCTCATTGCGGTTTTAATTTGCATTTCTCTAATGACAGCATTATTTTTCATGGTAAATAATTGGAAACTTCCTAAATGTCCAACAAATAAGAAATTAAGTGAATAGTGATGTATTACACAGAATCTTAACTATTCATCAGGAGGTCTATTTAGTAAAATAATATAATACAGATATTCTTTATATGCATAACTGGAATATACCTTTGAAGAAAGATTTCCCATTGATGAGAGAGAAAGAAGCATTAATTCATTCCACTTAATTGTACTCTTATTGGCTGCTTCTCATATATGCCCTGACCTGGAATCTAACTTGTGACCTCATTGTGCTGGGATGATACTCTATCCACTGAACCATCCAGCCAGGGCCTAGAATATACCTTTTTATCCACCTTATGATTTCAATTCAATAAAATTTTGCATACATATAAAAAAAGGGCAGAGAACAATAAAGCGAATGTCAAATATTCTTTTTCTGAGGTAGATTATTTTGGGTGAATTTTTCTTCTGGTATTGTCATTATAATCTGTACAACAATTTATATTGCATTTCAAATTTGTTCATTTTTTTTTTGTACAGATTATAAAAAACCTTATAGGATCATTGTGAAGACAAGAGAATATGAATAAATGATAGAAACAGCAAACTGTAAAACAATTCAAACACCAATATTACTAATATTAAAAAGCAGTCCAGGCCTTGGTGAGATAAAATCGATGTTTCTCTCTCTCTCTCTCTCTTTCTCTCTCTCTCAAAAAAACGTCTGTCCAGTCTGGCTGGAAGAACTCTTCTATTCAAACTGATTGAAAACCTGTGACAAACAGGTTTGGCTGCTCCTTTTATCCAACCTGGTGACCTAGGCCAGTGTTAGGCAAACTATGGCCCACAGGCCAAATCCTTCCTGCCTCCCTGTTTTTCTTTGACCTGTAAATTAAAAGTGCTTTTCACATTTTTTAGTGGTTCAAAAAATTCAGAGAAGAATATTACTTCACATCACATAAAAATTATATGAGATTCAACATTCAGTGTCCTTAAAAAAAGTTTTATTGGAACACAGTAACATCTATTTATTTATATGATTGTGGCTGCCTTTCTCCTACAACAGCAGAGTTGAGTTGTTGTCATAGAGATCATACAAACACAAAACTTAAAATATTTACCCTTTGGCTTTTTATCAGAAAAATTTTCTCATTCCTGTTCTAGGTCAGCTTCATTTTTCTAGATCCTGTCCTTGCCTCATGAGAATTTTATCCCATGAACTTTTCTTAATTGTTTTTAAAGTGTTAGAAGTACTGCCTTTTCTTAACATTTAAGCTTAAAGAATCTTTTCACAACATGAGGGATGGGGGCCATGACTTTGATCAGGGTTTCATGATGTCGTTTCCTAACCTTCAAATACTAGTTCTGGTAGCGACTCCGTGGGGCATGCAAGACCCATGTTGGACATCAGAAGACCCAATCTTTGTTATATTCCATGTTTGACTCGCCTGGACCTTCGTCCCCTCATCTGTAGTCGTGAAGCCAACTACATTATTTCTGAGGCCTGTTCCAGCTCTTCATTTCTATAATGACTTGTGTTATTTCAATAGTTGGTGGTTCTTCATGGCGATTATGAGCATTTCTGTTCCTTTCATAATCTTCTTGACTCTGGGACAAGTAACCAATCAAGTTTAAGGCCAGTAATCAAAACATAAAATATCTGCATGGCCCAGACAGGTCAAATAAACAAGAGAACCCATCCAAGGTAATAAAGAAGTCCTGTCAAGCATAATGGCAAACTACAGAGGGCTTGTCCCTCTGAAGTAAGCAGCTATAACTAGTCTCCAGCGACTAAGATGTATCACTAGATCTTTCACATTTTCAAGAGATAATGAGAAATATGGATTTGGATATGAAATTTAATGTTTGAATGCAGGCAATGAATTAAAAAATTAAAAATAGGCTTTTTTTGGGAGAGTTGTATTCTTATATTCCATTAAAATCAATTAACTGAACACTTTCCTTCATGTAAATAGAATCTCAAGACACCTTCTGCATCTAGGGCTCCATGATACAGCAAATTATTGAATATGCAATTCCAGAAATTTAATAAAAGTATTTAAATTTTTTCTCTATAAGAACAGAGAGTAATTTGAAGCTATTGATGATAGAGAGATAATTATAGACATGCCTTTTATCTCTCAGCTTCTCTGAAACGGAGATATTTAAATGATATGTATTTATGCAGCATAAATACACATCCCATGTGACAAATTTCTCTCTCCTTTGGATATGAAATATAGGAGAAAACAGTGTCAAACTGATCTTACTGGAGAAATACCTTGCCCGGTAAACTGCTTGTTGTTCATTTTCATGCAGTAATACCATAAAAGGAATAATGTGAACATGCTCTTTTTTTTCTAATACATTTTTAAACTAATTTTAATGGAGTGACATTAATAAATCAGTGTACATATGTTCAAAGAAAACATCTCCAGGTTATCTTGTCATTCAATTATGTTGCATACCTATCACCCAAAGTCAAATTGTCCTCTGTCACCTTCTGGTTTTCTTTGTGCCCATCCCCTCCCTCCTCTCCCTTCCTCTCCTCCCTTCCCCCACCCTGTAACCACCACACTCTTGTCCATGTCTCATTGCCTCGTTTTTATGTCCCACCTATGTATGAAATCATGCAGTTCTCGGTTTTTTTCTGTTTTACTTATTTCACTCCGTATAATGTTATCAAGGTCCATCCATTTTGTTGTTAATGATCCGATGTCATCATTTCTTATGGCTGAGTAGTATTTCATAGTATATATGTACCAAAGCTTTTTAATCCACTCATCCTCTGATGGACACTTGGGCTGTTTCCAGATCTTTGCTATTGTGAACAATGCTGCCATGAACATGGGCCGCATTTCTTCTTTTCGAACAGTACATGGTGTTCTTAGGGTATATTCCTAAAAGTGGGTCAAAAGGCAGTTCGACTTTTAATTTCTTGAGGAATCTCCATACTGTTTTCCACAGTGGCTGCACCAGTCTGCATTCCCACCAGCAGTGCAGGAGGGTTCTCTTTTCTCCACATCCTCGCCAGCACTTATTCTCTGTTGTTTTGCTGATGAGCGTCATTCTGACTGGTGTGAAGTCATATCTCATTGTGATTTTAATTTGCATTTCTCTAATGATTAGTGGTGTTGAGAATTTTTTCATATGCCTATTGGCCAACTGTATGTCCTCTTTGGAGAAATTTCTATTCATTTCGTTTGCCTATTTTTTAATTGGATTGTTTGTCTTCCTGGTGTTGAGTTTTTTAAGTTCTTTATAAATTTTGGTTATTAACCCCTTATCCGACGTGCTGTCGAATATGTTCTCCCATTGTGTGGTTTGTCTTTTTATTCTGTTCTCATTGTCATTAGCTGTGCAAAAACTTTTAGTTTGATATAGTCCCATTTGTTTATCCTTCCTTTTATTTCATTTGCCCATGGAGTTAAATCAGCAAATATATTGCTGCGACAGATGTCGGAGAACTTAACTGCCTATGTTTTCTTCTAAGATGCTTATGGTTTCACGGCTTACATTTAAATCTTTTATCCATTTTGAGTTTGTTTTAGTGTATGGTGTAAGTTGATGGTTTAGTTTTATTTTTTTGCAGGTAGATGTCCAATTTTCCCAACACCATTTGTTAAAGAGGCTGTCTTTACTCCATTGTATGTTCTTTCCTCCTTTGTCAAATATCAGTTGTCTATAAAGGTGTGGGTTTATTTCTGGGTTCTCTGTTCTGTTCCATTGATCTATGTGCCTGTTCTTATGCCAGTACCAGGCTGTCTTGAGTACAATGACCTTGTAGTATACCTTGATATCCGGAAGACTGATACGTCCTGCTTTATTTTTTCTTTTTAAGATTGCTGAGGCTATTCGTGTTCTTTTTTGGTTCCATATAAATTTTTGGAATATGTGTTCTATATCTTTGAAGTATGTCGTTGGTATTTTAATTGGTATTGCATTGAATTTATAAATTGCTTTGGGTAATATAGACATTTTAATGATGTTTATTCTTCCTAGCCATGAGCACAGTATATGCTTCCACTTGTTTGTATCTTCCTTGATTTCTTTTATCAATGTTCTATAATTTTCCGAGTACAAGTCCTTAACCTCCTTGGTTAAATTTACTCCTAGGTACTTTATTTTTTTGGTTGCAATAGTGAAGGGGATTGTTTCCTTAATTTCTTTTGTTCACAGTTCATTGTTGGTATATAGAAATGCCTCTGATTTCTGAGCATTAATTTTATATCCTGCCACCTTGCTGAATTCATTTATCAGGTCTAGTAGTTTTTTGACTGAGACTTTAGGGTTTTCTATAAACAATATCATATCATCTGCAAGTAATGACAGTTTTACTTCTTCTTTTCCAATTTGGATGCCTTTTATTTCTTCTTCTTGTCTGATTTCTGTGGCTAAGACTTCCAGAACTATGTTGAATAAGAGTGGTGAAAGGGGGCACCCCTGCCTGGTTCCTGATCTTAAGGGGATTGCTTTTAATTTTTGCCTATTTAGTATGATGTTTGCTGTGGGTTTGTCGTAGATGGCCTTTATCATGTTAAGGTATGTTCCCTGTATTACCACTTTACTGAGAGTTTTGATCATGAATGAGTGCTGGATTTTATCAAATGCCTTTTCTGCATCTATTGAAATTATCATGTGATTTTTGTCCTTCCTTTTGTTTATGTGATGAATCACATTGATTGACTTGTGAATATTGAACCAGCATGTCTCTTAAGAATGAATCCCACTTGTTCATGGAGTATGCTTTTTTCATATATTGCTGGATCTGGTTGGCTAATATTTTGTTGAAAATTTTAGCATCTAAATTCATCAAGGATATTGGCCTATAATTTTCTTTCTTTGTGTTGTCTTTGCCCGGTTTCGGGATCAGAATTATGCTCGCTTCATAAAAGGAGTTTGGAAGTCTTCCTTCCTCTTGAATTGTTTGAAATAGCTTGAGAAGGATAGGAGTTAGTGCTTCTTTGAATTTTTGGTAGAATTCACTTGTGAAGCCATCAGGCCCAGGATTTTTCTTTTTTGGAGGTTTTTTGATAACTGTTTCGATCTCATTTGTTGTAATTGGTCTGTTTAGGTGTTCTGATTCTTCCAGATTGATTTTTGGAAGATTATATGATTCAAGAAATTTGTCCATTTCACCTAGGTTGTCAATTTTTTTTTGCATAGAGTCCTTCATAGTATTTTCTTACAATACTTTGTATTTCTGTTGTGTCAGTTGTTATTTCTCCACTCTCATTTCTAATTTTATTTATTTGAGTCCTCTCTCTTTTTTTCTTGGTGAGTCTAGTTAAAGGTTCATCAATCTTGTTTACCTTTTCAAAGAACCAGCTCCTGGTTTCATAGATCCTCTGTATTGTTTCCTTAGCATCTATGTCATTTATTTCTGCTCTGATTTTTCTTATTTCCTTCCTTCTACTAGTCTTGGGCTTTATTTGCTGTTGTTTTTCTAGTTTTTTTAGATGCAGGATCAGGTTGCTTATTTGAGCTTTTTCTAGCTTCTTCTGGTATGCCTATAGTGCTATGAACTTCCCTCTCAGTACTGCTTTTGCTGTGTACCATAAATTTTGAGTTTATGTATGCTCATTTTCATTCGTTTCTAGAAACTTTTTTATTTCTTCTTTGATCTCATTGTTAATCTATTCATTATTTAATAACATGCTATTTCGTTTCCAAGTGTTTGAGTTTTCTTTCAGTTTTTCTTTTGTGGTTAATTTCTAGTTTCATGGCATTGTGATCAGAGAAAATGCTTGATATGATTTTAATCTTCTTAAATATGTTGAGACCACTTTTGTGTCCTAACATGTGGTCTATCCTAGAGAATGTACCATGTGCGCTTGAAAAGAATGTATATTCTACTGCTTTAGCGTGAAAAGTTCTGACGATATCTATTAAATCAAGTTGATCTAGTGTATCCATTAAGTCTGCTGTTTCTTTATTAATTTTCTTTCTTGAGGATCTATCCAGTGTTGTTAGTGGGGTATTGAAATCCCTTACTATTATAGTATTGCTGTTAATCTCACCCTTGATATCCATCAAAGTCTGCTTTATGTATGTCGGGGCTCCTATGTTTGGTGCGTAGATATTTATAATGGTTATATCTTCCTGTTGAATTGTTCCCTTTATCATTATGTAGTGTCCTCCTTTATCTCTTACTACAGCCTTTGTTTTAAAGTCAATTTTGTCAGATATAAGTATTACTACCCCGGTTATTTTTTCATTTTTATTTGTATGAAATATTTCTTTCCATCCTTTTACCGTCAGTCTATGTGCATCTTTTGTTTTAAAGTGTGTCTCTTGTAGACAGCATATGTATGGGTCCTGTTTCTTTATCCAGGCAGCTACCCTATGTCTTTTGATTGGATCATTTAATCCATTTACATTTAAGGTTATTATTGATATGTAGTTGTTTATTGCCATTTTATTTTTAAAGCTGTATTCTTCTTTTGCTATATTCTTTTCCCCCTTTGAACTGTTCACAACAGGCTCCTTAGCATCTCTTGCAGAATTGGTTTGGTTTTAATGAATTCCTTGAGGCTTTCTTTGTCTGGGAAGTTCTCTATTTCTCCTTCAGTTTTAAACGTTAGCCTTGCTGGATAGAGTAGTCTTGGTTGTAGGTCTTGTTCTGCATTACTTTGAATATATCTTGCCATTCCCTTCTGGCCTCAAGTGTTTCTGTTGAGAAGTTGGATGTCATCCTTATGAGGGCTCCTTTGTAGGTGATAGCCTTTTGTTCTCTAGCAGCTTTTAAAATTTTCTCTTTATCACTTCGCTTTGCTATTTTAACTATGATGTGTCTTGGTGTAGATTTCTTTGGGTTTCTCTTTAATGGAGTTCTCTGTGCTTCTTGAACATGTGAAACGTTTTCCAGCCTTAATTTATGGAAGTTTTCTGCTATGATTTGATTGAACAAAGTTTCTATTTCTTGTTCTTTCTCTTCATCTTTGGGAACCCCTATGATGCGGATGTTATTTCTCTTCATGTTGTCACAGAGCTCTCTTAGAGTTTCCTCACATTTTTTGAGTCTCTTTTCTTTTTTTGTGCTCTGCTTCTGTGCCTTTGTTTATTTTGTCCTCTAACTCGCTGATTCGATCCTCAGCTTTATCCATCCTGCTTTAATTCCTTCCATTGTAGTCTTTAGTTCTGATACTGTATTTGTCATTTCTGTCTGATTCTTTTTTATTATTTCAATTTCTTTTTTTTATACTTGTTATTTCTTTACTTAGGTGTTTTTAATGACTATCCATTGTTGCTCTAATCTCTTTGAACATTCTAACTATCATTATTTTAAACTCTGCATCCAGTAATTTGGATATATCTGATTCATTCAGGTCCTTCTTTTAGGATTTCTCTTGATTCATTTGGATTGCATTTCTTTGCCTGCCCATTTTGTCTCTGTATAAGAAGGGTGTGGCCACTGGAGTCCAATGGGTGTTGCCTTTGTGTTCTCTAGGTGTGATCTATCTGTAGGCCCACCACCCCCTCTGCCGCTGCCTAGGGTGGTTGGGTATGGGCGTTGCCCGTGCCGGCCCACTGCGGCTTTTGCTCTGATTTCTACCTCTCCTCCGTGGGAGGGGTTGTGTTCGTGCCTGGCTCTATAAGCCTCAGCCTATCTGGGCCTTTGCCTTGCCCCCACAGGTTGGGTTGCGCACCGCACTCAAGTCACAAACCTCTGCACCAAGGGTAGGGGTGAGCATCTTTGCTCATCTGCAGACCCCGCCTGTTCCCAGGCTTCCGCCTAGCCTCCGTGGTCAGAGCCGGCTAGTGCAGGATCGCAAACCGCAGTTTCTCGGGGCCAGGCAGGGTTGCTGGCATGCACTTAGCTGCGAGCCTCCGCCTGCCCCAGGCTTTAGCCCCACCCCCATTGGTCTGGGCCAGCTCATGCAGGTTCGCAAACCTTGGGGGCCAGGTGATGCTGCACACCCACAGACCCCTGCTCAGCAGTTGATCTCTGCCCATTCCTGGCCTCCCGCTTTTCCCTCACAGGTGGGGCTTCAGGTGGGCCCGTAGCTGCCGGACTGCTTTCATGCATCCCCTCCACCCCTGCTGGGTTAGACTGAGCTCCTACCGGCTGGGCATCCGCCCCCGCCGACAGAACCGTGTTTCTGCGTCCTGCCGCCACTGTCCCTCAGCAGCGTGGGTAGGGGCACTGCAGCTCAGACCCTAACACTCCATATTGTAGTTATGAAAGCTTCCTCCATCTAAGCAGCTCTCCTCTAAGTGCCACGGGAGAGCTTGTTTGTTTGGTGTCCTGTCTCCCTTTACTGGTATTGCTAGTTCCAGGGGAAATATTTGTTTTCAATTTGGGAAGTGACTCAGCCCAGGGGTTAGGGTGGCTGTCCCTCAGAATGTTTCTCCCTTTCCCTTCAAGTCCACACTCTCTTCCTGCTGCTCTGGTCCTTTCCTCTGTCCTGGTCCCCCGGAGCCCCGTGAATGGTTGTTCGAGGGGTTTTCTGCGCTGTCCCTTTAAGAAGAATCCTGGGTCTGAGAAAATTGTCTCTTTCTCACAAACAGTACCCTCACTTGTTTCACAGCTCAATACTGTCCAAACGCCTCTTCTAGGCTCTGGGGCTGCAGGCTGGGGCTTTGTTCCTGGGACCCAGGTCCTTCCCTCTCTGCTAAACTGTCTTCCCACTACTCAAGTCTGCCGTTCGCTCCAGGGAGCTGGACAGCCCTTTTCACATTTTCGCTATTCCTACCAGTCTCAATGTGGCTTCTTCAGTGTTCCCTGGTTGAAGAGTCCATTTAGTTTAGTTCAAAGTTGGTTTATCCAGATGATGGTTCTTAAAATTAAGTTATAATCCACTTTGGTTCCAGGAGTTGGAAGTTCCTACATCTGCCTACTCCATCGCCATCTTGCTGTTCCTGAACATGCTTTTGAAATGAAAAAAGGAAGAATCAGGTGAGCAGATTTGAACCAAGTGGTAGGCAGCCAGGGACTTGGCCCAGATAAATGTCACATCAGTAATGAAGGATTTTTCCTTGGACAGAAGAGTATACTCGGGTAGAGTGGTTCATAGCAGCAAGTTCTATTTAAAACAATTGCCTGGAGGAGCACTGTTTATAAGTGGTGTTTCTGATGCAAGCTCCCCACTGTGTCAGCTCCGAGCATGGATCTGTTTGGAAATCACGAATAGAGCCCCACCTTGTGGTGAGAAGAGGAAGCAGCTCCTCTCAGGGAGCGAGTGGTTTGCTTTCTATTCTTGAATAAGATGGGGACAAAGGGGATGCTTCCTTGATTTTAAAAATACATCGTTCCCCCCAACCCAGAACTGATGATTATATCCATCATCTGTATACGGGGGACTGAGTAGTGCTTGCTTTTTAATCCTTTCATTTCTCCTTTTGCTTCCCATATGTCTTCCCATATGTCTTTGGCAAAGAGTCCCCTCACCTGGTATGTTCTTGCTCGTCATTTCTGACTCTTAGATGACTGCAGCTAATCAAGGACTGAACTGAATTTAGCTCGGGGAGTGTTTGCTTTTAAATAATAAAAGTCTCTTGATAAGGTCAATGCCCTCAAGACCCCAGGGTCAATTTTGGCTACTTTGACATGCCGTGGGATAATATTGGGAAGGAGAGAAAAGCAGGAAGAGAGGGTCAGCTTGCTTAAACCCAACTCAGCTTATACCATGATTGTAGGAAATACAAAAAACACACCATGTTTATTAATTATAAGCACATAGTCATTTTTGTTTTGTCAATTTTGATTATTGTAAATAATATACCAATCACACTCTCTTGAGCAGAAAACCACATGAACACTCTCAGATATCTAAACATGATCACAACATACCATTAAGAGAGAAAAATAAAGTCATTTTGGCATTAGCATTCCCAAAGTGAAACTATTATTAAAGAAAATAAATGCCTTTAATGAGAGCCTAAACATTTTCAACAGCAATCCTTTCTTTTTGATGAGATGCCCTCGTTTTGATTGTTTATTTTATCTTTTATTGTATGTGCTATGTTGTGATTATTGTTCGTATTTTTGCTTTTGAAGATTCTGAATAATGTCTCGATTATTTTGGTAGAAATTCATCATCAAGAGCAAATTGCTCTTATTAGAAATTTGCTGTTGTGTTTTGCTTTGGGAAGGGGTATTGAAAAGGGCTTTGCAGATTTGTAAAGAAGACTGTGAACTTCTAGCCACCCAAGATTGCTGCCTCCTCTGTGACCCTTCTCTTAGAAAATGAACACCTGCATGAATCATCCTTCACCCAGTCAAGTTGGACAGAGAAAATGACTCCCTCATTAAAGAAGTTGCATTGTAATTAAATAATTGTTTTCTGATTATAAAAAGGCAACTTAATCTATTTTGGAAACTGAAGAATAGACAATAACCTACATATACAAAATAAAAACCTATTAACTCTACTACCCAGAAAAAGCCACTGTTAATATTTTGCCTGACCAGGTGGTGGCATAGTGGATACAGCATTGGCCTGGGATGCTGAGGACCCAGATTAAAAACTCTGAGGTTACTGGCTTGAGCCCTGGCTCATCCAGCTTGAGCATGGGTTCTCCAGCTTGAGCGTGGGGATGTCAGTTTGAGAGCAGGATCATTGACATGACCCATGGTTGCTGGCTTCAGCCCATGATCCCTGGTTTGAACAAAGGGTTACTGGCTTGGCCAGAGCACCCCTCTCCCCTGTCATGGCACATATGAAAAAGCAATCAATGAACAACTAAGGTGCCACAGCTATAAGTTGATGCTTCTCATCTCTCTCCCTTTCTGTCTGTCTGTCTCTGTCTGTCCTTCTCTTGAGTGCTTAAAATTTTTTGTATGTATATCTGATGAATATTTTAAAAACTGTGTATATTTATAATTTATAGATATGTTATATATTATAATATGTTATATATTATATATAATATATATGTTTGTGTATATAAAATTATATAGATAAGTATAGACCATCTTGTAATTTGCCCTTATCACTTAATTATTTAGAACATCACCATTCTGTTATAGTATACTTTCTAGTGGTTGCAGACACTTTTAACGTATGAGTGAAACAACTTTATTTAAGAAATTATTAATTTTGGACATTAGATTGTTTTGATTCATTTTTTTGGTATTGTTTTATAAACATTTTACTGTTTATAGTTTTTGAGGCCTAATTTGTATCTTACAATACATTCCTAAAAGAGTAAGTGCTGGGTCCAAGAATAGAGAGATGTTAGAATTTTTTGATACTGCTGATGAATTATAGTACAGAAAATGCGTAACATTCTATACAATCAAATTGCACAATATCTTTTCCACACCAGGTCATTAAAAAAAGAAGAAATTTATAGTCGAATATACAAACAGTAAAGTTACAACTAAAAATGGACATTTTTTCATAGATTTATTTGCCAAATGCATTTATCTTGTCCTTTGCCCTTTATTGTTGAGGCATTTAATTTTTCCTTACCGTGTGAGCTCTTTGTTAAGAATAGTAAGAGAGAGAAACATTCAAGGAGAAGGTGCGGGGGCTTGTGCCGCTCTGGTCTCAGTCCCTGCTGGAGGCTGGGTCTCATTCCTGCACTTGGAACTTGTGAGTTATCCCTTCATTATTATGACACAGTCTCCTTTGTCTTAATCGAGCTTTAATGAGCTTCCTTCACATTCAGCTAAGATACCTTATCTTTTCTCTTTTAGCTCAGATATGTTCGATTTGGTTAGCCTTTATCAAAGTCTTATATTAGCTCTCCATATTTTGATCCCCAAAGTGCTCCTGAATGAGACCTCTCTTTCTCCCATTCCTTACGGTTCTCCATCTGCAATGATTCTCTGGGACCAAAGAGAGCCATTGGCACACGAGAAAGAACACATCCGACTTGGGTTTGCCTCCCATCCAATTTGTATAAAGTTGACCTGAACTATTTCTATACCTGGTTTTCAAAGCGCTATGGGAAGAAAGGCAGCCTTAGAGCTTGAATGAAATGTGTTTCCTGGGTGCAGATCCTTGTTCACATTTCCTAGGACCTTGCTTTGCATACTTCTACTTCCTGTAATCATAGAACTGGGATTTTGATACATTGTCTGATGCCTGTCAAGTCCATGTTCTGTTCTCGGAGAATCCTCAGGTCTGTCTTGGAACATCATATGACTTTCCCCTCTGATCTCAGTTTTTTAAACCAATGGACTTGACTCAGTCTGGAGCATTTGAATTTCCTCTCCCAGAGATTTAAAATGGTAACCTAGGGATGGTAGTTCATAGTTGGAGTTGGGTGTTAACACTGAATGGTATTGCTACATAGAATTTCAAAGGCGGAGAGATCAGGGGAGGAGGCTGACAGTGCTATTGTTACATTAAGAGTGTGTTTATTTATTTATTTTAGTGCAGTGAGAGGCAGGGAAGCAGAGAGACAGACTCCCACATGGACCCCAAGTGGGATCCACCCAGCAAGCCCCCTCTCAGGGGATGCTGTGTCTATCTGGGACCACTGCTCCGTTGCTCGACAATTGAGTCATTTCAGTGCCTGAGACAAGGCTTTGGAGACATTCTCAGTGCCTGGAGCCAACTTGCTTGAACCATTCAATCCATGGCTGTGGGAGAGGAAGAGAGAGAGAGAAAGAAAGAGGAGGGGGAAGGGTGGAGAAGCAGATAGTTGCTTCTCCTGTGTTTCCTGACCAGGAATTGAACCTGGGACTTCCATATGTGGGGCCCGTGCTCTACCACTGAGCCAATTGGCCAGAGCCATTAAGAGTTTATTAAAGGGAACTTACACATGTGGTGTGCCTTGGGCATCAGTGAGACACCATAGATAACTTTTATACTCTCAGTCAGGCACTAAGAGTCATATAGGACAGAGCAGGGGACAGGGGTACTGGTACTGGAGCTTCATGTGCCCCAGATAAGGGGAAGCTGTCTATCATACTTGCCTGTTTATCATGCTTGCATGGGGCAGGGCAAAGTCTTGTTCTAAGAACCAGCTCAAACCAGCATGCTGTGCGGTATAGGGGAGTAGATTAGACAGTTTCTGACTGGATTTTTGTGAAGCAATCTCTGTTCTGCTCTGGATCTGACTGGATCTAGCATGTGGGTCTAACAGTGGTCATGTCAAGAGAAAAGCCTGTCCTCCACACTCATATCAGGCTGGAGCTCTGTGGCTGGGACCTTGAAGCCAGGAATGCCTATGCAGGGAGAGCATATTTAAGAGAGACAGCACAGAGGGAAGCAGAGATGTACATATTATCATCTCTTGACTTTATCCTTGCATGTAGGGCAAGCTAGGTTTTTTTTTTTTATTTATAGTGACAGAGTCAGAGAGAGGGATAGATAGGGACAGACAGACAGGAATCGAGAGAGGTGAGAAGCATCAATCATTAGTTTTTCGTTGCCGTCGCAACACCTTAGTTGTTCATTGATTGCTTTCTCACATGTGCCTTGACTGCGGGCCTTCAGCAGACCAAGCCACCCCTTGCTGGAGCCAGCGACCTTGGGTCCAAGCTGACAATTTTTTGCTCAAGCCAGGTGGGCCCGCGCTCAAGCTGGCGAGCTCGGGGTCTCGAACCTGGGTCTTCCGCATCCCAGTCTGACGCTCTATCCACTGTGCCACCGCCTGGTCAGGCCAAGCTAGGGTTTTTAAATTTCTTTCAGGAGACTTTTTTCTTACCCAGAAGACAAATTTCCTTAACACTTTGACTTCGATGGTGATAGTTTTTCTAGTTGTGTTTCATAGACTAGGTGCCTGGGACTAGTCTCCAGTTCTCTGCAAGGGTCTTAATTTTAGTATTACTCCTTTCATTCTGAACCCCATTCAGGCTAGTCATCCCCTAGAGCCTGTGTTTGAATCCAATGCCACTCCAGGCTGCTAGAGTTTCAGTAGAGCTATTTACACCCGAGTTTGGAACTTTTTTAGTTTGTAATGGGAAGGTAGCCCATATCAACTCAATCTACCATGTATCTAACTATACATGTCTTTCATAATTTACTTCAATGGATATTATCTTCTAAATGTCTTTTTCCATTTGTTTAACTTTTATTTTAGTGAGAGAGAGAGGCAGATGGGGACAGACAGGAAGGGAGAGAGAAGAGAAGCATCAACTCATAGCTGTGGCACATTAGTTGATCATTGATTGCTTTCACATATGAGCCTTGACCAAGGGGTGGGGACTCCAGCTGAAGCAGTGACCCCTTGATCAAGCCAGTGACCTTGGGCTCCAGCCAGCGACCTTTGTGCTCAAGCCAGCAACCATGGGGTCATATCTATGATCACACGCTCAAGCCAGTGACCCTACGCTCAAGCTGGATGAGCCCGTGCTCAAGCCAGCGACCTTGGGGTTTTGCACCTGGGTCTTTAGCACTCTTTATCCACTGCAACACTGCCTTGTCAGGCCCAATTTTTCATACATCTTACTTTTCTCATATTTATTTGATTGCCAATATTAGGTAACCTATTATCTTTACTTGTTTTTTCATTTGTCTCCATGGTTTGACATACAATGCTAGCTGATTAGTTATCAGTTAAAAATAGATTTAATTTCTTTTAGTCTAAATTTTTTTTAGAAGTGAAATTTATATGAAAAGAGGTTAGGTTCAATATTATGTCTCTTGACCTTACATTTTAGAAATTCTATTTGCTAGAGATTCTCCTCTGATCTTTGCTGGTTTTCTTTTTCCCCTCCTGCTTGTCTGTGCTGAAGTTGATATTACCCCAGTGAAGTGTATTCCTCAAGGATGACTGCTGAAGTTAATTTGTACATTGTCATTGCTTAATCTTCAGCATAGTCAGTGTGCTCTCTGATTTACAGCACTCTGTATTCTACTGTTGCATCTTATGTGATGCCTGCAAACGCTTTTATGAATTTATTATATGAGAGATTATAGACTAATTTCTTACTTACCTTGTAGTGTTCCCATAAGATCATCATACTGTGGAATGAAATTCAATTCTTTGTTTAATTCCAGCTGCCAGTCAGGAACCAGACAAGCAACATACCGCTGAAAGAGAGTTAGAACCATCTGCTTGGAGTTCTGGTCCCTTAGTTAATGGATAACTCATCACCATGAAGATTTTTAATAGGTCGACATTACAAGTGGCAGTGCAGAAAATTTATATTTCCATCCTGTGTTGTATGTAAAATAGGAAGCAAAATTGATAAGGATCTGTGTTTCTACTCTGAAGGCCCGTATTTGGCAAAGGCTCTATTGAAGGCATGTGTGCTTTCCTCAGTGTCACCAGTGGGCCCCTAATAGACTGCTATCACAGCACTACTTTCCTCTTTATACAGAGGGGGACCATGTTTTCCAAACAAAACGCAGGACACCAACAGGCAGAATATTATGTTTGACAAGAAGAAGTAAAACATTGTCAGAAAACTCTAGATCATGCGGTCACTGTGCCTTTTCTGTTTGTTTGTTGTTGTTCTTTTTTGTCACTGTGCCTTTTTATTTTTTTGTGACAGAGACAGAGAGAGACACACAGATAGGAACAAAGAGAGAAGCATCAATTCTTTGTTGTGGCTCCTTAATTGTTCATTGATTGCTTTCTCACATGTGCCTTGACTGGGGGCTACAGCACAGTGAGTGACCCTATGCTCAAGCCAGCGACCTTGGGCTCAAGCCAGTGACCTTGGGCTTCAAGCCAGTGACGTTTGGGCTCAAGCCAGAGGAGCCCACACTCAAGCCGGTGATCTTGGGGTTTTGAACCTGGGTCCTCTGCATTGTAGTCTGATGCTCTATCCACTGCACTACCACTGTGGTCACTGTGCCTTTTAAAATGACTTGTGTTCTTTCCACTTCCCATCCTGTTTTAATGCCTACTGCTGCTACTATTTGAGTTAAACGGTTGCTTGTTTTACTTCTATGCCTTGGTGGTTAACAGATAGGTAAAGTTGTGAGTTAAAGAAAGTAGAAGCTAGGTCATTTAAGAAAAATGTAATTTTTCACAAAGAAAAATTAGAGAAACTGCTTTATATGAAAACAGAGATAAACCCTACATTAGAAAACTAATTCTGATATAAACATATCATGATGAAAACAGAGAATTAAATCCAAACTGTTTGATTCTAGCATCCATACTCCTAAGTCTAATGTTAAGCAGCAAAATAGAAAAGTGGAGCAAACCTAAGTTGACCTCTGAGCCTCAATTTACAATTTATTTTTTCTGTAAAATAAAGATAAGAATATCTCATAGAGTTTCTGTGGGAATAAATTATATTTTGTATATCAAGCAATGTATACACAAAAGACAATCAATAAATGTTTTCTTTTTTCTCCCATTATCTAGTCCAAACTTTCATGACAAGTGACTCTAATTCAATATTTAGATTTCAAAGAACTTAGTTGTGATGTTAACAAAATTAAAATAAAACAGATGGAATTTCTAGATGTGCCCAGATGTCAATGAAGCCAGCATTTAAGCAGAGCTTTATTGGATTGAACTGTAATCCCATGAGCTTTGGATAATTGAGAATTGACTCTAAACTGAGAATTCCTTTGTTTTGCACTGTTCCCTGCTTTAACAGGGACTAGACAATTGAAGGATTGGAGATACGAGAAACAGCCTGGCACCTGTAATATTTCCAGAGGAAATGCAGCAGCATAACAAGCAGCATCGTTGCTGGTGTTTATTATTTGAGAAAGGTCTGACTTATCTCTTTGGAAAATTTTTCCCTGTGGGTGCCAATCATCACTGGAGAGTGGATTCTCTAAGGTGTTTGGCAATCACTTCATTATCTCCAATGTTCACTCACCATCCTGGCTTTTTAATATAGACTGATTCACATTTTAAATTGTTCCAAGGTTTAGCTAAATCTCAGTTACAAGCAATAGGTGTGATTGGGGACACTGCGAATCAAACTCCCCGGATATTCCCAAATGTCCTTCGAAATTTGAAATCCTTCCTCCATCAAACTTTTTATTGAACATCAAAAGAAGTGGGGTGCAGGGCCCGGAATGAATTTCTGAGTGTACTGGAGGTGGTGATTGTAAATCACATGGCCCACTATTACTAGCTATAGATAGAATTCCAGGTACTGATGATTTATTGCCACATTACAAGGCACTTCAATACATATGGCTTCAAACAACAATTTATTATTATCTCTCACATTTTTGTGGGTTGACTGGGCTCAGCTTGAGGTCTCCCATGCAACTGAAGTCAAACCGAGGCTGAGCCTGCATTTATCTGAAGGTTCAGTTGAGTTGGAATGTCACACGGCTGGCAGTTGGTGCTGACTGCTGAGAGTTTCGCTGGGGCAGCCCTCCTGAGCACCTCTCCATGACCTGTCTATGTGATGTTGAGACCTCGGCATAGGAGCAGTGTGCAGAGGGAGCAGCCCAACAGTGACCTTCTCAGAGGTCCAGGGGGAAGCTGTAAAGCTTATGATTCTGTCTCAAAAGCTGCAAAGTATCACTTCTGCCACCTTATATAGGTTAAGCAAGCCACCAAAGCCAAGTCCAGGTAGAATAATGAGGCTTTACTTCTTGATGGAGGAATGACAAGTTCATGTTGCAGCATAGGATTTTCTCTGGGAGATACAGTGTTGACCATCTTTGAAAAACACAATTTTCCAAACCCAGTTTACCTACTCCTCTTCCTACTGCCAACAAAACTCACCTGTATTTGGGGTGGTCCTGGGCTCCAGCTAATTTGATTACTTTCTTCATGTGCCTGTGAACTCAGAATAACACGCAATAAATAAAATGCATAGAGGAAGTCATAGAGTGTCAGTTTCAGGTAGATGTCCTGTTTGTTTCACAAATCAGACTTGTATTCTTTCTGATGCCAGTGTCTTGACTGATAGGACGTTCAGAATTCTATATTTATATTAACCTTGGCCATTGAAATTCTGTTATCTTTCATACCTCTGCTTTGACTTTTTTATTTTGCTTCAAATGCTTTATTTGCTCCTGATTCCTGATACACAAGACTCTTAACACCTCTGTCTTCAGACATTGGCTTCCAAACCTTTCAAGTCTGCCTGACAATTGCTAGCTTCAGTTTTGTGATTTCTGCTTTTACCTCTTGGCTTACAGGTAATTGCCTCTAACATGGCGAAACTTTAATACTGAACTTTCCTATCTCAGTCCCACTCCTACCAATTCCTCTTCAGGTTGTAATCTTAAACCAGCTCCACTGGTGTCTAGTTCCACCAGGAGGGAGCTATATTTATGCCTACAGTCTAAAATCTTCCTTTCAGTTGAAAACAAAGATTCTTTGCTATTAACTTATACTGTTTGGACCTTAAGCCTTCCTAATGTTTTCAGTCTTCCAGACACCTTATATTATTAGGCTATTATTCTCTCTAGATCTTTGATAGTCCTGTCCTTTAGTGACCCAGGAGATGTATTTTCTCTAGCCTCAGTTATTTGGTGTCTTTGGCAAGCATTCAGCAAAAGCTTCTGTTACTCATTTAACATATTAAAGAAAATACTTTTAGGAAGGGAGGTAGGGGAAACTTCAAGGGTTGGACTAAGTAATTTAATAGATGGAAAATAACTGTTGCAAATGGAACATAATTAGATAAATGGTCAGAATCTGTAACCCATGCAGACACCTCATGGATCACCAACCTTGGTGGGTGGGTGGGGGACAAGAGTTAAAAACCATTGGTAATTGGAGACTAGACTTTTGACCGGTCAAAAGTGCACCATGATGTTACGGACACACTGTATTTTTCCTTTATGATTTTTTTCTTTGGTGATATCTTATTACATTTCCTTACACTTACATCATTTAAAGTCTCTGTTTTTTATAGCTAGAAATGATTGTATAGAATATAAAATATATTGTATAGAATATATCTTTTCCAATTTGGGAAAACTAGAAACATTCTAATTAGGTAACAATTTTCTTTCTTTTTTTTTTTTACAGGGACAGAAAGAGAGTCAGAGAGAAGGATAGATAGACAGACAGGGATGGAGAGAGATGAGAAGCATCAATCATTAGTTTTTTGTTGCCGCTGCGACACCATAGTTGTTCATTGACTGCTCTCTCACATGCGCCTTGACTGCGGGCCCTCAGCAGACTGAGCAACCCCTTGCTGGAGCCAGTGACCTTGGGTCCAAGCCGGCGAGCTTTTGCTCAAGCCAGATGGGCCCGCGCTCAAGCGGGCGAGCTCGAGGTCTCGAACCTGGGTCTTCCGCATCCCAGTCCGACGCTCTATCAACTGCGCCACCGCCTGGTCAGGCAATGACAATTTTCTTTTTTTTCTTCTTTTCCGAGAAGAGAGAGGAGAGGAGATAGAGAGACAGACTCCTGCATGTTCCCCAACTAGGATCCATCCCACAACCCCCATATGGGGCCATGTTGGCAACTGAGCTATTTTTAGCACCTGAAGCAGAGTACCCGGGCCAGTGCAATCAAGCCAATCGAGCCATGGCTACAGGAGGGGAAGAAAGCAAGAGAGAGAGAGAGAGAGAGAGAGAGAGAGAGAGAAAGAGAGAAGGGAAGGGGCAGGGGTAAAGAAGCAAATGGTCGCTTCTCCTGTGTGCCCTGACTGGGAATTGAACCTGGGACATCCATATACCAGGCTGATGGTCTACCACGAAGCCAACAGGCTAAGGCCACATAACAGTTTTCTTGACGTTCTTTAAACTCCTAAATTAAATTTGAAAAATTTCTGTTCATCATCTCTCATAGTTTAGTCCACTGCATTTGTCTGTGAATATGTGAGTGAGGGACATCATTAAGATAAAGAATCCTTGCCCTCGATAATTTTTAGTTTAATGGAAGACATAACATGCTCACGCAATAGCGAGAATACAAGCACCGTGTGGTGTTTGTTATTGAGAAGTGTAATTTTTGCTACGTACTGTTTGAGGTGTGCTCTGAGAATCAGGCTGTAATTTATAAGGCATAAAAGGGGCATAAAAAGGCCTTCTAAGTGGAAAGGACAGCACGAGTGAAGTTATAGAGACAGGTCCACACAGGTTTGCTTGCTTGCTTGTTTGTTTAGAGAAGTAATAAGTAGGTGAATTTTGACAGGAGAAATTATACTTAGGAAAATAATGAGTTTTAAGACTAGCGAGACAGGTTTGAGCCACTGGGAATGGCTTTGAATGCCTTGATTGAGAGTGCCTGTATTCTGTAGGCAATAATGGCTACTACAAATTTTTGTGCCATTTTAGGCTTGTTGTCTAACTAAAATTGGGAAATGTGTCCACAGTACATTTGTGTTAGAGAGCTTCAGGAATTACAGTTAGAGACAGAGAACAGTGACAGAATTGGCTTGATGGAGTCACAATGTTACTATTTTTGAGAGAGAGAGAAGAGACTGGAAGGAGAGGGAGAGAGAGGTTGAAGAGAGAGATGAGAGGTCTCAACTCATAGTTGTGTCACCTTAGTTGTTCATTGACTGCTTTTCATATGTGCCTTGACTGGGGGGCTTTAGCTGAGCCAGTGACCTCTTGCTCAAGCCAGCGACCTTGGGCTTCAAGTCAGTGACTTTGACTCAAGCCAGCCACCCTGAGATCATGTTGATGCACTCACACTCAAGCTGGTGACCCACACTTAAGCTGGTGAGCCTGCACTCAAACTAGAAGAGCCCACCTTGAGGTTTTGAATCTGGGACCTCAGCATCCCAGGTTGATACTCTATCCACTGCACCACTGCCAGTCAGGCAATCTTGCAGTGTTATTATCTATCTATCTATCTATCTATCTATCTCTATATAGATATAGAGATAGATAGATAGATATATAGTTTGACCTTGCAGGATGCCGGGAACCTGGGCTAGTGGGACAAGGTAGGTGAGCTAATGTGGGTACAGAATTGCTCCCCAGAGAAGTGCCTCACAGTCTGACTTTCAGTGGTCAAAGGAGGTGGCCAGTGCATGTCTGGTGTGCATTCTTGGACCTAGAAAGTCTTAAATCTAGAAAAACTCAGTCAGCAAAATAACTGGATTCATTGTGAAGCACCACTTTGTTTCTGGAAGGTTTATCCAATTTGAAAAAAGGACCCCAACTTGAAGCGGAAGAGACAGATTAGTCTCCAACTAGGTATAGAATATTTTAGCAAGGATTCATTCATTTGAAGGATCTTAACCAAAAGGCTAGGGTTCACGGATATATAGCACGGTGTTTATGGTGGGATTTTGTAGTCAGGCGACTGTTCAAATTTTAATGCAACCATTTTTTAGCTGTGTAACCTTGGGCATATTTCTTTACCTCTCTGAGTTTTGTTTCTCCTTTTGTTAATGAAAAGAGTGCCTATGTCATGATTTATTATGAGGATTAGATGATATAATTTAACAAAGTGCTTACTATGTATATTCCAAGCATTCAGTAAATGGTTAGTGCGCTGGCTTGTCTGCCATCGAGCCTGCATCTAGACTGTGCTACCTCCTTGTAAGTTCTACGCATGTGGGAGAAGGAGCTGGGATGGCACTTCCTAGACTTCTTCTCTGTCTAGAGCTGGGTGAGGCTGTTGTGTAGAGAAACACTCGGGTGAGATCTGGAAGCTCAGAGAAGGTCCTGTTCTGTGGAGGCAGTTGCAGCTGCTAACATGGACAGAAAGTGTCCCTAAGCTTTCCAGGGAGCCCTAAAGAATTAACCACATCAGCATTTCAGGGAAACAAAAAGGAAACTCCTTGCTTCCCCTTCCCAACTCTCTCTCTCCTGGCTCTTCTAACAGGTGTGTAAACCTCCAAATCCCTGTATGAAAATACTTCCAGCAGGAATTTGCAGAGTTGCTGCTGTTTACCTGACTCAACCTCAAACAGATTTAAGGAGCAATTGCTATTTATTTTGCAAGGTGAGGCTTTTATTCCAGAAAGGGAAACTGGAGAGCAAATCATGAAACCAGAATAGAAGCTGAATCACAAGTTTGAGGCTGAGGTGATGGGCCTCGTTTCTGATGAACAGGGAGGCCTTCAATTCTCCTCTCTCCCTGGGTACTTCCATATGAACTGTCCCCACAGCTCCGGGTACCTGCTGAGGGGAAGGACTGGAGTCGGGGTGTCCAGACAGTGGCAGGCAAGCAAGGGGTGTTCACTTAAGACAGTGGGAAGTATCTGAAAGAGAGGACCAGGCTAAGGCAAAGAAGTTTATACTGGAGTTCGGGGGAGAAGGAGCAATCGTGGAGGAGCCCTCACATCATGTCAGTCTTGGGGGAAAGAATCAGAAGCATCAGCATCCATACACACATTGCAGCCTGACTTTCCCCATGAGCAGGAACATCACACGCTGACATGGTTGGCTGTTTTTCTAGCCCTATTTCCTAACCATAAAGGCTGGGAGCATTGTGGTTGAATGTTAGCTCCCAGTGTGGAGTGCATTGGAAAGCCAGACTATTTAGGGCGGTAAGATAAAACTTAGAGCCCACTGGGAAATGGTTCCTCAGACTATTAATACACCAGAAACCTGGGTCAGGACTGACACAGGGCTGGCCAGGGATTGAAGAGCCCGTGTACCCAGATGGGACTCTGTGAGGTAAAGAGGGGCACATGACAGATCAGGAGTCGGGCTTTGTGATGGCTAGGGAGGTGTTCTTTCTGTGACTCCACAGATGTTGGAACACATTTTAACGCACAAAGAATAATTTTTATTGAAGAAATATAAAATAAAACCTTGAAATAATATAGTGACATGTCTGTTTTTATAGCTGGCAAAACAGATTTAATTAGGTTTCTAAGAATATTTTGTGTGTCATTTTGTGCCTTACCTCAGCATTTTCTGGTTGATGTTCAGAGTCATCCATTGATGTTTTTCACTGAGCACAGACTCTACTAATTTATCATAAAATGTTACTTATTTTTATTTAAAAAATGGCTCTTTTCCTGAAAGTTCTAACAATTTTTATTGCTACTGTGTCAATCTAAGAGCTCTATTCTCTTTTAATCAACTGGCTTTTAGTCAATTAGCTTTGTTTTAGTGTTTCCTGATAAAAATTTTTATTTTATTTTTTGTGACAGAGACAGAGATAGAGAGAGAGACAGATAGGGACAGAGAGACAAGAAGGGAGAGAGATGAGGAGCATCAATTCTTTGTTGCGGTACCTTAGTTGTTCATTGATTGCTTTCTCATATATGCAATGACTGGGGGGCTATCGCAGACCAAGCAACCCCTTGCTCAAGCCAGCAACCTTGGATTCAAGCTGGTGAGCCTTCTTCAAACCAGATGAGCTTGCGCTCAAGCTGGAGACCTGGGGGTTTTGAACCTGGGTCCTCCGTGTCCCAGTCTGATGCTCTGTCCACTGTGACACCGCCTGGTCAGGCCTGATAAAAATTACTGAAAAAAATTTATTACAAAATGTTTAAATACATTTACAAGTACACAAAAGGGCTGTATAGTGACAACTTAGGTCTAATAAATAGCTTCCACATTTATTTTCATTTTTTTCTCTTAAGAAATACATGTAATACCCCTCCTCAATTCCCTCTCTCCTTCCCTCTCCCCAGAGATACACTGTATCCTTAAGTTGATCATTAGTTTTTGTGCAACTTTCATTACAAATATATGTATCCATGCAAAGTGCTAGCATTTGGTCTGCTTTTACACATATGAAATGAAACTGTGTTTGTAATTCTGTAGCTAGATTTCTTTCTCTTATTTTCCAGGTTTATGTATTAGGATTCTCTTAGTTGTTCATTCAAAGTTCTCTATAGTAATCCATATTATTACTGTGCATTGACAATTTGTTCATTTTCCAGTATCACTATTTAGATCGTTCTTTCTCTTATCTTTTGCTATTAGAACACATGCTGCAATGAACGTCCATATTTGTATGTATGAAACAGCTGAACTTCAGGGACCAAGAGTAGAGCGGGGTGAAAAGTCCATGCACACATGTATTTACATGCACATCTACATACTTTCTTCTTGTGCATATGTGTAAGAATTTAAATGCATATTCTAGATAATGCTTGATAAGGGGAGTCATATTTTCAGCGTTACTAGGTGTTGACAAGTTATTTTTTTAAGTCGTTGCACTATTTTCCCTTCCACCAGTGTGTAGTAGCAGTGTGTATGAGAATTGTGTATTTCCTTTTGTTCTCCAACACCTGGTATTTTCCGTTTTGTTACTTTCTTCTCATTTGATGGGTATGAAATGGCCTCTTATTGATGTTTTAAATTCTGTGGCCTTCACTGTTAATGAGCCCGAGCTTCAAGTATGTGGTTCTCTACCAATTGTTGGGATCCTTTGGCACTGGGTGGTTTCTTGCTTTCTTATTGGTTAGAGGACTTCCTTTGCTACTCTAAATATTGACCTTTTGTTGACTACATGTTACTTTCTTCCAGTCTATGACTTGTTTTAACATTTTTTTATGATGCTATTTGAGACACAGAAACTTTAATATTTAACTTGGTGAATTTTTAAATCAATTTCATTCCTAATTTATACTCTATTTGACATCATGAAAATACTCTCCTCTACTACCTTTGGAAAATTTTAGATTTAAAGTTAACTTTCCATTTTGATATTTAATGCACTTGAAATGTAATTTTTTTGTATGACATGAGATAGGGATTTATTTTTCACATGTAGATAACTAGTTGTTTTCATGGTTGTTATCTCAGAACATTTATTCATTAGCCCACCCTTCCTCTACTGATTTACTGGGACATCTCTGTCATATACCAAGTTTCAATATGCAAATATATCTGTTTTGAGCTTTCTTTTCTGTTTCATTGGTACTTTATTCTATTCCTGCATGAGTACCATATGTTTTGAATTACTAAAGCATAGTTATGTTTTTATAGTATTAACTTGCCATTTTGTATAAGAGATATGTTTAAGGTTAACACAGTTATTTTGAACAGCCAATTTTCAGCCTAGCCTTTTTGTCTTTCTGTGGTCAAGTTTTATTAGTCTTACAGGTATTCAGTTTTAACTTTGTGTTTGAACTTTGCTTACTCACTTAATGTAGTGCTGTTGAATGCTTCACACATGGAATTTAGGCTTAAGAATCATTTAAACATTATAGTTCTTGTCTCAAGAAAATTGTTGCTGGTTTTTCCAAGGAAAAATTGTGAAATGGTTTCTTTCCTTTCTTTCTTCTTCTTTTTTTATGATTTTATTTATTCATTTTAAAGAGGAGAGAAAGAGAAGGGGTGGAGGAGCAGGAAGCATCAACTCCCATATGTGTCTTGACCAGGCAAGCCCAGGGTTTTGAATTGTTGACCTCAGTGTTCCAGGTCAATGCTTTATCCACTGCGCCACCACAGGTCAAGCTATGAGATGGTTTCTTTTGTAAATTTAAATCCTTTTTTTTTTTTTCTTTTATTCATTATAGAGAGGAGACACAGAGTGAGTGTGTGTGAGAGAGAGAGAGAGAAAGAGAGAAAGAGAGAAAGGGGGGAGGAGCTGGAAGCATCAACTCCCATATGTGCCTTGACCAGGCAAGTGCAGGGTTTTGAACTGGCGACCTCAGTGTTCCCAGGTTGACGCTTTATCCACTGCGCCACCACAGGTCAGGCCTTCTTTTGTAAATTTAAGGTAGTTTTTGACTCACTCTTAGAGCCACTGCTATTTACATTGTTTTTAGATTGTATAGTGGGAAATTTAAATACTGAGGTTACAGTACATAAAGTAACATATTAATGAGGATTAAGTGAAGATATATATGTTAAACACTTTGTAAATTTTAATGCCCTGTACAAGTGTGAGTTTATTATTATCAGTCCCATGCAGATTATTCTGTTTTGATTTATACATAAAGACTGTGTTAATGGAATTTGTTTTGTAGTCAATTTATGCTGGAAGGTTTTTGAAATAGCTTTTCTTCTGTAGAACAAAAGCTCTGTTTCCAAGTCATAAAAAAGTAGATGAATTATCCCAGTCTGCATGTTAATGCCATCATTAAAGCTTAATTGACAATTGTTAATGTCTTATCAACCAGTGAGGGAGGCAATCATCATAAACTCACACAGGGTGGGTATTCATAGTTCTCAAATTAATAGTCTTTAGATTGGGAGAGCAGAATATTTCAGCAATTTTTGCAATAATAGAATCAAAATGTGCTAGAACTGTGAGAGAACTTGGAGGTTGAGAATTGATCGCCTAAATCAGTTTTGCTTTGATCAAGCCAATCTTATCATTGCTTATTCCCATCAAAATTTAAGCTGCTGAACTAAGTTGTGACCCAACAAATTTAAATTAAATGTGGCCTTGCTCTAAGCCAACATACCAACATAACTCAGCTAGAGCTCTCCAGCAGCTTATTAGAACACTGCTGCTCTTGAAGTCAATATAGGGGCTTCACCTTGAGTATTGACCCTGCAATGTATAAGCTTCTTCTGGTACCTCTTTTTTGTGTGTGTGATAGAGACAGATAAAAACAGAAAGACAGGAGGGAAAGAGATAAGAAACATCAATTCTTCATTGCAGCACCTTAGTTGTTCATTGTTTGCTTTCTCATATGTGCCTTGGCCAGGGGGCTACAGCAGACCGAGTGACCCCTTGGTCAAGCCAGCTGCCTTGGGTTCAAGCCAGCAACCTTGGGCTTCAAGCCAGCAACCTTGGGCTTCAAGCCAGTGACCTTTGGGCTCAAGCCAGTGACCATGGGGTCATATCTATGATCCCACAAGCCACTGACCATTTAATGCTCAAGCTGGTAAGCCTGTGTTCAAGCTGGCAACCTTGGGTTTTAAACCTGGGTCCTCTGCGTCCCAGTCCAATGCTCTATCCACTGCACCACCACCTGGTCAGGCCTTCTGGTTCTTCTTTAACTAAAGCTTTTTGGAGGGGGTCTGCCGCAGACTAACCTAATGAAAACATCGGCTCCTTAGAGATCCCAGTGCAGGAAAGTTGTGGAGCATGGCTAAGGTTTATCTTTTTTTCTGTTTTACTAGATAGAAGATGGACCTGGTTTCTATAAGATGCTGTTGTATTTATGAAGTGTTGCCTGATCCCAGTCAATAGTAAAAGTGTGTGCTGAGATGTAAAGTAATCTTTAAATTCTGTGTCTTGGGGTCAAATTTGTAGACGTCCTTTGAATGATTTGATAATGTCCCTTCTTCTGAGGCATGTGGGTTTCGGATGTTTTCACCAACAAAAGAAACAATACAGTATTCCATGACTTGCCTTGTTTTTTTAAACTCTGTGTTATCACACACTGTACTGCCTGTGACAGCACAATGTAATGACTGTGATGACAATTTTGTATGCTATTTCATAACTTAGAAAGTCTGTTTAATTGAATGTGTTCAATATCTATGTTATTAGCAATAATTGGGAATGAATGGGAAGCAGTGATCTAGAGAATCCAAGCATCAACTAGTATTCTTTTTTATTGTGGTAAAATACACATAACACAAAATTTACCACTTTCATCATTCTTTTTTGATCACTTCAGTAATATTAAATATATTTATAATGTTGTGCAATCATCAGCACAATTTATTTCTAGAACTTTTTTGTGATCCCAATAGAAACTCTGTACTCATTAAATAGTAACTCCCTATTTTCCTCTACTCCCAGCCCCTGGTAACCTCTATTCTACTTTATGTCTTGACAAATTTGACTATTCTAGGTACCACATTGCTATAGACTGAATGTTTGTATTCTCCCAAATTCATATATTGAAGCCCCAATCCTCAATGTGATGGTATTTGGAGGTGGGCTCTTTGGGAGGTAATAAGGTAACGAGGATAGGACCTTTATGAATGGGAATAGTGCTCTTATAAGAAGAGACATGAGAAAGTTGACCTCTCTCTCTCTACCATGTGAGAACAGAGCAAGAAGGAAGCAGTCGGCAGTGTACGAAGCAGGAGGAGGGTCCTTCCTCACCAGAATCCAATCATGCCTGCACCCTGATCTCAGACTTCTCAACTTTCAGAACTATAAGAAATAAATTTCTGTTGTTTAAGCCACCCATTCTGTGGCATTTTGTTAGAAAAGCCCAAGCTAACTAAGACACAATTATAGGTGGAATCACACAATATGTGTTCTTTTGCGTCTAACTTACTTCACTTACCATAATGTTTTCAAAGTTTATTCATGTTGTAGCATGTATCAGAATTTTATTCCTTTTTAAGGCTGACATATATTCTGTTATATGTATCTACATACCATATTTTGTTATTTATTCATCTGTTGATGGATACTGGGTTTTGTCCACTTTTTGCCTGTTATGAATAATACGACAGTGAACATTGTACATATCTTTTTGAATTGCTGATTTCAGTCCTTTTATGTATACAACTAGAAATGGCATGTCAGATCACATGGTAACTTATGTTTAACTTTTTAAAGAACTGCCGAACTATGTTCCACAGCACCTGGACTGTTTTACATTTCTACTTGCAATGCACAGGGTTCCATTTAGCCACACATTATTTTCCTTGCTCATACTTTTTATTTTCCTAATTTGTGTGAAGTGGTATCTCATTGTGGTTTTGATTTCATTTCCTCAGTGGCTAATGATGTTGAGCATCTCTTCATGTACTTATTGGCTGTTTGTACATCTGCTTCGGAGAAATATCTATTCAAGTCCAAAATGGGCAATTTTTAATAAATTATTAACTTGATTTGTAAGTTTAGGTTCCTTTATTTATAGAATTACCTGCTGACCAAATGATGCAATATATGTAAATACAGTGATATTAAATTAAGTAAGTTTATTTCTTATTTAAATTTTGAAAAAATACTTATTTACATTTTAATTCTGATAGGGCAGATATGGTTCTGTCCTTTTTGTAATAGTTTTGAGATAATCAACTTAAATCAGACAGCATCACTGCTTGGTACAACTGACATGTTAAAAAATAATAGCATTTTTCTTACTAGAATCATATCTTAAGTGTGGTAGAGATTCAAAGGAGTCTCTATGTAGACATAAAATCATCTACTAATTTTTTGTTGTTATAAATCTGGAATATTGCACATTATTTTTTCTTTAAACAGGACATGGTTATAGTAAAACTTTTATCTCTGATACAATAACAAATATCAAGAGTCTTTAAAAATAAAATCGCTATTCCAGGCACAAATGAGAGTTTCATAAAAGTGGAAGATTTGGTTTTAGGTCTCATAAAATACTAGTTTTTGGTGGATCCTGTGGTCAGGGACTGTGAAAGAAATTCAGATGACAACAGTGACAAAGAGATTGAAAGCCTGTGTCTTGAGCCTAGAGGACATATTGATCCCCCAGAGGGTCTCTATGGTATCTGAACAATGTGCTTCACTGAGATTATTGGTGAATCTGGAGCCTGGTCTGAGAATATAAAACAACACTTTAAAGCAGACAGAATGCTGTTTGGTCTGCTGGTGGATATCACACACACACACACACACACACACACACACACACACACACACTCACACACTCACTTTTGGCATATATTATATATTGCTTAAAAGAAAATTTGAGTTGCCTACAGTCAATAATATTATATTATGCACCTAAATCTTTGTTAAGAGGGTAGATCTCACCTAAAGTGTTATTCCCTCAAAAAAACCCAAAAACAAACAAACACAAAACCAAAAAATAAAAACCCAAAAAACAAAGCACAAAGGGATACAACACTTTGGGAAGTGACCAAATTGTCTGTTACCTTGATTTTGGTGTTGGGTGGGTTCTAGCTTGGCTAGGACAGGCTTGTTTCCTGTGAAGTAGCTAGATATTTTACATTTACTTCTCCAGTTGCATCCCTTCTCTACTCTGGATGCTGATCTGTCTGAAGACAGTCTGGGACAGTGTTTTTAAACCTCCAGTCATGGACCAGTGCTTGTCTGCTGGAAATGTTGTCAGGTCTGTGAGGAGTTAATCACCCTGATGTTGTATGAAGATTATGCAGTCTATAATCATTGGGTCTATAATCTTCATACAATAGCAGGACCTGTGATTGAAGAACACTGGCTTAGAATATTCTAGTGCTTCCTCTCCCCTCCCTCCCTTCCTTCCTCCTTCCCTCCTCCCTCCCTCCTTTTCTACTTTCTTTCTTTTTCTCCTTTCTTTTTTTAGCATATTTTTATGTTTAGTAAATATATTTTTATTTTTATGTTTAAAAGAGTTTATTCCTTTTTAGAGAGGGAGAGAGGGAGAGAGAAAGAGAGAGAGAGAGAGAGAGTGAGAGAGAGAAAGAAAGGAGGGAGGAGCAGGAAGCATCAAATCCCATATGTGCCCTGACTAGGCAAGCCCAAGGTTTCGAACCAGTGACCTCAGCACTCCAGGTTGATGCTTTATCCACTGCACCACCACAGGTCAGGCGTAGTAAATATTTCAATGTCTTGATTATTCTATGGGACCCTGTGGCACCAAACACAAACAGTGAAAATATGACTTTCTAGCACTGGCCTATACAAGCAGGTAGGTTCTTATATAATCACCTTGAATGTTAAGGATTCTGGAAGGCGTATATGAAGTTCTTTTTATCTCCAAAGTCATGGGGTATTCAGAAAAACTTCTAAATGAGAATTAATTTCCAGCAAATAATATTCCTACATTCACTGCCAATTAATTCTAGCCTAGAGCTAAGCAATATAATCTGGGGATGGAAAAAAAATTTTTTCAGTACAACACAAAAAATGCAATTATAGATTTTTTCCCCCTTACAACCAGTTAAAAGGAAGAAAAAACAGAACTGTTGTAATTGTCACACTCTGCCCAACTTCCTCCGTAATTTAAGAGGCCTAGGATTCTTTTAAACCCCAAATCATTCAGCAATTTAGCTAATTGGTAACCTAGGTAAATCACCTTACATTTTGCTAGGTAAAACAATTATTTAAAATGGTAAAGTTAAAATATAACACATCTAGGAAGAGCTTTTCTCCAAAGTATTTTAATTCTATATTGAGTTTTCTGAATGTTAAACTATCATATTAAGATTTTAAAACATCCAGGCTAGTATCATAACCAAGAATAAGATCTTGCTGAATTATAGCAATCATTGGCAAAAAGAACTAGTGAGCTATATATTTACCTTGGTCTGAACTAAAAAGAAAACTGCTTGAGAAGTGAAAATAATATAATTTCTACAGTTTTCAAGTTAACAGTCTATTTAAAATGTTTTGTTCTTGAATCTCTAATGTAAAAGTTTGCCTATTTAAAAATTGAGTGACATCCAAATACTGCTGATACAAATTCGATATTTTCCATTGTATTTTCACAAACTAAAGAAATAACTTTCTAACCATACTATAAAAGCCACTTACAAATTTATATTTAAGATTCAGTTGACTAATCCATTAAGAATACTTACATTTTTTTTTTACCTTAAAATGAATAGAAATCCTGAGTGAGACATGAAAATGGAGGTGGAATGGTCATGAGAGTGTTAGGGAGGGTAGTGGTTATAGATTGAATAGTCATGGTACCTGGGGATATTGTTAGCTTTATCAATCAGCAAACCATTCCCGTCAAGCCTCCCACAGTTAGGGAATCTTATACATTTTTGCTCAAGTTTGTTTTTTAGCTTCTCTTCAACACTTTCTTAGGGTTTCTTGTTCCTGATATTTTCATATGCTCTGTCATTCCTCCCTTTAATAAAACACATCTGTACCTTATTTCATTCTATATTCCACAGGATGGCAATAATTTGAAGAGAATTTTGTGTCAGCTCTTAGAAAACAGATGTTACCTTTTATTATGGTATAATGCTTCAGAACAATACAAAATACTCTAAGGCCTTAATAAGTAAGTTTCACTGAGCCTGACCAGGTGGTGGTGCAGTGGATAGAGTGTCAGACTGGGATGGGGAAGGACCCAGGTTTGAGACCCCGAGGTCAAGTCAGTATTCATCCTCTGCTTTATGTTGTCATTTAAAAAACAGGGCTATGACTATCATCCCTTATAATTTGCACAGTGGATTTTATAACTGTAGTACCAGTAACCACAGCTGTCACCATGACCATGCAGATGCAGGTTCCCATTGGATTCAGGAAGATGGTAAAGAAACAGTGGAGCCAAAATATGGTGGGCCATTCCTTTATTAAAGTCTCACACCGGCTGATGAGAAACACATAGGAAAAACACTTCCCTTTCATTCAGAGCTCACAAAGTTACTGACACATTATACGGTTCCACAACCAGGAGAATACTCTCCGGTTCCTCCTAGAATCAAAGGCCTCACCAGTCCCAAAGCCCCTCACCTCTCTCCCAACATGGCTTCTCACTGCAAAACTGGCTTCTCTCTCCTTCCCTGCCATCTTGGCTTCTTTATTTCTCCTTCTCCTTCTTTTAAAACTTTTCTGGTGCGAAAACCTCTCCTCTAGCAACATTAGCATAACGATGGCCCTTCCCAAGCAGGAAGGTAATTTGCAACTTCACAGACCACATACCTGGCGCTGTCCAGCGCCATTTTTAACAATAAAAGTGAACAAACTCAAAAATCATATTTTACAAACTCATTTGCCCAACAGTAATGGTAGCAGATCATAATAACCTGGCAATCACTTCATGCCCAAAAGATAGGCATGGTAAGCCCAAAGGTGATGATTATTAGATTGTAATAATAATGAAATACCAAACCAGCTATCTTTCAAAGGCAAATTTAGAACACTCAGCAAAATTTTCATGTGACTGAGCTAGATGTCAATCTCTAAAGGCAAGCTAGTCTAAATCCAGGCCAAGTTTGAGAGACTTAGTGTGAGCTTATTCTCCTTACTCACTGTGATCTTGTTCTGCATCCCATCTCAGCTAATCAGTGTCATGATCATTACTTAGATGTCCATATCAGCTGTCACTGCAACCTTTTATAATCTCAGTTTCAAGAATCACATACTCATATCAGTTCTTCAGCCTTGTCAGGGTTTATTGTCTAACTTCCTCTATTAGAATTTATTATTATTTTTTCACCTCTATAATTCCAGTGCCTGTCATACCATAGGCATTATATATATACACACAAATGACTTCTTGACTTCTTTTGGAGAGCAACCTGGATTCTTCCTTTAATATATCCTGAATTCCATGTGAGATAAACTACATGCTAGTTGTAAATGTTTGACCATAAATTAGCTCCTTTAGGGCTGCTGCCCAAACCCTGCCCATATTCTTGGATTTTCTGACCTTACCCTGGGAGCAGTAAAGGAGCAGAAGTGAGAAACAGATGCTCTGACTCAAAGCCACTCAATTGAAGTCCCTTTTGGATCTGCAATTGTACTCTCCTAGAACTTTTTCAGAATAAAAGAGAAGATGCATACAAATTGAGAAGAGTCTATTTAAATATACCTGGTGCTTCCAGTTTCATGTTTATTTTTTATTCTTTGGCAACAATACTTTTTAACATTTTTCTCATTTTGTGGAAATCTGCCATGATGTTAATATTGTTGAATGCAGGGTGCTCCCTCACATCATGGAAGCCAAAGAGTTCCAACAGTCTCTCTACCCATGGTGGAGGCATGTGACTCAGGCTTGGAAAATTAAATGTGTCCTTTGTCTTTAGGGCTTTGTTGAATGACACAAAGATGATGGCACCAACATTCACTAATTCAGTATTCACTGCCGGTGGTGACAGTGCCCAGTGGTGGGGACAGTGACATCTAGGGGTGGACAGTTGCACTGTCTTACAATGGCTGTGGTCTTCTGGTTGTCTAACATCTGTAGCTACCTTGGTTCCTCTCCATTCTGTAGGCCTTCAAATTTCTGCTATCTCATCTTATGTTTAAGATGACCAGAGTATCAGACACCAACAAGTAGACACCATGGAGGGGAATAAAAGAAAGAACTTAAGGTAGAAAAAACGGGTGGTTTACTTCTCTCCTTTAAACCTGTCTGATGCTATAGAAAATGAAAGTTTAAAGGAGAAAAAAGGCAAAGAAAGGCAAGAAGAGCATGACAGTCAACAAGGGGATGGGTGCCTGGTAGAGGAGGTGAGAGGAGGGGTCTGTTTCTGAGGCCACGTGAGGCCACTCTTAGGGACTGGGAGTGTATGCAGACTGGATGGTGCTCTGGAGTCCTGTATCATACAGGCGGGAGCAGCAAGCCAGTGCAATCTGGCTTGTTTCTGTTATAATCTAGTTATACAGATTTGCTGAGTATCAAACAAACGTGATGATGTATGTAACGGTGCCAGGTGAACCATAGAAAATGATGCAGGTGCAATTTAATAAGACGTGTGTGGGTGTGCAGGGGAAACACTGAAAGCAAAGCTGGCACATCCTGTCTCCGTTCCACCACCATGCTCCTCTGCCCAGTTTTCCTCAATTTCGGGTACTGAAGAGTAAACCGATGGAGAAGGAAAGAAGGAATAGCAAGACTTATCAGATCTCACTGACACTATTGCAACAATCCCTCCCTCTGGAGTAATCCTTCTAAAGCAAATATGTCCATATCACCAGCTCCCCCACCATGGTAGACATGGAGCTATGCCTCCTAGATTTTCCTTCAAGGAAGAACTTGATTCACAACAGCATGGTTAGCTCAGCTCTTAGCTCCTCAGGATCTGTCCCAGCTGCTGAGCTGTACTTCCTCCCACCTCCTTCCATTCACCCAGGTCACACCTTCCCCTGCAGACCTACAGCCAGTGCTGAGTGAAGTGGAGAAGGCCTGACAGTTTCTGCTTGTAGCAGGACAACTCTAAAGGGCTGGTCTTGCTCTGGAGCTCCATAATCAGTGGGCCTAGGTTTGGTTGGGCTTGCATCTTATCTTAATTTCTCCCCCTATCTATTTGTGCTTCCTCTTTCTCACTCTCCCTCACAGGTACTGATTCTTCATAAACATCAGGCACTGGCCGGTGGCTCAGTGGATAGAGCATTGACCCAGTGTATGGATGTTCTGGGTTCAATTCCCGGTCAGGGCACACAATAGCAGCAACCATCTGCATCTCTCTCCCTTTCTCTCCCCCGTCTCTCTCTCTTCTCCTCCTGCAGCCAGTGGCTTGATTGTTTTGAATGTTGGTACCAGGCAGTGAGGATAGCATGGTTGGTTTGAGCATGTCTGCCTCAGATGCTAAAAATAGCTCAGTCCATGAGCATTGGAACTAGACGGGTGTTGCTGGGTGGATCCCGCTGAGGGCACATGTGAGAGTCTCCCCTCCTCTCACCCAAGGAAACAAACAAAAAACAAAACCATAAAACAAACATAAAAACATTTTACACATAAAATTTTGTCTCAGTACCTGCTTCTAGAAAATTCCATCGTTAACACTATCTTTAATCTTTTAAATAATTGCCTATCTTATCCACAGAGCTTCTCAATAGGGACATCTTTGACTCTACTAATGGAGCTATTTATGTTTTGTTTTTTTTTTTGCCAAAATGTTTTATTTCTTAGAAAGTATTAGAAATACGATTGCAAAAAGTATAATTTCTAACTAGAATAGGTGCTTTCAAGATATCTTATGATCACATGAAGAATACAGGATGGTGAATCTATTGCTGTACTTTTTAGAGGGCAATTTCAAATCTTTTTTTTGCGTTGATTGGGAAATAACTTGTATTTCATACTTTGGTTGTGAAAAAATCAATGGATTCTTAGCAAAATATTGGAAGCTTCTTTATCCCAGAAAGATTTGAGGTAGACCAGTAAATCCAAATCTGCCTTTTTCAAACGACACTTAAAGTTTTCATGCATACTGTGGGAAAATGACTATTTCTCATTAGCTTGGTCTAAAATCAAAACCAGTTCATCTTTTGAACATTTTAATAAATTATATACTTAGTTGCTTGGTGGAACACTCCTCTGCAGTTGAGCAAATATATTAGAAGCAAGTACAAATCTGTCAAACTTGGTGTGTTGACTTTACTTAGAACTTGGTTATGAATAATTTCTTAATAAGTGGCTTTTTAAATCTTGGTTTGTAGACTGAAACTTTTCGATATCAAAGGATGATGGGAGAGACAGTAAACCTTTCTATAAACACTGAGAGGAAGTTGGTAGGAGGCTCTCTAGCCTTGATGTGGTTTGCAAAATACATCAAAAGGGAGCAATAGGAAGTAATAATTATAAGCAAAAAAATCGAAAATTGTGGCACGGATATATTTCTCTTTTGGTGGAATGTTACATCACCATGGTTGGTAAAAATGGTTGAGAATAGTAATAAATAAATTTTATTATTAAGAAGAACCAGGAATAATTTTCTTTTAATTTTAGAACAAGAAGTCAGGTCTAGAGACTGTATCTGTTTTATTTATTTTACTAGCAATTTTATAGAAATTTTACTGTTCTTTGCAATAAACTCACATTGTCTAGGTTAATTCAGCTGCTCTATTTGCAATGAATGTGTCACAGTGTCATAGACTGACACTATGAGTGTGTGTCTATTGCCCAGGAGGCGAAGCAAATGAAATTATGGTTGTTTGTATTACCAAAGTACAAAATTTGCTGAGTAAGACTTGGCTGCAGCCAAGATAAAGGATAAAAATAAATATCATTTGAAATCTCTTTTAATGCACAGTGACATTTCATAAAAAAATAAAGTTAATGGCCTACTTAAAAAACAAAGATCAAGAGAGTAAAATGTGGGAGTAATTTTATTAACGTCTTTGCTAGAGTTTATTCTTAAGATCTCAAGGTTTTTCTCAGGTACATACACGAATAATTGTATGAAGAGAGCAGAGAAAACAGCAATTTATTATGATGACTGGATTAAGTACTCTGGCACGGAACAGAGGAAAACAAGCATCGCCACAGATGGGAGTGTGGCCACAGAATGATTTCAGCAACACATTTCTATGGAGGATTTTTGGCATGAGAAATAAACATTCATATTGCTGGATTTGCCATATGAAATATATTGGGGTTTATTTTAAGATAAACTGGAACTTGTTAATTATTTTTTGGACTGTATAGTCTGGTTTATGTATTGGATGATAAGAAAAATATAAGTTGTTTATTATGAGGTCTGGTGTTCATGGCCTCATAAAAAATCCTGTTTAGCATTTCCAAGTCAGAAAGTACAGGGTCTATTGATTATTCAAATGAAGATGTTCTGATTAAGTCAGTTCTAATTGGAAGACTCAAATTAGAACTCTCAGGAAGGTAAGATAGTCTTACCACTGTCAGCTTCCCTCATGAGAACTTCATGAGGACAATGTTATAATAACAACCCCACCATCTCATTGTGAGGCTACTGTGAGAACTAAATGTAATTATGTATGGGAAGAGCACTTTGTAAATTAGAAAGTATCAAATAGTAAGTATAATTATTTCTGTTTCATAGCATAGCAGTTAACATTACTTCCAGGAAATGCTTATGATGTAGTGCCCTGCATCCTGTTAGCCTGCCTGGTTTTTGTGCAGCCAAGGTGGACAATTCCACGTGAGTTAGCAGAATCTGTCATCAAGTGTAGGAAGTAACATCTCTCTCCATTGCTGCTGTAGAGGACATTCTCTAAAGCCACAAAAGGCTGATCAGCCACACATGGACATCACCTAGGAGGGGACGTTATAATGCTTCGGGAGTAGTCCTTGCCCCCAAGGCATGTGTCCTAGGCTTCTTGTCCTCTGTTGAGACCAATCTGGTCCCCACAGTTCTGCAAGCTCCTTAGCAGCAGTGAGCTCCACTTGCCCACAGAGGTAACCAGCACACTAGCATACATCTGTATGGTCTTTTCTCTCTCTCCAGTCTTGCTTTCCTCATGCTCTTATTTCTTTCTTTGACCATCTCCCATAAAACCAGCTATACCTCACTCAGCCTTTGTTTCAAGCTTTGCTTTCTGGAGATATTGTCCTAGCCTAAGTTCCCATAGACATTTTAGCACAGTGCAAAAGAAATCAGACATCAGACTACTGCAAGAGGAGGTATTTTGGTAAGCACCCGATGGAGAAAATCCTGGCTGTGGAGGATTACTACGATCCTGGAGGGATTAGGCGATTGCTGTGATGATAGCCAATATACTCAGGTCTTTTAAAGCTTCAGCGCTGTCATCTTCAGTGATTTTAAACACTTTAGTTATAGAAGAAAGTCCCAAGTGTGGGGAGCAGAGGCTCAACTGGTTCTTTTTGGGTTATTGAATAATACTGGACAAAGCACAGGGATCATAAGGCTTTGTGAATGGGATGACTAGAAGAAGAAAGAGCAAAATATCAAAGGAGTGAGAGAGAAGGAAAAAGTAAAACTAATATGGATAATTGAATCTCAAAACTTTCCTTTGCCTTATGTTTTAGGCTTCCTCCCAATCCAGAATTTATCTTGTGACTGCTGGGTTGTAAGTTCCACCCAGCTGGGGACTCTGTGTAATATTCACGCTGTGTTCCCCGCACACAACCTGAAACATAGCAGCTGCCCAATAAGCAATTTGGGAATGAATAAATAAATGAAACGATTGATGTTTTCCCCTTAGGGCTGTGATATGAGGGAGAGTCCCAGACCAATTGTGGCAGAACTGTTTCAAGCCCAGGATCTGTTCTTAACCCAAGGTGTGAGTTAATTTTGGCAACTCAATTGGACATGCTGGTCTGGGGTGCCCAGCAGTCAAATAAAAACCTCTAATTGGTCACAGAGTTCTCAGGGACCATGTTAAGGGACTTGCCTTTATAGTCAGGCAGAAGTAGATATGAATTCAGCACATCGAAGACGTGAGAATTTGTGAACCTTAGTGTATCGTTCTAATCCTAAAGTTTGGAATTTGTCAAAGGGATACAATGCTCCCTTTCTCTCTGGGTTGTTAGGATGCTAACATTTAATATTTATAAAGTTTCTGTCTGTAAAGCCAGTAGCCACGGCCACCATCACAGCAGCCTGGCTCATGCAGGTTCCCATTTGATTCGGACAGTCAGTAATGAAACAATGGAGCCAAAAACTGGTGGGCCATTACCTTTAATCCTAGCTTGCTCCCGGCGGGCAAGTAAAAACACACACTGGACTCCAAAACCCACTCATTCAGTGCTCACAAAGCTATTGACTTATCTGATTTTCCTAGAATCAAAAGTTTCTAGCTCACCAGACTTATTCACCTTTGTTTCCCATCTCCTTCTCTCTGTACAAACTGCACAAACTGGCTTCTCCTTTAGCACTCCGCCATCTTGGCTGCCTCTTCTGGCCTCCATGTGGCCTTTATCTGCTCTCCTCCTAGAATGTAATCCCTCTTCTCCAGGAACAATGTGATCTCTCTTTCATTTAAAACTTTTTGACGTGAAAGCCCTCCCCTAACACATATTAACATAATCACACCCATCCCAAGCAGGAAGGGCAACCAAGATTATCACCTGAGCAATGGGCTACCACATGGGCAGCACCATCTTTAACAAAGTGAGCATAATATATTTTATCTGTCCAACACTGTCATATAATAGTAAATAATTTATATTATCCACTATCATTGTCCACTAGTATATTTTTATAAATCTCCATTTACCTGAAAAAGTACCCTAGGCCGAAAGAGAAACAGATAAACAAACAAGCAAACAAAAAATTATAGGACTGGAACACCCACAGCTTGGAAACAGACCCTTTAACAATCAAGGATCTATTTGTATCTGATTCTATATATCCAATAGTATGACCGTGCCACCAGGGAAATTGGCATAAATGCTCGCTTGTGATTCATTTTCCAGATAGACTAGTATTTTTAAACTTTGTTAAAACTCAGGCATCTTATTTTGGGTCTTCCAGATCTCTATTGCTTCTTAGTATTTTTTTGCCCAAGTTTCTGTCTGGTTTTTACTGGTTTTCTCCTCCTCCTTTGGCCCTGAGAGTTTTGAGCCCCCAGCGACTGGGTTGTACCTTGGTGAGCCCTCCTTGGTGTGGGAGGCAGCTTGGGACACATTCTGCAGTGCCTTTGTTCTTGCACTGACCTTTTCTGCTGGCCCCTCTGCTCTCCAGCCCCTCCTTTAGAAGGAGCCAAGCATTCATTTGTCTATCAAGCGTTTTATTTTTGTAGCTCCCGAATCTTCCAGTTCAGTGGATGCATTCCAGACCGGAGGCTGCCTATAAAGTACTTTTCAACAAACACTGTCCTCCAAACTCCCCTTCCTGGGTGTGAACTGAAGGATTGTTTGATGGAAGTGGGCGTGTCTGGCAACAGAACTCAGAGAGAAAAGCTAGTGGTTTGGGTAAACCGAAAGCCTAGCTTTATCTAGTTAATGTGCTCAGTGTTGTGAAGACCTTTTGGTACTAGAAGGAATTCTTCTCATTCCAAATTAAATTACATACAAAGTGGCATTTTTGCTTAGGAAGATTACTTATGTTTCTTGCTGGCTGCAAAAATAGTTCCCATTCCTCCTCTCTCCCTCGAATGCCTTCCCTTTGCAATGGGAGACATTGCTGCTTCAGCCATAAAGGGGCAAAGTCTGTTTCTCCAGATTGAACCTGGGCTGGGTTTGGGACTTTCAGTGGCAAACAGAATACAGCACAGTGACTGTGTGAGTTAAGACCTTATGTGCTTTCACTCTTGCCCTTGGAGCCCTGCCAACCACATGGAAACAAGCCTGGACAGCCAGATGTAGGATGAGAACCTACGTGCCGACCAGAGCAGAGTCATTCCAGTTTCCTAGGCAAAGCCTCCGATATGTGAAAGAGCTTAATGAAGACTAGTCTAGCCTGGCCCAGATCAGTAGAACCATCTAGACCAGGGGTCCCCAAACGTTTTACACAGGGGGCCAGTTCACTGTCCCTCAGACCGTTGGAGGACTGGACTATAAAAAAAACTATAAACAAATCCCTATGCACACTGCACATATTTTAAAGTAAAAAAGCAAAACGGGAACAAATACAATATTTAAAATAAAGAACAGGTAAGTTTAAATCAACAAACTGACCAGTATTTCAATTGGAACTATGGGCCTACTTTTGGCAGATGCATCCTGTGCTCCTCTCACCACCAATGAAAGAGGTGCCCCATCCGGAAGTGCGACAGGGGCCGGATAAGTGGCCTCAGGAGGCCACATGTGGCCCGCGGGCCGGACTGTAGTTTGGGGACCCCTGATCTAGATGACTACAGACTAGTGAGTCATAATAAAGGGTTGTTTTATACCACTAGATCTTGGGATGGTTTGTTATGCAGTAAAGCTGAACGGATTTTAGGTTTTATACCCCTTTCTCCCCCTGCCCCGTGCATAGTATGTTAAAATGATTGTTTAGATTCCTAGGAGACAGTGACGAGCATGGATAATAATGATTAGCAGAGCAGAGAAGAGAATAGAGAGCAACATTTTAGTAAGAATTTTTTGTTTCAATGTTGTCTTTACATGAACCCATTGGCAGATAAATCCGAGGGGGTCACATTTTTCACTGGCTTTCATAGTAAAAAGCTCATAGAATGTCATTAATTACTATTTCAGCTGAGGAGATCTCCAACTTTAGGTTTCTACTTTCTTTTTCTAGGACTTCTGTGTGTCCTGGGGTATCATGAAAGATGGACACTCAGGACAAGTTAGATAAGGACTGAACTTGTCTTAAGGACGGCTGTTGGATGGCCATGATGTATGAGACATTTATTGGAAACATTTTATGTTGTATTTTACATATCACATTAAATTGTATGGCTTTAATAAGTTATTTTTCAAAAAATCTTTTTCTTCTTCTTTTGCTTCTAAACAACTGAAAGACGTAAATAAAAGATAAAAATATATAGTTTAGCTCTTAGTTACTCAGCATTTTATCTTGTACTCATTGGCCCATACACGACACCAAAAGGTCTTTAGCATTGAGTGTAAAAACAACTTAAACTAATTTGAAGTAGTCATTTCTTTCCTGGTATGTTTTCTTTTCTCACTAATATCCACAGACAGTGAATGCTCTCTCCTATTTCAAAAGTATGACAGAAGCTATTTTCTTCATCGGGTGACAACATCCAGACTTTATTGGCTTTATCTGAAAAAGGCAATTTCTCATCACTAGCCAAACTCAAAATACTCAGAGTAAAATCTTATGAATTTAAGTGGAAGTGGTGTCGAGATATTTGAAGACATTTGTGCATTTATATGTTTTTTTTTCAGGAAATTTGAGGACTAATGTAAATTTATATATATATATTTTTTACCAGGTTTCCCATTTTTAAATAGGACGGCAAACTATTCCTTACTTTGAAAAGATATTTGAGATGCAAGAGAGATAAAGACTGGATAAAGAAAATCACTGTTGTGAAGCATATGCTTTCGAAAAGGAAAATGATCAAATGATCACCACATTGCATACTGTTTGGCTGTTCAGCTGTGCCAAGATGAGTTTGAAACTGCCCATCAGATTTCTTGGCTTCACTGAGCAGTCTCACTTGTACTAATGCTAGAATAAAATTCTTGCTATTTATTTAAGAGTTACATCAACAAGTATTGCACATTCTAGGCCGAGAGTATCAGAGGAAAAAAAAACTAGTCCTGACAAATTGGTAACATTAAAACTTCACTTAGAAGTCCATGATAAAGATTCCTTCTAGATAGAGGTATATATAAACATTGCCCAGTGGTTATTGATATAGTCAAGAGTCTGGTGCAAAGATGGGTAAAACCAAGAGCCACCTACCCCCTTGCTAAATGTCATTTCGTGCTGGCTTATTTCTGCCTAGTTATGCTGTGTATTATACTTATAATCGAGGTTGATGGGGTCAAGTAATGTAAGGTTAGCCTTTGGAGGCTTTCATAGCCTCATGTTTTCATGAGGATAGATGACAGAACTCATGGAAGATCTGTTGCTTCCAGACCCTGAGCAAGAAACACTTACTTGCATGGAGGTCATCTCAAATAGCCAAAGGGCCCTTTCTGTACAGGGGACACTTATCCTCCATTCCCAAGCCAGTCATTTCAGATTCCATGGTCAGTCCCCAGACACAGATTTTTCAGGACTGACTTTAATGAATTACCTTCTAAATCAGCCTTAAAGTCCAGGGTTCTTAATTTGGAAACCCAAGGAGTAATTTAGGGGGTCTGTGAACCTCATGGAAGTATAATCAAAACTCAGTGTGATGAGGCAGGTACGTGCATTTTTTTCTAATGGAAAATTTCAAATCTCTTATTAGATTCTCACATGATGCACCTTGCATTCTCAAAGTTAGAGCACCCTCACTTAAACTGGACATTGTAATGTAGGATTCTTCACTCCTTGTGACTCATGGCTCCTTCCCAAAGGAATTGGCATAAGGGAGCTCATTGTCTAACAGCATATAATTACTGCCCATAACACAATTACCAAAAAAGTTCTAAAAAGGTTGTACTGACCCTAAGTATAATAGAAGGGTGGACATAAAGATTCATGTAGTCTGTGGCATAGTCTTTTGAAGGATGTCAGACTTTGAATCTTTAATAATAATCCTAATTAATAGCTAGGGAATGATTGATTATTGTTCAGGTGATAGATTATAAATTCTATATGGTGTTTAACTAAAAATCTTAAAATATCAGTTAGGAATATTTTTTGGCTATGTTTACCAACTACTTACTTAATAGTGGCTTAAATAACAAATACAGTTTTTTTTTAATCTCCTACCATATAAAACATGAAGGCAGATGTTTCCAAAGTTCTATCAATGGCTCAATAGTGTTGGAACTTGTTATGGATTGAGTGTTTGTGTCTCTCCAAATTCCCATGATGAAGCCCTAAACCCCAACATGATTATATTTGATGATGGGACCTTTGCTAATAATTAGGGTTAGATGAAGTCACAATCTTGGAGTTATCATAATGGACTAGTGCCATTATAAAAAGAGACACCGGAGAGCTTATTCTGTCTCTCTCTCTGGCATGTGTACAAAGAAGAGGTCATGTGAGCAGAAAGCAAGATGATGGTTACTTTCAAGCCAAGAGAAGAGGCCTCAGAATAAAATCTCTGCTGTTGATACCTTGAACTTGGACTTCCTAGCCTTCAATACTGTGAGAAATAAATTTCTGTTAAGCTATCTAGCCTATAAAATTTTGTTATAGAATCCTGAGCATATGAATACAAAACTCTAGACTGGTATCTCCATAATTCAGTTGTTCTTTTTTCATAGTGGTAAAATAGCTGTCACACCTCTCAGTATCACATCAGACAAGTGACTGTCACTAAGGGCAGAAAGCTGGGTGACAGCCAGAACAGTAAATATGATTGCCCCCCACATTCTTTTCCTCTTTTACAAGGAAAGGAAAAAAAAAATCTCTCCAGAAAACTTTTCTTTACATTGCAAAATCCAGAGCTGGGTCACATGGCCATTCCTAGAAGCAGGGAGTCTGGGAAAGTGAGTACCTTGCTCTTTCAGTCTTTGCAAAAGGAGATAGGAGATGATTAAGTGTGTCTGGAATGGCTATTGGGCAGCAACTCTAAGATGTCTGATGTGCTAGCCAAAATTGAAAAAAAAATTGAGAGATTTTATATACACTTCTGGATTGCATCATCTTTTGAAAAATGAAAGAATTTGCAAGTGCTGGGTATACTTGTGCAGAAGCGACAAGCCAGCTCTCAGTAGCAGCTGTTCCATTATGATGGGGCAGGAGAACTGATTTTGCCCCAGGCCTCATTGTTTCCCATTTCCCCCCGCCCCATTGTTGGGACTCTGTAATTTTTCAGTTTTCATTGTGTTTGCATTATTGCTTTTACGATATAAAGAATCTTTCATTTGCTTATTGCACCTGGTTTTGCTTTGTAGGCTTACCACTTGAATTGCCTTCCATGGTAGGACTAAGGAAAAACAACAGCATCCCAGAGGTATTTTTTATTTGGGCTCCAGGCTATACGAGAGGTTTTGCTTACAAAGAAGAAAAATCTAATTTTTGAACAGATCATTTAGAGTCTTAAGTGTTGTAGATCATGTGAAAGTAATGGATGACAAATGGCGATGTCAGCTTGTCACATGCAGCAGGAAAAGTTAAAGAGGACAGAAACATCAATATGCATCTGCTGAAGAGGTGATCATATTTGGAGTAAAAGTCATGTAGCTTTTGAAACAAAATAAAACCCAATCAAATTTCCTTTAGAAAAAGTTAGCGGGCTTGTTTGTATGAGAACAGTAAGGGGAAAGTATGACAAACAGTGAGTTCAGGAGAACTGTAATGGATTCCCACATGAAAATCTGATTAAAGGATGTGGAAAACGGAATCATAAAGTTGGGGAGATTTTTCTTACATTATTCTTAGGATGTCTCCATTGGGTTCTATTTACATAATGACTTCAGGAACCCAGTGTCAAAATTGTACCACTTAATACAGAATGACATGGCAACACGAGGCTTCCTAACTCTTAAAAGTAAAGAATACACACAGGTCATAAGACTCCAATGGTCCCCTGATTTATATACATTAATTTTTATTGTATTACATCAGGTTTTATTTAATTTGTTTGATTTTAAGGTAATTTTTTTTTAGAGGCGTGGGACAGACAGACAGGAAGGGAGAGAGATGAGCAGCATCAACTCATAGTTGTGGCACCTTACTTGTTCACTGATTGTTTTCTCATATGTGCCTTGCAGTGGAGATGGAGACCCCAGCTTAGCCAATGACCCCCCCCCCTTGTTCAAGCCAGTGACCTTGGGCTTCAAGCCAGTGACCTTGGAGTCAAGCCTATGATCCCATGCTCAAGCTGGCAACCCTGTGCTCAAGCTGGTAACACCGCGCTCAAGCTGGTGAGCCTGAACTCAAGCCAGATGAGCTAGTGTTCAAGCTGGTGACCTTGGGGTTTTAAATCTGGGTCCTCAGTGTCACAGGCTGATGCTCTATTTACTGAGCCACTGCCTGGTCAGGCTTAAAGTGCTTTTTAAAACAATTACTCAGGAAACATCTGAACAATATATTTAAAAAACAACAATACGGAATAAAAAAAATAAACCATATTCCAATGGAATATAAAGTTATAAATCTTGGGGCACTAACTGAAAGAAGGACATTGAAGGTTTTAAGTGGTTAGATGGGTGATTTTATTTATTTATTTATTTTTGAACGAGTGATTTTAAATGTATAAGGGATTAGCTAGTAACTGTGTTATTCAAGTTAACTATTAGGATTCTAAAATTCTGATCTTTAATATTTCTAGAGGAAACATAAAAATATTTCCCAAAGTTATTTAAAATACCTATTAACATATACAAATAACCTGCCTTTATTAGGGGAAGAAGAACAGTATTGAACTATATGTATCACCCGGCAAATGAAAAGCAGCAATTTTTTATGGTCTGTACTCTTAGTATGTGCTGTGATCACTTAGTATCAATGTTTTACATCAAAGTTGATCTCAATTTGGAATTACAGAATTCTCCCCTGAGGTATGTTGTTGCATGGAATATTTCATATGCAAATCTGTATGTGTTAAATCTTATCTTACCTGCCCAACACACAAGGTTTGACTCCAGCTGGCCACTCCCACTTGATCCTACATTATTACTGATAGATTCCCTTCACTCCAGAAAGATTAATTTCCTTACTGTCTCAGGCATACACACTGGCTATATTTTTCCTTCTCCTCTCTTATTCTATTTTGTTCCTTTTGTCTGGGAAGCTAGTTTTGTTTCACATTTGACTCCTCTCTAAATCAACATACATTTTCAAGATCCAATTGAAGACTTCTCTTCCCCCAGAAAGCTTACCTCATCTTTGGCATCATTAATATTTCTTTTCATTGAGTCACAACACTCTCTACAGCCTTGGAGAGAATGTTATCGCTCTATCGATGGGGATAATATGCTCATCAAGGACAAGGATAGAACATATTTCTGTTGTAGCCTTCACACCACCTATCATAGCACACAGTGCCAACTGCGAACTCATTATGTTCTGGTGAATAATGCTTCCCTGACACTGTCAAGCAGAGTTCAGTGCTCCCTCCTTTTCCCCCTTGTCTTGAGAAGACTTGTTCAGAGTTCTATTGGAACAGTTGGCTATAAATACATGTTTATAACTGGTCTCCCATCCTAGACAGTAAATCCTTGGTGATCTGCAAATACAGGTATTGATCGACTTACGACCTATGCAACTTGCGACCATTCGACTTTACGACCGCAATTGCTGGCCACTACTGCTCCGCGTCTGGAGCAGTTTTTGTATGCACTTGTATTTTGTAATTTTGTATGTTTTGCAAATATTAAAACCAGTTGTACTGGTAATGCAGTGTTTTACTTAAACCTGACGAATGTAAAAATAAGAAACAAAATGGTGTAGAGATGATACAAATGGCATAAAATGAACAAAGAAAATTATAATATATAACAATAATGAAAGAAAATTATGATAAAATATGACTTAAAGATTTTTATAACATTGTTTCACAGTACTGTATATATAGCCTACTCAACTTACGACCAAATCGTGTTACGACCAGTCTGTCGGAATCAATTGTGGTCGTAAGTTGAGCACTAGTTGTATATTCTCTTTATTCTCAGCTCTCTAGTATCTTTCACATAGTAGGTTCTCTATAAAAATTGGTTGACTAAATGGGTGCACCGTGTTTTTTCGGGTTAGAATAACTGGGATCATAGAAGACAATTCAGTTAATAAAATGACATCTGTGGTTTTTGATGCTTGGGATGTAGAAATGAACAAGACGAGCAGATCTGATCAGGAGAAGTTTGCTGTATTAAAAAAGAGTGTTAGGCTCTAGGACTCTACATATGTTTGCAGGAGGGCTTTGAATTTCCATGGGTCATGGTATAGGAACTTATGTCATATTACCTAAATCTTAAGGGACCGGGAGTCCTCAGTGGAGAAGTCCCATTGAATTTGTATCCCTTGTCAGTCCTATACATTATTCTCACTCACATTTTATCCCTAACAACTAGCCCAGAATGAAGCAAGTAGTAGAAGGACTATATTTGTTGAGAAGTTGTTTTTATCTTTCACTTCCTAGTTGTGTTCTTAGTGCAGTACTCTTAAACTATGTTCCAGAGAACTAGAGGATCTCAGAAGTTGCTTCATACTGTTTCTTGAAGCACATTAATAACTTCATAGTGGATTGAACTGCCTAGTGAATGTCACCTATGGGATTTCCCATAGTCCCTCAAATTCATCCCATACACAAGCACAGGGTTTATGTGGCCACTTTCCAAATAGAAAAATAAACGAGAGAGATTCTCTTGTTCCCAGAAGTTGTAACAACCTTGGCAGAGAAAACAGTCCAAAACTGTCCTTGGGTCAGTTGTGTCTAGGCAAGTGCCGTATGATTTCACTCTTATGTGGAATCTAATGAACAATATGAACTAACAAGCATAGTAGAGATAGACTCAGAGACAGAGAATAGGCTAACAGCTTCTTTTGGGTGTGTGTCTGGGTGAGGGGGTGGAAAGATTGATCAATAAAGGGAGAAAGAAAGAGAAAATAACACTCATGGACACAGACAACAGTGTGGTGATTGCTGAGGAGAGACGAGTGGGGGAAGTGTAGGAGGGTGGAGGGAGGGATACACAGTAATAGATGGAGACAACTTGGGGGTGGTGAACACGCAATGCAGTGTACAGATAGTGCGTTGTACAATTGTGCTTGAAACCTATATAATTTTGTTGACGAATGTCATCCCAATAAATTCAATTTTAAAAAAGAAAAATAAAATTCTGCCTAGGAAGGTGGAATAATCTAGTTGGCTCACTTGAGTCATGTGAACTTCCTTGGGGGGACAAGGCAAATTCCCCTGATTGACAGTTCCATTAGGGGCTGACATGGACTGAGGGAGGTGCAGTTTCCCAAGGGGAGCACTTAAAGTGGGTCAGATAAAATGGCAGATGGCACCTAAGTTAGAAACTCAATAGATGCTTGTTAAACTGAGTTGTGGGAGAATCTCACAACCAAAGCTTGTTCTGAACTTTATGAAGATAGTTTTGACCTAGCTTTCCATAGGAACTTATTTTTTTGTTGAGCCAGCTTGCTCATCCTTGAGAAAATTCTTGGTCTAGAAGCTGTCATGCCAAGTTTTAGCTCAGGCTATCTTAGGCAGATTTATAACCTCCTGAGATGCTAGCATTATAATGAAAATGCTGACAGCCCCAGAGCTTTGCTGACAGGAATGGCACAGCTGTGATAAAACTAGAAGATGAATGGAAATACGGTGCCTCATCCTTGTGGAGTCGTCTGAGTTTAGGTCAACAAGAAACAAATCCTTAATGAGTTCAGGGCTGGAAGAAAGGCCCTCCAACATGCGAGTCCTGAGTTGGTTTAAATTAAATTGTCTGTATATTTTTTCAAAGCATTTTAAAATAAGCCTAAAAGACTTCAGAGATGTTTATTATAAGATATATTATGTAAGGTTATCATATATTTTATTATCATTATTTTATTAAAATAATTTTATTTTTAGCTTTCTCATTTAAATCAGGGGTCATCAAACCAGAGCTTGTGGAACAAATGTGGACCACCACAAGTTTTTCTTTCTTTACTTTTTTTTTTTTTTTGCAAGAGAGAGACAGAGAGAGATTGGAAAGGAGAGAGATGAGAAGCATGAACTTGTAGTTGCATCACTTTGGTTATTCATTGATTGCTTCTCATATGTGCCTTGACTGGGGGCTCCAGCTGAGCCAGTCACCCCTTGCTTAAGCCAGCAACCTTGGGTTCAAGCCAGCAGCAATGGGATCATGTTGATGATTCCACACTCAAGCTGGTGACCCCGTGTTCAAGCAGTCGACCTCAGGATTTTGGCCCTGGGACTTCAGAATCCCAGTTTGACATTCTATTCACTGTGCCACCACCAGTCAGGCTACACATTTTTTAAAATAAAGGTTTATTAGAACAGAACTCTGTTCATTTATTTTTATAGGTCTATGGCTACTTTTGCACTATGGCAGTTAAGTAGTTGCCAACGGTGATGTGGCCTACATGCCTAAAAACTTCACTATCTGGTCCTTTCCAAAAATGTTTGCTGCATCCTATTTTAAATAAATAATTTCCAAGATTTTCCAATGTTTATTTGGTTTCATGATATGTATATATTACCTCCTCATCTTATACGTACATCTTTCTAATTATGTTTAGAATCGTTATGTATTAAAATATAAAGTGTAGTAGAAAATTCCATTATAGTCTTTGAGAGAATTGGAGATACCTGGGGTTTCCAACATTGATATAGCAACTTAAATTTGCTAGTAAGAGTGTTGGATAAATTTTAGCAAAGGTGAAAAAACAAAACAAAACAAAATGTTCTTCAGAGTTATTACCTTCCAGGACACATAAAAACTGAAAGAAAATTTGAAATAATTGCAATGAGATAATGTCTTTCTTACAGTTTAATTATTTTTTGTTTATTTTACATGAGAATAAAATAACACATAGAGATTCCAGCAATGTTTATGAAACTCCTATTGTATGCTGGACACTGTGGTAGGTATTTTTTACTTAATTGTGTGCCACTTAATTCTTGCTCCTCTAACTTGTTAGAATTAAATGAGTGCTGTTGAAGAAACAGAGGCTCAGAGAGATGAAATAATTTTCACAAGGCTACCAATATAGCAAGTGGTAGTATTATTATAATTCAAACAAGTTTTTTGATTTTTGTCTTGCATTTTAAATAAATGAGCCTAATTACATGTTGTGATAGCTAAATTGTAAGTATGATAAAACAGCATGTGGAATCTTGTTTTATTTTCTTTAGTAGGTGAGAGAGAGAGAGATAGGAAGGGAGAGAGATGAGAAACATCAATTCGTAGTTGCAGCACAGATTTAGTTGTTGATTGATTGCTTCCCATATGTGCTTTGACCAGGGGTTCCAGCCATGCCATTGACTCCTTGCTCAAACCACTGGCCTTGGGCTTCAGGCTAGGTACCATAGGATCATGTATATGAAACTCAAGACAGTGACCCTGTGCTTAAGCTGGTGAGCCTGTGCTCAAGCCAGTGACCTCGGGGTTTCGAACCTGAGACCTCAGTGTCTCAGGTCAATGCTCTATCCACTGCACCACCTCTGGTCAGTTTGGAATCTTTTTGATCATTAGATGCTGACTTTCTTCTCACAAATAGAGAAGCAGCCCAGTGTAGTAGAGTGGATCCTCTCCTAGGGTAGGTGAGATCAAAACTGTTTTCATAATAATACAAGGATATTTGACTTTTCATTCTAATTATTCCACATGTTGCCTAACCTGTGGTATCGCAATGGATAAAGCATTGACCTGGAATGCTGAGGTAACTGGTTCAAAACCCCGGGCTTCCCTGGTCAAGACACATATGGGAGTTGATGCTTCTTGCTCCTCCCCTTTCTCTCTCTTTCCACCCCCCCCAAAAAAAAGAATAAATAAAATCTAAAACAAAAAAAAAATCTAATTACCTCACATGTATACAGTGAGTTTTTCAGAAGGCTATATGATGTGTAATGACATCATCTTTTTGAAGACTAATGAAATGTGTGATTGTGTTGTGCTTAAATTTTTTATGCTTTAATTTTAATATTGTAAAATATTTATAAACATAGATAAACAAAAACTCTTTAAAGTTGTTAGTAATTTTTTTTAGATTTTATTTATTCATTTTTAGAGAGAGGGGAGAGAGAGAGAGAGAGAGAGAAAGGGGGGAGGATCAGGAAGCATCAACTCCCATATGTGGCTTGACCAGGCAAGCCCAGGGCTTTAAACCAGCGACCTCAGCGTTCCAGGTTGATGCTTTACCCACTGCACCACCACAAGTCAGGTGTCATTGATTTTTAAGAGTGTAAAGAGGTTCCATCCAAAGCATTTGAGAACCACTGATGATCATTAAAATGTCCCCCATTCAACATCCCAAGCCAGACCTCTTGGATTTTAAACCCAACTCTACCACTCATTGTCTTGAGCAAGCTATTTTACCTATTCAGTCCTGGTTTTATTACTGGAACAAGCCAGGATTTGTGTTGCCCATTGCCTCCCCCTTTTTTCCCCCAATTTCATAAGAGACAGGGACCAAATAGGTATAAGAGCATCGTTAATTCAAATTGCAGTAACTTGCGAAGGCAGGGAACTACTGTCCAGAAGAACTGCCTTACCACTCTCCTGGCACTGGTGGTGTTTATAGGGTTCAGGGACTGTTGGTAATGATGTAAAGGGCAAAAGGGTCCATGTAGTTAGTCATGTAACAATAGGCAGGAGGTGGGGATTCAGTTTCAGGAATGTCTCCTCTGCAAGTTCTTCTGATATAACACAGGCCCAATTAGCATGGTCCTATCTGGTGTCCTTGGCAAATCTTCAAGACAGCTGAGGTCAGGTGTCTCCCAGGAATAGCTGGGAATTGGCACCTCGGAGACCATCTGCCTCTGGGAATTATCTGTAAAAAGACTACCTATTTTTTTCGTTTTAGGATACAAAGTAAAGATTTAAGATTGGTGAACAAAGTTTCTAATTAATTTATAGGCCTTAACATTTCATTGTAAATCTTGTGACTAGCTTTTACAAACAACTATTGTGATTTAAAGTCCCCTAATGGTCAGGTTCCTCCCCAATGTGAGCTTTCCCCAGCATTCCTGCAAAGGTAAGCTTTTCTCTGCATTTTAAGTGGAATGCCAGGGAGCCATGAAAAGAGAGAATAGCAAACAGGTTAACTATTTGCTAACCCTTATATATCTCTTATTCAGTACAGCTAAAAATCTGAAGCCAGATTTCTCACTTTTGGGCTCCTCTATTATTTTCTCATCTCTGACATACGGACAACACTAGCACCTACTTTACAGAGTTGTCTAAATACATTGATATTTAATATGAACCATACCTTGTTAAAAATTAATTAGGACTTCCGTTTTAGAAGCTTTGATACAATGTTAAATTTATCAAGAGAGGCTACCTCCTCTCCCTGACCTCTGGACTGTAAATAAATTAGCTTTTTATAATGCACAATAATGGAATAAATTTGTCCTAAGCTTTTGAAAGGTTAGGTGCCAAGAGAAATCGGGCTAGAGAGGTTTTTAAGTAAAAAATTTATGAAAGCATCTGGTCACAGATGGGCTGAAGCCAGAAAATGGTGACAGCAGCAAGCAAAGGGAGGGGATGTTGTTTAGGGTATGTAGTCAGGTCCAGTCTGGTTTTGTGAGTTGAAGTCTGTCACATCCCTGGGGTTGGGTGTTCAGTTCTCTATGATTGGTTTAGTGCCTCTGGTTGAGTAACAAGATACTTGTAGGTGGTGGCAATTTGTGGCCCAAGTGCAGGCCGTTGTGCCCCGGAGACATTGTACGTGTCATCTATGGCAATTGAGATATGTGTATGAAAAATACTGACAAAAGATATTTCACAGAGCAGGGCTGTATAAGTATTGTCTTAAGTTTCAGTTTACTTTTTAAAAAGTTTTTTTTATTGCAGAATAATATGTATAGTGTGATGTATTAATTGTTAGTATCCAGCTTATTTATTACAAAATGAGCCCAGTTAACATACCTACTCTATGCAAAAAATTGAACATTACCATACATCAGAAATTCCATTTACCCTTTTGCCATCACATTTCCACTCTACTACCCTTGGGCAAGCACTATCCCAACTTGTAACATTGTAGAATAGTTTTCGAACTTCATATAACTGAAATCATACAGTATACATGATTCTTGTATTTGGCTTCTTTCATTCATAATTCTGTTTGTAAGATTTACCTATCATGTTCTATGACACTTGTAAGTAGTTCTTTATTGTTGTAATATTATTTCATAATTTGAATATACATGGTATATTCATCTATCCAATTCTTGATGGATATTTGGAATATTTGCTATTATGAATAGCACAGCTGTGAACATTCTTGTTTATGTCTGGACATAATTTTCTGTTGGAGAAATTCTTAATGAGATTGTTGGGTTAGAGGGATTCTATATTGCTGTGTCACAGGGCTGCCTCTTGCTGGATCGTAGAGGGTGGGTATGTTCAGTTTTGCAGAATAGTTGTATCAGTTTGCACCTCCACTGTGTTTTGAATTTTTATTTCCCTGCTGGCTTAGTGAAGTTCAGAATTTGTTCATGTGCTTTTTAAATACTTTATTTATTCAATTTTTAGAGAGGAGATAGATAGAGAAGGAGGGAGGAGCAGGAAGCATCAACTTCCATTTGTTCCTTGACCAGGCAAGCCCAGGGTTTTGAACCAACAACCTCAGTGTTCCAGGTCGATGCTTTATCACACTGCGCCACCACAGGTCAGGCCTCATGTGCTTTTTAGATAAGCATTCTTGTGAAGTATGTGTTTTAATCACTTGCACATTTTTTTTCTATTGAATTTTCTCTCTTTCTTATTGATTTGAAGAAGTTATTGATTTATTGATTGATTGATTTTAATTTATTGTGTTTACAGAGATTCTAGTGTCACCCCGAATGCATCCCTCCTTCCCCCATATTCCCCTCAACATCCCCCTTGCTCTCCTCCCCATAATGCCCTCCCCCCTTCCCTTCAGGTTTATCCCATCCTATCATCCCTCTTCCCTCTGTCCTCTTTTCTTCTGGTCCCTTTGATCCCTCTTCCGTCTCAATTTTGTTCCTCAGTTCATATTGTTCATTGAATTCCTCAAATGAGTGAGGTCATATGATATATTTCTTTTTCTGCCTGGCTTATTTCACTTAACATAATAGTTTCCAGGTCCCTCCACATTGTCGCAAAAGGTAATATTTCCTTCTTTTTTATGGCGCCATAGTATTCCATTGTATATATGTACCACTGCTTTTTAATCCACTCATCCACTGATGGACACTTGGGCTGTTTCCAGATCTTCGCTATTGTGAACAATGCTGCCGTAAACATGGGGGTGCATTTCTTCTTTTGAATCAGTGATATGATGTTCTTGGGATATATTCCTAAAAGTGAAATGGCTGGGTCAAAAGGCAGTTCTATTTTTAATTTTTTGAGGAATCTCCAAACTGTTTCCCACAGTGGCTGCACCAGTCTGCATTCCCACCTGCAGAAGGGTTCCCTTTTCTCCACATCCTCGCCAGCACTTATTCTGTGTTGTTTTGCTGATGAGTGCCATTCTGACTGGTGTGAGGTGATATCTCATTGTGGTTTTAAGTTGCATTTCTGTAATGATTAGTGATGTTGAACATTTTTTTATCTGTCTATTGGCCATCTGTATGTCCTCTTTGGAGAAATTTCTATTCATTTCTTTTGTCCATTTTTTTGATTGGATTGTTTATCATCCTGGTGTTGAGTTTTATAAGTTCTTTATAAATTTTGGTTATTAACCCCTTATCAGATGTACTGTTGAATATGTTCTCCCATTGTGTGGTTGGTCTTTTTATTCTGTTCATATTGTCTTTCGCTGTGCAAAAGCTTTTTAGTTTGTTATAGTTCCATTTGTTTATCCTGTCTTTTATTTTACTTGCCTGTGGAAATAAATCAGCAAATCTATTGCTGCAAGAGATGTCAGAGAGCTTACTGCCTATGTTTTCTGATTTGAAGAAGTTATTTATATATCCTATATGTTTTCTGATTTGAAGAAGTTATTTATATATCCTACATGTATGTTTTTTAATAGTTTTAGGACATTTTTAAGGGTCCTTTAGAGTCCTTCTTGCATTCTGCAACCTTGATAGTTTAAAAGTTAATATAGCAAAAGAGCTTTATTAGCACAGTATCTCATCTTTAATCAATCATCACATGCTCTGCTATTATTGTAGACATGCAAATGTTAAGTGTTGAGAAGAGGAAAACAAAAAGGATTTTGCTTCTGTAAATTAGCATTTACATTTCAGCTGCTCTGTCTACACACCATTAAATGTACACTTCTGCATGTGGTAGCACAAGGGAGACAATGATACTGTACTCAGAACTTGTCCAGAAGCCATACTTCAGTGCACTTTACAAATGACCAGCTCTCAGCTCTCAGCTGATGAACTTGGAGAATAAGCAGAGACTACCCTGATTTATAGATATGAACCTACCATCCAAATGCCTGATAAATGGCCTATGGAGAAATGCTTCAGCTAACATCATAAGCCAACACTATAATCTTTATTGTGGAAGGCGATGGTATAGTTCATTCTCAGAGGAACTTCCCATTCATGGATCAGGGACTTAGAAGTACAGTCAAACAGTCCTTGATTTTGGATTTGACTGGTTTTCTTCAAACTTCCCATTACTAATTCTAAATCATGGCTTCACATCAAAATCACCTGAGGAATTTCTAAACAATATTGGTGTCGGATTGTGGTCCTGGGAATCCGGTTATTTGTTTGTTTGCTTTTAAAAACTCCTAGATAATCCTAATTGCTGCTAGAGTTGAGAGCCAGTGCTCTACTGTATTTAGTGTGGTAGATGGTGTGTTTTGGGAACGGATCCTGCAAAAGAGTCTATAACCTGTTTGCTCCACTCCTTGGTTCCTATACAGGGTGGATGTGAGGGTCTGAGTTTCCTACTTTCAGGGAAGTGCTGTCCACCTTTTCAAAAAGTCCACTGAGAATCTTGTCACTTCTGGTCCTGTTTAGGTTCTTCTTCCTCTCCCCCCCACCCCCACCCCCAGCCCTTGCTTTTTTTATAATCTCTCTGCTTTCCTCTCCTCTTCCCTACTTCCTGATCCCAGCAACTGACCATTTCTTTCCTCTGTTTTTCTTTCTGGTGTTGTCTTTATTCAATTTTTTTTTCCTTTTTAAAATTTCTTACTTGAATCTATGGGGGTGACATTGGTTAATATAATTGTACAGATTTCAGGTGCCCCATTCTACAACACATCTCTGTACACTGTATTGTGTGTTCACCCTCCACTCAAGTCAAGTCCTGATCCATCACCATCTATTCCCCGCTAGGCCCTTCTCTACCTTCCTCCATGACAATCACCACAATGTTGTCTTATTATGGTAGGAACACTTACCAGGAGATACACCCTCTTAAGGAAATTTT